>CM035409.1:16737249-16972249 GCA_020310875.1 Ceratopteris richardii | reverse complement strand
TTCCTCGTATGACCACCATGTTATCCAATCCTCTTAAGAATCACAATGTATGGTAGCTCAATATCATCATCAACACTCTCCAGGAAAGCTTCTTGATGCTTAAAGCTTGGTACAAGGTTCAACTTGATCTTTGCTTTCAGCTCCTGATATACGAGATGATATATTTCACAGATCCATAGACCTTTAGGAAGTTGTATTGTATGGATACAACAAGAACCTTTTGTTAGCTAATATGCATTGTCTTGGATGCCATTGATATGATGAGATGTTGGCATGAAGACAATATAGCATCATTTCTTGATGCATTGTCTTGATGCAATTGACCTCTGATTGATTAGATTCTGATTGTGTAGCAAATTAAGGCACTAGATATTAATAATGTGATTATTTACATACACACATTCACATGTGTATGCATGTATGTTTGTATGTACGCATGTGTATGTGTGGGTATGTATGTTTGTGTAAATGTTTGTATATATGCATGTATTTAGTATGTATGTGTGTGTATCTATATGTGTGGGTATGTGTATATGTGTGTATGTATGTATGTGTAAGTGTATGAATATGTGTATGTGTATGCATGTATGTGTTTGTATGTATGTATGTATGTATGTATGTATGTATGTATGTATGTATGCATGTATGTGTAAGTGTATATATGTATGTGTATGCATGTATGTGTGTGTGTATGTATGTAAAAAGTACATGTATGTATGTGTAAGTGTATGTATATGTGTATGTGTATGCATGTATGTGTGTGTATGTATGATTGTATGTATAAGTGTATGTATGTATGTGTATGCATGTATATGTGTATGTGTATGTATGTATGGGTAAGTATATGTATATGTGTATGTCTATGCATGTATGTGTGTGTGTATGTATGTGTATGTATGCGTATGTATATATGTGTAAGTGTACGAATATGTGTATGTGTGTGTCTGTATGCATGTATGTATGTGTAAGTATATGTATGTATGTGTAAGTATATGTATACATGTATGTGTATGTATGTATGTGTGTGTATTTGTAAGTACATATGTGTAAGTGTAAGTATGTATGTGTGTTTATGTATGCATGTTTATAAATTTAAATGTTTTTTATATTTTGATCTTTTTTTTGTTCGAGACTAAAATAATAGGAGATATTGTATGATAGAACAAAATAAGAGAAGACCTAACATACCACTTGAGACGTGGTAGTTTTTTTGCAGACAACAACTTCTTCAGGAATCATTTCCTTAGCAGAAGGTTTACAAATTAATAGTTTGTATTACTATGACTTATACTTCTCATATACTTTATAAATGTTTTACATTTAATCTATGTATTTTTGTTTCATTAAATAAACGCAAGCTGGTGCAAAGAAGAGAGTTGAGTGAGGTCATACATCACATTTAGGCCAAATGGACCATCATGGTTTTGTAGCTATATTTGTAAGTATATGTATTATTGAAACTATATTCTTTATTTTAGTCAAAACACTAACCATTAATTTTTTTAATTTGTTTAAATGGAATGAAAGGATTATGGTTGATATCCTACAAAGAAGGAAATCGATTTTGCTACACAATGCAGATATCGACATCCGAGTGAGTACATGTAAGATCATCCAAATGCTTTTGTAAGTATTATTAAATTTCATATAATTATTTTATTTTTATTGATGTTTTATATGTTTTATTCATTTATGTTTGTTGTATGTAATACATGCATATTATGGAGAAGATGATATGGATGAGGTGGAGAGACAGACACATGCGGGACAATCTGGATCATCACTGAATGCTCACAGCTCTACCCATGATGCCACCACAGATACATTAGATCATGTAGATGATCATGATGATGAGGATGATCGTGATAATGATCACAATAATTAACTCCAGTTATGTTTTGAGTTGTGTTTATGGTACCAACTAATGAAAGTTCTTGTTTGAATGATTTTAATTACTGTGTATGTGCGTATGTGTGTATAAGTATGTGCATATGTCTGTATGTGCATATGTATGTGTATGTCTGTGTATGTGCATGTGTATGTGTATGTGTATAACTGCATGTATGCATGTGTATGTGTAGGTATATATGCAAGTGTATGTGTGTATGTGTATGAGTGTGTATATGTATGTATGTGCATGTGTATGTATAAGTGTATATGCGTATGTGTGTGTATGTGCATGTGTATGTGTATGTGTGTGTATATGTATGTATGTGCATGTGTATGTGTAAGTGTATGTGTGTACGTGTGTGTGTGCATGTGTATGTGTGTGTCTATGTATGTATGTGCATGTGTATATATAAGTGTATGTGCATATATGTGTGTACATATGTGCATGTTTATGTGTATGTGTATGTGTGTGTGTATGTGTGTGTATATATATATGTGTGTGTGTGTATGTATGTACGTATGTGTGTGTGTATGTGTGTGTGTGCACACATATGTATATTGTGTGTGTATGCGTATGTGTAGGTATATGCATCTGTATATATCTGAACATGCATGTGCATGTGCATGCATCTTCATTTGCATCCATGTGTATGTGCATGCATGTGAATATGCATATGCATGTGTATAAGTATGTGTTAATGTGTGTATGAGTATGTGTATATGTAGTAATGCATGCACGCATGTCCTTTTATGTGTTTGTAGATATGTTTGTGCATATGCACATGTGTATGCGTGTGTATGTGTATGTGCATGTGTATGTGTATATGTGTGTATATGTGTGTGTGTATGTGCATGTGTATGTGTGTATATGTGTGAGCGTGCATGGTCATGTATATGTGTATATGAATGAGTAAATGTGAGTATGTTAATTAATAAAAATAAAACAATTTAAATGATATACAAACAATGAAAATTGAAATCATGAAGTTTCCTTGAGGATACAAACTTAACAAGATAAAGGAATTTAGAGAAAGAAGCCAGTGACTATGCTTTGATTGGCAAAAACCTGTATAAATGAGGCAGAGATAGTCACCTATGATTGTGCATTCACGAGAGAAACTCCATTAAGAGTTTGGAAATTCTATAGAATGGTGTTGCAAGTGGACACTTTGGCCCAAATCATGTAATCAAGACTATCCTATTCTCAAGTCTTTGGTGGCCCACCCTTCATATGTATGCTCATACCTATGTGAAGCGATGGTACATGTGTCAAAGGGCTCAATACCCTATAAAAAAGGATGAGATGCCCTTGAGGCCAATGTTGGGAGGACATGTATTTTCCAAGTGTTGTATAGATTTTGTAGGACCCATTAATCCACTGTCTATAAGCTCTCATGCAAAATATGCCATTGTAACCATAGATTATCTCAACAAGTGGGTAGAAGTCAAAGCCACATGTGGAAACCATCCACAAACAATGAGAAAATTCCTATTGACTTAATGATAGAGGCACCCACTTCTTCAATGAAGTCATTGATTATCTCCTTGAAAAGTTCATGGTTATACGTAAGAAGTCTTCCCCTTATCCTCCACATGCTAACAAACACATGGAGAGCACTAATGAGATTCTTTGTAATGTATTGAAGAATCTCCTAAATAGCAAACACTCTGATTGGGACAAACAACTTCACCATGTTGTTTGGAATTATAATGTTGCTTATGAAAAAGTACTCAAAGCCACCCCTTTTAGATTGCCTTTGGATAATACATTGTGCGAATTTATGCATCCAAGAAGAGAAAAAAAGCTTATTTTGATGCACAAATTAAAGATAAAGGATTAAAAATTTAAGATCTAGTGTTGGTATATAGCCTAAAACAACATGCACGTAGGTTGGAAAAATGCGATCATGAACCTCTGATCATCAATAAAATTTCCACAAGCGGTGCAATCCAATTAGCCACACTAGAAGACAATATTTTACCAAGCTACATTAGTGGATGTAGAGTCTAGAATTATGGATCTAAAGTGATTGGGAGAGACAAGGCGATGTGTAACAACAAGAATTTATGCATCCAAGAAGAGAACAAAAGCTTATTTGATGCACAAATTAAAGATAAAGGATTAAAAATTTAAGATCTAGTGTTGGTATATAGCCTAAAACAACATGCACGTAGGTTGGAAAAATCCGATCATGAACCTGTGATCATCAATAGAATTTCCACAAGCGGTGCAATCCAATTAGCCACACTAAAAGACAATATTTTACCAAGCTACATTAGTGGATGTAGAGTCTAGAATTATGGATCTAAAGTGATTGGGAGAGACAAGGCGATGTGTAACAACAAGAATTTATGCATCCAAGAAGAGAACAAAAGCTTATTTGATGCACAAATTAAAGATAAAGGATTAAAAATTTAAGATCTAGTGTTGGTATATAGCCTAAAACAACATGCACGTAGGTTGGAAAAATCCGATCATGAACCTGTGATCATCAATAGAATTTCCACAAGCGGTGCAATCCAATTAGCCACACTAGAAGACAATATTTTACCAAGCTACATTAGTGGATGTAGAGTCAAGCTTTATCAAGAACCCTTAACAGAGGAGACACATATGCAATTAAGCAAGGCCAAGGAACGTAAGGCATAAGAGCAAGGAGTACGAGAAGAAGCTCAGACAGAGGCTGAAGAACCAATTAGACATAACAAGCTAAGGCAACAATGCCTACTACACAATCCCAATGCCCCCAAATATCACATGGAAATGTGCCAAAATAGATTGAGAAAGTCTCCTAGCCATCTTAATTGAGGTAGGATAGGGAATACAACGAAGATGATGAGAGCCCTGCTTGATTCAAGAGCTACCACTAGTGTATTTAGGTATTCATGTTTTCCATTAAGTACATGTTGTCAAGACATGAAAGTACAAGCAAATTCCAATGATGCTTATCTCAAAGGATTAGAAGGAGTGGAAAGCCCTTGCATTGGAGAGGTGCAAGTTCCTATCCTCTTACACAATGACCCCTTGACAATCAAGCTCTTAGTTTTCCATGATGAAGATATCACCGAGCCCTTAATATTGAGTCAAGATTGGATGTATGATCATGAAATTAACTTTAACCTTCGATCATGGATTCTTCAGATTTGGGTTAATAAGAAATGCCTTATGGTGCTTATGAACCATGAATCCTTTGGTTTCAAGTCCACACACTTTTCATGTGCCCCTAATTTTGTCGTGCAAAATGCCTCACTTCCTGATGGAAAGGTCATGCAAGTGTTGGAGTCCCCTTCTATTCAAAAGAAAGTCTCAAGTTGACAAATAAGCCATACATAAAGGAATACAATCATATAATAGCCTATGATACTAGCTAAAAATCTCTGTTGAGACTTGGAAATGAGGACTTGTGAATGACATGTGTGCCACTCTCGTCCCATCCAATATATCCTCTTGCATCCAAAATAGTAATGATGTGGAATGATCTAGTGCTACCCTGTAGTCATCATGCAACACTCATCCCCATTACCATTGAATACCTTAGGATATCCCCCAAGCTTGGGACCTTGGCTATGGCTGGCCCTTGTCCCACACACACATGGAGTGGTTTCTATAGACCAATTCTCACACTCTCTCCCCGTTCTAAAGATAATTGTCCTCAATGATCAATGAGGGAAATTACTTTTGAAGTAGAGCTTCTAATTCCCAAGTAGATATGTAAGCGGTAATCCTCTTCAGGCTACTAGGTACTCTTGGATGACATGATTTGTCAACCGCTTCTGTCTCCAATCTAGTATCCTATCTAGAGAATGATATGTGTTATCACTTTCTTGCAAAGAGACAATGCCCTCTATTATATTATCCTCCCTGGACATATACTTTCTAAGTTGACTGACATGAAACACTGGATGGACTCTGCAATCTAGAGGAAGCTCCAATCCTTATCAAACATCAACTAAGCTTCTTACCTATCTTCCAAGGTCCACAAAACCTCGATGAAAGCTTAGTAAACTTCCCTATGGATTGTGAAGTGGACATAGTTGGCAATTGAGAAAAAATCTATCTTCTTCCTCAAAGATCCTTAGCGATCTCTTCTTGTTAGCATATTCATTTTCCCTATCACTTGCTTGTTGCATCTTGGCTTTAGCTATTTCTAAATTTTCCTAGAGGTTCACCAAGGACTCTGAAGCACTAGGACATTTCTTTGGCATTCCTATGTTATTGGGAGTAGTGGGATTCATGCCATAGTTCATCTCAAAAGGAGACATTCCTATCACTTTACGAGGTCTATTTTTATAAGAAAACTCTACTAGTGCCAAGTAACTATTACAAGCTGTTTGACTCCTAGAAACATATGCTCTCAACATGTCCTCTAGAATCTGCTTGACCCTCTCGGTCTGACCCTCTGTTTGTGGATGATCACCGCTACTCATTTTCAATGACACTTTTTAGTTTGTCAAATACAAACTTCTAGAAGTGTCTCGTGAATCTAACATTTCTATTTGAAACTATGGATGTCAGTAACACGTACAATATGAAGACATGATTGATAAAAAGCTCTACTACTTGTGGAGCTTCTACCGTCTCTTGTGTGGGTATAAAACGCGCCAACTTGCTCAATCTATCTACCACAACTAGGATAGTATCTATCTTCCTTTTGGTCCATCGTAACCCCACTATGAAGTCCATGGATACATTGTCCCAATTATGCTTTGGAATCAGTAAAGGATGTAGAAGACCCAGTCTCTTAACCCTTTCTGCTTTGTTGATTGGTGACACATAAAGCATTGTTGAACATATGTGTGAACATCTCTGGACAATCCTAGCCACCAAAATGTTCTTCTAACAAGATGAATTGTCTTGTCAACACTAGAATCCCAAGAATCTGGTATGCAAACCTTTCCTTTTAATTTAACTATTCCATTCTCCTTTGAAAAATTGGAATACAAAATTGACTTGTTTGCTTTACTAGGAGAAGAAATAGCTAGAACTACCTCATCTCCTATGATAGAGTCATCATTGATGGCCCTAATAATTTGTAACAAATGTGGATCTTCCACATGTGCTTCCTTTATATCTTGAAGCAATGAGCTTTCTCTTATGTTAAAGCTCATTTGGTACATTATCTATGATAATGAATCAACTACTATATTCTCTTTGCCTCTTCTATACAAGATTTCCATGTGAAATTCTTGCATGAGCTCACCCAATGAGCCTGATTACTTGGAAGATATGGTTGATTACAGAAGTACTTGAGTGTATGATGATCTGTGTATACCTTGAAATATGCACCATAAAGATATTGTCTCTAGACTTTGTTGGAGAAACAATCACTAATTGGACATATATTTGAAGGTCAAAGCTTTAGAAGAAAACCACATGCCTATGTGAAGGGACAAATTCACAAGTGTATTATACTTGTAAAGTTAGTTCACTTTAGTTCTAGAAGTTTTTTAAAAAGTCACGAGATAGAGAAAAACTATATAAGTTAGTTTGTATCAACTGACGTGATGTGAAGAGGAAGACAATGAGAGAGTGAGTTAGAACTCATTTTGTATGACTGAGAATAGTCAGACTTCTCTGCGTGAGAAAGCACCTGTGCATTTTTGAGTTTTCATAGTTATGGAAAGAGTTTATTAATTTCTGTGTATAAGTCTTCTTCTTCCATCTCCAGTGTTTATCTTGTGTGAAATGATTTCAAGAGTTGAAGTTTTTCAAGCAAGTCAATGCCTGGCATCGAGTTTGTATTGATAAGTCTGTGTTTTATTCTCTGAGTATTATGTACTGCTAGAACTTTTTAAAATCATGAGGTTTGTGGAGCAACTCGATGCCTGGCATCGAGTTTCAGCATAAAGTCGATGCCTGGCATCGACTTCCCACATAAAAGTGGTCTTGTTCATGTGTGTGTAAAAGAGGCTAATTCTGGTGCTGAAAAAGTGGCTGAAAAAGCTCAAAGTCGATGCCCGGCATTGACTTTTGGTTGCAAGTGAATGCTAGGCATCGAATTTTCATTTTTAAACACTCAGGATTACTAAAACAGGTGAAATTTCCATTTTTGGAAGTCATACAGGGTCATAGCCATAACTTGAGTTCTAGAGATCCGTTTCAAGCATATGATAGCTTGTTGGAAAGCTCTACTCTTCTAGTTTCATTCACTAAAAGATCAAGCAGAAATAATATTTGAGCTAAGAGAAATTAGCAAAATACTGAAGATATGTCATTTCAGTGACTAGGAATTTCTATAGAAGCAAAGTTCTCACTTTAGGCTATCATTTCTCAAAGTTTGGAGTGGCAATGAGTTAATGGTGACCATAGAGGTGTTCTAGTGTCACATTAATTCATTTTTTGTGGTGTTTCATACATCAACAAGTGGTATCAGAGCAGAAAGTTCCTGAAGAGCAGAAGGCGGCAAAGGTACGAGAAGTTTTGGAAAGTTTTCCATTAAAAGTTTCAAAGGTGAAGCATTCGAAGACACAAGGCATCAAAAGATTACTTTCGAAGTATCCTCATACACAAAGAACTTCAAAAGGTATTATCCTTTATCCTTTAAGCTCACAGGTTGGAGCAGAAGGGAAGGAGTATAGCAGATCATATCTCCATTGACAAACTGGACAGAGATAATTATCCCGCATGGGTAATGAGAATGGAAGCCTTACTTGTGAGTAAGGATCTCATGATATATGTTACAGGTGAAGAAGAGAAGCCAGTATTTGAAGATGAAAGCTGACCAAAGAAAGAGGAACTTGATGCTTTAAAGCATTGGCAGAAGAAGGATGGAAGTGCAAAAGCCTACATCTATAATACAATCTCTGATCATTTGCTACCACACATCAGAGGATTGGAATCATCTGAAGATATATGGAATGCATTGGAATATCATTTCCAAAGTACTAGCAAAGCAAGGAAAGCAAGTCTATGGTCAGAGTTTACAACATTCAAGAAGAAGCCAAGTCAAAGTATTAGTGATTATGTCACTAAGATGAAGGATCTAGCAGATAGTCTTGGATCCATAGATGAAGATGTTGAAGATCACAGATTGATTGCTCAACTACTTGCAGGATTGAGAGGGGATGAAAGGTGGAAACCTTTTGTCTTATTAACAGAACTTTCATTAAATCATTATGTTCCAGATTTGAACCAGTTGCTTGGTTTGATGCTCACATATGAGCAAGATTTGAAGGGAGATGGAGATAAATGACAAAGTTCTGCAATGTACATGAAGAATAAGAAGAAAGGAGATAAAGGTAAAGCAAAGGATGAAGAAGAGTCAACTTCTCAAGTTTATTATGCAAGAGGTAAAGGCATTGGCAGAGGAAGACCAAGAGGTTTTGGAAGAGGTAGAGTTAATCAGAATAACAACAAGAAGGCTTGCTGGATCTGTGGATTGAGTAATCATTTGGCTCATGACTGTTGGCACAACCAACAAGCATCAAACCAGAATCAAAACAACAATAGCAGAGTTCGAGGTGGAAGATATCAAAGTAATTTTCAGAGAGGTAGACAAAGTCAAAGAGGAGGAGGCTATGGTAGAGGTGGAGGAAGAAGTTGGGGACAAAATCAATCCTACAACACCACCTACTACAATTATGCAAATGACACACAAAATGAAAGTCATACATCATTGATGATGAATTCAATCAGCACATCAGATAAAGAAGATCTAAAGGTATTTTACATTGACTCTGGATGTTCTAATCATCTGTCAAGAAACATAGAATTGATGTCAGAATTGGAAAAAGGCATTTCTAGTCATAGTGTTCAAACAGGTGATAATAGAAGACATAGTGTACATTCAATTGGAAAAGTGAAATGCAAGAGTGGAGAAGATTTGCTAACCAATGTTTTGTATGTTCCCACAATACCTAAAAACTTGATTAGTGTGGGACAGATAGTTGAAAAAGGTTTTCAAGTCAGGTTTACAAATGAAGGAGTATTTGTTGAAGATCCAGAGGATGGATATAATCAGATTGTCTCTGGTAAGAAAGAAGGTAGACTCTTTACTTTAAGAGTACAAGGGAACATTGGTCAAGCTTTGCTCACACATGGTGAAGGAGTGATTACAGAACTTGATCTCTGGCATAAGAGATTAGGTCATTTCAGTGAAAGAGGAATTAAAGCTATGGTTGCTAATCAGTCTGTACTAGGATTACCAAATGTGCAAAGTCAACATATGGTTTATAAATGTGAAGCATGTCAAATGGGTAAAGCACATAGGTTACCATTTCAGAAGAAAGGATTCAAACATGATGGAGTACTTGAGCTCATTCATACAGATGTATGGGGACCAACAAAAGAAGGATCTATCAGTGGCTCAAGGTATTATGTTCTTTTCATTGATGATGCTACAAGATGGATAACATTATATGTTTTGCATGAAAGATCAGAAGTGTTTGGAGCCTTCAAGCATTTTCATGCATATGCAGAGAGAGTCACAGGTCAAAAGCTTAAAATATTGAGGTTTGATGGAGGGGGAGAATACTTCTCCCAAGAGTTCAATGATTATCTTTGGAATGCAGGTATTAAGAGGGAAATAACGTGTAGGTATACACCACAACAAAATGTTGTAGCAGAAAGAAGGAACAGGACTTTGGTTGAGTTTGCTAGAGCTATGCTGAAGGAGAAGAATTGTCCAAATTATCTTTGGGCTGAGGCTGTAAATACAACTACATATCTTGTGAATAGATTACCATGTGTAGCTCTAAATGGAATGACTCCATATGAAGCTTGGTGGGGTAAGAAACCAACACTAGATCATTGTAGAATGTTTGGATCAATTGCATATGCTTATGTGCCATCACAACTTAGGCATAAACTTGAACCAAAGGCAGAAAAATATGTCTTCATTGGTTAAGATGAAAAGCATATGGGTTACAAATTGTGGAATCCTTTAACCAAACAATTTCTTGTTTCTAGAGATGTTACATTTGATGAACAGAAAAGTTGGTATGCAGATCAAAGTAATACAGTTGAAGAATTTGAAGAAGAGGTAAGAAGATGTGAGAAAGGAAAATCAATTGTGCAGGTGAATAAAGATGAAGACTATATGCAAGCAAGTACATCCAAAAAAGGATTAACAAGAAGAAATGAAGAAGCTCCTATATTTGATGAAGAAGTGTATCCAGACACTTATGAAGAATGTGAACCAAGAAGGTCAAGCAGAACTAGAAGACAACCAGAAAGGTATTCTTATGATACTTCTTACATAACTCAGAAGAATTATGCATATTGGTCAAAGATGATGAAGAACCTCAGAACTATGATGAAGTTAAAGGTAAGAAGCAATGGGAGGAAGCAATGAAGGAAGAATTCAATGCACTGGAGGAGAACAAGACATGGGAACTTGTTCCTAAACCAAATGGTAAGAAAGTAATTGGAAATAAATGGGTTTATAAAGTGAAGAAGCTTGCAGATGGAAGTATAGCCAGATACAAAGCTAGACTGGTGGTGAAAGGCTATGCCCAAACCTATGGCATAGATTATGATGAGACATTCAGTCCTGTAGCTAAGATGTCAACTATAAGGACAATCATTGCTATTGCAGCTTCAAAAGGATGGACCCTAAGTGAATTGGATATAAAGAATGCATTCTTGAATGGATACATATCAGATGAGGTATACATGGAACAACCTCAAGGGTTTATAGATTCCAGGTATCCAAATTTTGTTTGCAGGCTGAGAAGAGCACTATATGGATTGAAGCAAGCTCCAAGAGCATGGAGCTATAGATTGGTGAAGTTAATGATCTTGGATATCAAAGTTCAAAAGCAGATCCAAGTCTACTTATCAAAAGAACAAAGGAAGGTACAATCTACATTTGTATTTATGCAGATGACATTATAATCACAGGTACTTCAGATGAAGGAATCAAGGAGGTAAAGAGATTACTTGAGAAAGAGTTTAAGATCAGTGACCTAGGAAAGTTGTCATACTTTCTTGGAATGGAAGTCACTTATACAGATCATGGCATATATGTATCACAAGAAAGGTATTTTCTGAATCTATTGAAGAAGTTTGATATGGAAAATTGCAGAGAAGCTTCAACTCCACTTGAAGTTAATCACAAGCTCAGTAAATATGATGGTGCAGAATACAAAGATATGAGGAAGTATCAATCTCTTGTGGGTAGTTTGATTTATGCTACACTAACAAGACCTGATCTTAGTTATGCAGTGGGAGTTTTGTCACAATTCATGCATTGTCCAAAGGACCCACATTGGATTGCAGGTCAAAGAGTTCTCAGATATATCAAAGGAACTATAAAGGAAGGATTATATTATCCTTTTACATCAGATTTGAAGTTGAGAGCCTATAGTGATTCAGACTGGGCAAGTAACCAGGATGACAGAAGATCAACTCATGGCTACATGATATACATTGGTGATAAGCTTGTAAGTTGGTGTTCAAAGAAACAACATACAGTAGCATTAGCATCAATTGAAGCAAAGTACGAAGGACTTGTGGAAGCAGCTAAGGAGGTCATATGGATGCAGACATTGTTCAAAAGCTTAGGCATTGATCAAGGTACACCTACAATACATGGAGATAATATGAGTTCACTTTATCTTGCAGCAAATCCAGTTTTTCATGCAAGGACAAAGCACATAGAGATACAGTATCATTTTCTTAGAGAAAAGGTAATGGAGAAGGAGATTGAAGTGGAGTACATTTCTACTAAAGATCAATTAGCAGAAATAATGACAAAGAGCTTGGATGGTGTGAAGACCAGCAGATTCAAAAGCATGGCAGGAGTAAAAGAAAAGAAGGTGATATGAAGAAACAGAGAATGCCAATTAATGATTGAGAGGGAGCTGTTGGACAAACAATCACTAATTGGACATATATTTGAAGGTCAAAGCTTTAGAAGAAAACCACATGCCTATGTGAAGGGACAAATTCACAAGTGTATTATACTTGTAAAGTTAGTTCACTTTAGTTCTAGAAGTTTTTTAAAGAGTCACAAGATAGAGAAAAACTATATAAGTTAGTTTGTATCAAGTGACGCGATGTGAAGAGGAAGACAATGAGAGAGTGAGTTAGAACTCATTTTGTATGACTGAGAATAGTCAGACTTCTCTGCGTGAGAAAGCACCTGTGCATTTCTGAGTTTTTCATAGTTATGGAAAGAGTTTATTAATTTCTGTGTATAAGTCTTCTTCTTCCATCTCCAGTGTTTATCTTGTGTGAAATGATTTCAAGAGTTGAAGTTTTTCAAGCAAGTCGATGCCTGGCATCGAGTTTGTATTGATAAGTCTGTGTTTTATTCTTTGAGTATTATGTACTGCTAGAACTTTTTAAAATCATGAGGTTTGTGGAGCAACTCGATGCCTGGCATCGAGTTTCAGCATAAAGTCGATGCCTGGCATCGACTTCCCACATAAAAGTGGTCTTGTTCATGTGTGTGTAAAAGAGGCTAATTTTGGTGCTAAAAAAGTGGCTGAAAAAGCTCAAAGTCGATGCCCGACATCGACTTTTGGTTGCAAGTCAATGCTAGGCATCGAATTTTCATTTTTAAACACTCAGGATTACTAAAACAGGTGAAATTTCCATTTTTGGAAGTCATACAGGGTCATAGCCATAACTTGAGTTCTAGAGATCCGTTTCAAGCATATGATAGCTTGTTGGAAAGCTCTACTTTTCTAGTTTCATCTACGAAAAGATCATGGGGAAATAATACTTGAGCTAAAAGAAATTAGCAAAATACTGAAGATATGTCATTTGAGTGACTAGGAATTTCTGTAGAAGCAAAGTTCTCACTTTAGGCTATCATTTCTCAAAGTTTGGAGTGGCAATGAGTTAATGGTGACCATAGAGGTGTTCTAGTGTCACAATAATTCATTTCTTGTGGTGTTTATCATTCATTAACATCATGAAAGTAGCAGGTGCATTAGTCAAACCAAATGGCATAACTAAATACTCATAATGCCCAAAATGGGTCTTGAAAGCTATTTTATATACATCTTGTTCCTTTACTCTAATTTGATGATAACCACTTTTCAAATCTATCTTACTATATACAACGACTCCAACTAGAGCATCTAAAAGATCATCTATCCTCGACATGGGATATCTGTGCTTGATGGCAATCTTATTGAGTGCTCTATAGTCGATGTACATCCAATAAGATCCATCTTTCTTCTTCACAAGAAGAACTCGTGTTGCAAAGGGCGAATAGTTGGGCTTGATCAGCCCTTTCTGCAAATACTCATCCATGACCTTGCAGACTTCATTCTCCTCCTGCAAGCTCATTCAAAATGGTGGTCGAGTGTTCAGAATAGCTCCTAGCACCAATTCGATTCTATGCTCAATGTTCTTGCAAGGAGTAAACCCAAAGGGAAACAAATCTTGGAATTTTGCTCTTACTTTATTTGAAAGTACTTGAGCATTCCAACTAGAGTTTCCTTGACTACAAGAATCAATCACTACACACGATGAATACACAAAATAAAGAAATTAAATATACTTACAGTCGATCTTGAGCAACTTGGTGGTAGTCACCAATTGCATCTCTTGGAGATCTAGCTCTTCACAAATTAGTAGTCATGCCCAAACTGATAAACATGTGAAGCAAAGTCTATGACTGGTCGTTTCCTAGCATGCCACTTCTTACTAAGGAGTATATCAAAATGGGCCAATTGTGCTATCTCAAAATCCAATATGTCCTCATAGGATTGAATCTGAATGGGTAGACCTACTACTTGTCGGTCCCATGTCTCAGTTCCCTTCCCATCAGACAAATCCATTGTGTAGGCATATTCTGACTTCATAATGTCTAACTGTAACCTTCTGACTAGTCGAGAATAATAACATTATGCGTAGGCCTAGTGTCAAAGAGGACCTTGACAAGCTATCGTACCATGAATCCTCTCATAACACTAAGCTCTGTGTCTGGGAATTGGTATCCTTACTATGCCATTGGCAAAAGCATGGCATCTAGCATGGTAGGAACCTTCTTCGTGACGATGGCCACTATGGGAGATGATATCTTAGATGGGGAATCACCAAAATCCTCATTTACATCACTCCCTACTTGTGTAGGATTTATGACTATGGTTGCTGCTATCTTTTTCTTATTAGGACAATCTTTGAAGAGGTGTTGTCTTAGGCATCCATAGCACAATCCTTCCTTCATTTCCTTCTCTTTTCGCCCATGGCTAAGGATAGAATTGTTGTATGCCCTCTCAGCTAGAGCATACACTTTTCTTTTTCCTCCTAAAATTGTCTTGATCATGTGCACCTACTTAGCCCCTTTTTGAGGTTGTGCATAGTAGTCGAGCCAAGAGTGGACGTGGAAAAGGGTCAACTCATCTTATTCCATGAGGATCTCTGATCCTGGGAGCATATGCCCTAGTGGCCATCCTCATAAACTAGAGCTATCATTATGGCTTGTGCCAAAGAGTGACACCTCTCCTTTCTAAATAAAGGTTGAATAGTTTATCTAAGTCCCAATATAAAATTATGAACTTGCAGAAACTCTGGAGTAGAGTTAGGTACTTTGAGAAGTACCTCCGTATACTTATATGTGTAATCATGAACGGTTTGGTTTTTTCAACCGATGAAAAACCAAGTGTCTAGTGGTCTAGACCTCTCATCAAACAATAAAAAATTATTATAGAAAAAGACTTTAAAATGTTCCCATGTAGTTGGTTCTTTCTTATCTTTCTCAATCTTTTGCGACCACCTGTGGGGAACTTCCTTAAGATTATATGTGGCTTGTTGAATCTTATTCCTATCATCCACGATATGGCATAGATAGAATCACTGCTTCCACTTGCTGAGCCACTACTCAACAACATCAGCAATCCATGCTCTAGTAGAGCTATGATATCTTGGCGGCTTAAGGTACTTAAGCTGCCATCAGGCCTCTCTAAATAGCACACTCTCTCTAGGAATCTCTGGAGTTTGATGCTCGCCTAGAGCATCTAACTCCATTCATGGTATGTTGGAGCTATGCACATGCTCTAAAATATCATGAAGTGCACTCTCTAGGTATGATATCCTAGCACTCATGGTCTCTATAGGATCTGAGGTATGATCAACCATGTGTGTATCATTCCTAACTGGTGAAGAAGGTCTTGACTCCATACTAGGATAAAGTGAAATTCTCTTTTTATGTTTTGATGGTTTTATGTTCCTTTTTTTTTTAAGTTTGTTTGTTTTGTGTACACTTAAAGTAACAAAGTGGCAACAGAAATTAACTAATCACAAACCTTTGAATAAAGAAATGATAGAAAAGAAAACTTTTAGTATTCTTTGCTACTTTTTATGCACATGCATGCCAAAAGTTTAAAACTTTTGGTAGCATTTTGGTAGGAAAATGGAAATTTGAAAAAAATGACTAAGTGCACTACATGCACTTCCACACAAAAGGTACCCATAGGCACTATATATATATATATATATATATATATATATATATATATATATATATATATATATATATATATATATATATATAATGAAACCAAAGGGCACTACACACCCTTGTATAAAACCTCTTGGTTGTGGCAAAGTATAATAGATAAGAATGCTGAGGGTTCGTATGTCTCCTTGGTGGTACTTGCAAGATAAAATACTACCATCCTACTTGCATGTAAAACGTACAGTTGAAGAAGCCTATAACCAAACATATGGTGCATATGCCATGCATTATGCTTGTTGTACGTGCAACAATGCATAAAAAAAAGTAGGAATGCATGAAAATCACAAGAAAATTTCTGACTTATCTTGGAGTTAAAAAATTTGATGTGCAAGTGCTAGAAATGGTTGACACCCACTCGTCTTGAGTCTCCAAAAGTATCTTGATCATCATTGCATTGAAAAGGTATTTGTATGGTAGTAGCTTATGTAGAACAACCAACTTCAAATCTCTATACAGTTCTCTAGACGAATCCAATTGACAGATTCAAGCATGCAATAGAAAGCTCTGTAAACAAGGATTATGTAGGGAGTGGAACCACTCAATTTTGTTGAGAAATAAGTGAGATATGGCTATTTTAGTGAAGATGGGTATGCTATTGGGCGATCATGACTAGTCCATGATGCCTTGCTGACATAATTGGGAAATCCTCACTATTCACAACAATCATTATGTCTCATCATTTACTAATGATGAATCCTTACCTTTTCATGGGACCTTTTTTTCTTCAAATTTTGATTTCATATCCATCCATGGCTCCTTAATGTATGTTTTCCACAAGAATTGGACAATTTCCCTAAGAATTAATAATTGTGATGTCCCTATTCGCTGCAAACATTTATGATAATGTTCTTATTGATTTTATTTACTTATTCCAAACCTTTCATGAAGATTCTAAACTCCATTTGGATATATTATCTCAAGAAATTTTTACTTCTCGTAGGTTCTATATTTATATAAAATTCATGGAAAAATCGTAAGTCAATCAAACTATAGTAATACTCAAATCCAATCAAAATACTATTAATCCTATCTTATTTTGCTAAAAATTTAGAAGAATGACTTGCTAATCAAATGAATAGAACTATTTGAGTTTTCTAATCAAGAAATGAATAGAAAATTTATTGTTGCATCGACTCTCTTTTTTGTGGGTTGATCCCCATTCTCACATAGTAGCATAATAGCCAAAACACCTAATTTTTTTTTCTCATTGCAAGGGCTGTAAAAGCAAACTTCTATAATGACTTATCTTATTTTCAAGATCAAACAACATTTTTTATTGTTTGATAGACCCTTTATCAAGATATGTACACATAAAAATGAAACCACCCCTCCCGATTAAGAAACCCTTGTAAGAGATGTAGAGCAATATTTTGGTCATCTACATGTTATAGAAAGGTTACAAAATTCTATTGAAAACCACTCGAGGATGGGGAGTACTCTAAACAACAACATGAATATGAAGAAGAGACTTGGAAGCACAAGAAATAATGTATTACTAGCTATGGAGTGTACAAAGATAATTAGCCTATTAGGTTACAACTATATAACGTGAAGGGAAAAAACTCTTAAAGAGAGAAAAAGGTTCGTGGATAGTCCTAAGTGTGTTGACACACATCACTACAAAAATATAAATCCCCATTAGGAGTGATGCAATTAACAAAATTGTCACTCATGTATAAGGAAGTTCCAAGCAATGTGGACTAAAAATAATCTACAAAAGTGTACGAGCTCAAATATTTGCAAAATAATTTGAGCTTCTCATGACGCAAAGACTTTGTGAAAAGTTTTACAAAATTATCATGTGCTGCATGTAATCCAAACAAAGCTCTTCAATAGAGATCCTCTCCCTGAGACAATGATAATGCACCTCAATGTGCTTAGTGGGGGGCATGGCACACTCACGTCCTTGAAATTTCTAATGCACTTTCATTATTAGGAAAAGTGGTGGTGTGTGAAATATTGAACAACACCAAAATAATCGGCAAGGAACAGGTGCCACACAAACTCAACCATTTCTATGAAAGTTGCCACTATTCAACCTCACAACTAGAGCTGTCCACAATAGGGTGCTTCTTGCTCAATGAAGATATACATGAGCTACCAAGCTGAAGAAAGACAATGTGTGCACATTAATTTTGTGACATCCAAATGGTTTGGTGTAAAAAGAAGTAATTCTAGAGGTATTGATCTCCCCTTGGGATTAAAAAAACCAATGCTTGACACTTGGAATATGAATAAAGATTTTCATCTCAAAGATGGAAAATTGAATGTCTCTTGAAGTAATGCATACACAAATAAGGGATCCAACAACTTGTGGTAAAAAAAAAAACATCAAATGCATCCTCAACATCATGAATGATCAGTTGTAAACATGTTTCTATAAGATTGGCAATGTGCTTATAATTCATCATGCCTAAAACCCTACAGTAAAGTGTCATTTTATTTTGCTTGACAGAAAGCAATGCCCCATATTTGAGATTTCAAAAGAGGCATTCAAATGAGCTTTGAACTAAAAAATATTCATCTTATTAGGATCAAGGACTAACATATCATCAACATAAACAACAATGATTAGATGTCCATCATTTGCATGTTTCAAATATGAGGTTCTTTCAATTGAAAAGATGAAATCCATGTGTGAATAAGTAGGCATGTATTCTTTTCATACCAAGCACGGTGTGCTTGCATTAATCCACATAGTGCCTTGTTTAACCTATGTAGTTTGTTTTCATGCCCATTCACCACAAAACCATGGGTTTTGAAAACATATATTTCTTCATGCAAGTCCCAATCAAAGTCATTTTGATGTTCAACCGATGTACATTTGAACCATTTTGAATAGCAAGTGCACATATACTAAGAAGAAATGTTATACAACATGTATAAGCAAGCTCTGAACAAAATCAATGCCTTTTTCTTGAGCATACCCATCAACTACAAGCCTTGCCTTATAGTAGTCAACACTACCATTAGGATTGCATTTTAACTTATAAGCCCATTTAGTGATGATGAACTTTTTGGTAGAAGGAAAATGACATTAAGAACAAGTACCATTCTTCATAATAGCATCAAGCTACAATTGCATAATCACCATACAATTTTTCTTGTGTGTCTCATCAAACAAATCTAACTCATTCTCACCACAAAGACTAGAAACAGTCATTACATAACAATTTGATGAAAAAGAAGTAGCATGGGAGTGTGAGAAAGTACAATAGAAAAAGTTGCATCTAACTTAGTCTCTCAGAATTTCTATCAACCATTTTGGCATATATTTTTCCCCATCAATGTCTTATTTCTTATTATTGAGTGCATCATGTATATTTATATAGAAAATGGAAAACATTATATCCTCATTCAAAAGTTTCATAGTATAAAGATTTTACTCATTAGGGATACATTTGACTAGCCACACATGAAAAGAGGCAAAAAAGTGTCATACACATCCTTTGAATTTGCGCCTTTTCTTTTAAAAATATACTCAACGAATACATCTCATAGCCCTATCATCGGAATGGTGTTGTTGTTTAAGCACTAATGCATATGCCAAACAACCAAAAACATTTAGATGAGAAATGCATGGCTTGTGTCCATACCAAGCCTCATGAAGAATTATAAATTGTAGTGCTTTAATGGGACATCTATTAGGTACATATGGACCACACATCACATCCTCAAGTAAGAAACTATGAGGTAATGGCTGACTTTTGGCCAGAGAACTTTTCATTTCCATGATATATATATTTTTTCTCACTATAACACCATTATATTATAGTGTATATGGAACTATAACACCATTATATTATAGTTTATATGGAACTATAACTTTTTCTTTTATCCCATGATTAGCCAAAAATGCATTAAATTCAAAAGATATATACTACTCCCTTGATAAAATAACTAGGGTTCCATTTTACATGTTGACATATTTCTAGCCAAAAGTAGGAATCCTTTAAGGAACATAGTCAATCTGACTTTTTGAGTGGATAGACCAATGCATTTCTATAAATTTCATCTAAGAAACTCAAGAACTATAAGTAATTACCAAAAGATTGTGTATGTACAGGATCACATAAACCATTATGAACAAGATGCAATTTGCACTCAATTCTCACTGTACTATCTTTGGGGAAGGACGGACACTACATCCTACCTAAAATATAGCCTTGACATACATGTTTAGTCTTGTATTAGATCACGAGCTTTCTTTTGCTGCCATAGCTACTCCGTGCTCACACGAGCTCACACAGAGAAATACGAATCGGTTCACCTCCCAGCCACTGAGTCTAATCTCTCATAGTGAGTCACCCCCTAAAAATGAGTGACTACTCTCTCTTCTACCTTTGGTGGTAAATAATACCCATAGGTGCCATGTGGCATTCTCCTCTCTAAAGGAGGTTCACACCAAGAAGACCTTAAAGTAATGTGACATTTCCCTCCCCTTAAAGGCATTTTGGTCCTTGAAAATATAAATGAAATGTCCATAATGGTAGAAGAAAGCGCCCGGACTCCCCTGAACCCCATGTACTCTATGTACATGGTCATCTCTGTGTGCGTTGTTTCCCCGTATCCTTCCCCTTAAGAAGTCTCACATGAGATCATCTCAAAGGTGGGAAACTGTCAAAGTGGTGCCTACTATCTCCCATGTACACTCAACCTCCAAACTATGACTCCCATAACATATAATATCATCAGAATGACCTGAGTCCATATGATGTATCCTCCTTGGAGCAATAGTATGTAAAGCAAGTGTAAAAGTGCCAAGCTTATAGGCTTGACCATATCATAATGGAGATAATAAATCATATAATCCTCTAAAATATAGAACAAAGTCCCATAACAAGTGACTTCAAACTCATCTAAGACTAAATAATGTGACTTCAAACTCATCTAAGACTAAATGATATATTGCCCTCATACCACTCTAGGTCTTCCTAACCTTGAGTGTACTCACAAGTAATAGTTTAACCTAACTACCTTGTGAACTATGCAAATCCATCATCTAGCTCATGGTAGTAAAATGCAATCTCTACATTTCACCAACCAAGAAGTCAGTGGTTTTTCATCCATTACCTTTGAACTAAGTTTTATTGGAAGAGCATCTATTGGCACTTGTGCAAACTCTAAGATATTCTCTTCCCCGTAGTTTGCCATATGAATGCAAAAACCATTCCTTTTGATATTTAAATAATCCATAAGTACCCGTTCTACTAATTGACGCTTACATATCATGCTCATGATGTAACACCAACTAAGAGTTTGGTACCCCAGTAGGTTATATATATCCCTATCTCCTAGAAACTCTAAAGAGAAGTATCATCAATCTAATCCCACTCTCACTAATGTCAATAGCTAGATCATCTCATCTAGTCAATGGCCATCATTGGAAATAAACATAACTACTTCTCTCAAGAGTCTCCAGGTGGGAATCAATCTAACCATCATGATTAACTGATTCCATCCCCCTCTTGTCTTTGATAGAAGAGTGCCACTCCTATCTAGACAATCTGATCTAGAGAAAGTGAAACTCTCTCTCTAATCTCATCTAAGGAAAAACGATCTAGTAAAATCTATTTCACTTTCCCTTTCCCTTTCAAAGAGATTCTATTGAATCCATTTTCTCTACTCATCCATAGCTGAGAACATGCACATGGGTTCTCCATATTTTTCCTTTGAAAATATGGAGAATGAAACTCCCATGTGAAGGAAAATTTACGTTAAAAAGTAGAGGAAATGAATTCCTTATGAAATATAGACTAAGAGATGTTTTCTAAACACCTCTTTTGTCTAAAGGAAAACATGCTATATTCTTCTCCTATGAAGAAATTATGTTTTTCTTTCCTTCTCTCTCTCTCTCTCTCAAAGAATAGGAGCAAAAGTGAGACCTCTGAGCTAAAGTGAGATCTCTCATTGATCTCTGAGCTGATTCCCACTTTCTCCTTTCCTTAAAAGAGAAACTTATGAATTCATTTGCTCCTCTTTTCGATAATAATGTATAACACCCCATTACATACACTCTTATGAAGATGGAGAACACATCTCCCCTAACTAATGAAGGTATATGTAGTGAAGAGTGGAGAAAATAAATTCCTTATAAGGGTCAAAGCCCTCTACCAAAATGGTCAGCAATGATATGACATGATACCATAAACACATGTGTATCCATACTAAAGAGCTATCTCTTGCAAGCATCCTCTGTGCATGGATGTATACAATCCAATCCAAGGAATGGAATTATCTTTAGACCTGAAAATGAGTATGTGATACCAATGGTGATAAAATCACCTATCGCATTCTCTACTGGAATAATAAATCTTCCCTAAACTATGAAAAGATAACTCCCAATCCTTAGGAGATGTCTACTAAGAGGTCTCCTCTAATCTAGTGAGACATGCCGCCATGAATGATGAGTCCTTTTCTCCCTGGCCATAGAAGAAGAGTGCTCAAAGGGAAGTTGTTTCCACTGTCCCATACCAGTTGAACCTTCTTCCAATCCATGGTGTCATACATACACTAAACCGAATATATATTCCATATATATATGCTATGGAATATATAGATGGACTCTAATGAATCCCATATCCTCGAACTAGTTAGTTTGGTTCTAGTCAATATGTGACAATGGATATCCCTTTCTGTTCCAAACTAACTTGTTCCTAGGTACCAGGATTGATCCTAGATACCTCTGTGTAGATCCCAATATATGTATTGGGTACCCCAACTATTTCTTACTTAGGGATCTATGCTCTAAGTCATAGAGCTAGTGCCATACCTATGGCCTTCCTAACCATCGCTCGAATCACATAAGCACCCATCAATGCTATCTCATGAAACCCATCTTTGTGATCCCATCTAATTGGTTTCCTTAGTAGTGTAGCAGAAATGCTTCACTACTTTCTTAAGTGATGTGCATGAGTGAAACTAATCACTCTTTGGGTATTCCTGATAATACCCCATAGTCTTCTAATCATACTGTGAGACTCGTGAAGATAAATAAATCTTCACTACCTTGGAGATGATCATAAATGTATCTCCCATATCTCTATGCAACTTCCCATAACCTATAGATTGCTTGTGCACATTCCTAATGGTGAAGGTATAACTCCTTCCCCTTAGCAATCCTATGGTCTAAAATGCATAAGGATTATGTGTAGGGATCCTTTTACTAATGAAGTTGCCTTATATATACTATTATGATGGTCCTAAGTCCATCAAATACATGCTTAAAAGCATGCTAACACCTTACTGATGTTTGCAAAAAAGGCATGTTATCTTGCCATAACATTCTTACCTAAAGGTAAGTGCGTATATAATGCCATGAGGTGGGAAAAATTTTGACAGCATTTCCCTAGGAAATGGAGTCCCAAAAAATTTTAACCACAAACTCAATGGCACACAGGACATCCAACAACATAGGGCTTGGCAAGCCCATGGCATGCACGCCATAAACTCATACATAGACTCCATAACCTACAAAAACATAAAAACAAATGCTAGCAACAATTCTCTTTGTTGCATAACCATGTAGTTCTTGCAATCATCTTTCCTGCAAACAATCATAAAATGTACTTCTCGCATGTTGATCCATACTTTTAGAATTGAAACAATGATCAACTTGGATATATGCACTCCAATGCATTCATGTACATACAGAACATGCCATAAAATAAAGTAAGCTGCCTGAAAATATAAAGCATATGTTCGTGAATGATTTGGTATTGGAATTGCATGCAACCAATCCTTCTTGATGAGCTTCAAGACCTCTTCACCTTTCTACATAGGTCCTAATATAAACTTTGGAGTGTCCAAAAACATCGGATCACTTCTCAAAACATAAAGCATGGTCAAATGATTACCAAAATAATGTAAATTTACCCAAAAAATGCATTTGTAATCCCTCTTTAGACCTGCAAAAACCACCTTAGGACCTACAAATAATTATAAATTGAAATATATATCATGTGCACGTGGCTCAAAGTGAAATTACTTCAATCGCTTTCCCAGTTTGTAAGATATGGCTCCCGAAATGTAGTTGTCGAAAACTGTTCAGACTTTGCAGACCTGTAGAGACCTATACAGATACATAATTTCCAAAATTTCTTATACTGAACATAGACCTTGTGCTCTTTGAAAGGAGCCACAACACATCCAATTTGAGTTCTCTGGCCCAAGATATGGCCTTTGCAAGTGGGACATGCCAAACTAGTGGACTGTTGGAGGGGCTGGAAAAAGTGTGAAAATATGATATTTGGAGTGCCCAAAAGCATTCTTCCATCAATCAAATCCTATATTTCTCTCCATAACCTTAGAGAGTAATATGTGAAGATGCTTAGGCCTATTTTCATCTTTCCAAAGCCTCCCTTGTTGTTGAGAATTCTCTCTCACATAATGATAGTGGACCTCTATGTGCTTGGTCCTAGCATGATAAATAGGATTTGCTGCAAGATGTAGTGAGCTTGTATTATCTCCAAAAATCATTGGAGATGTAGTATGCAAACCCAAATCTGTATATAGCAATCTGATCCATATGGCCTCTTGAGTAGCATTGGCCAATCCTCTATATTGGTTCTCTGTTGAAGATAAGGCAACAATAGGTTGCTTCTTGGAAGACCATGATATAGGCTTATCACCTGCAAAAGATAGATATCCTGAGGTACTCCTTTTATCATCTTTGCAACCTGCCCAATCTGCATCTGAGTATATCTTGATGTCTAAATCTGAAGTATAAGGAAAATATAATCCTTGATTTTGAGTCCCCTTAAGGTACTTCAAAATCCTCTTGACTGCTTCCAAGTGAGGTGCCCTAGGTTTGCGCATAAATTGGCTTAAGACACTTACTCCATAAGCAATATCAATCCTTGTCAATGTAGCATAGTTCAAGCTTCCCACTATGCTTTGGTATCCTGCAATATTATCAACCACATCACCTTCATGAGCACTTAATTTTTGGTTTACCTCTGTTGCTCCATTGGAGTGCTTGCTATCTTGGCATCCTGCAAATGAAACTTCTTTAACATGTCCTGTACATACTTTATTTGTGTAATGTAAATTCCAGAGTTAGTATAGACTAACTCAAGTCCAAGAAAATACTTTAGTGACCCTGGATCACTGATTTTGAACTCTTACATCATTTGATTCTTGATCTGTTTGATTCCATTAGCATCATTACCTGTAAGTATGATATCATCAACATACACACATAGGTATATCACTTCTGAATCACTTCTCTTAATAAACAGAGAAGTATTTGCTTTACTCATGATGAATCCTTGATCCTGAAGGTATGTAGTCAACCTATGGTTCCATGCCCTAGGTGCCTGCTTCAATCCATAAAGAGATTTGTTCAATTTACACACATATGTTACGTTGCTTGGGTCCTCATAGCCAGGAGGTTGAGACATGTACACCTCCTCTGAAATCCATCCATTTAGAAATGCAATTTTTACATCCAATTGGTACATGTTCCAATTCTTTGATGCAGCCACACTTACCAATACCCTGATGGTAGGCATTTTTGCCACAGGTGAGAAGGTTTCTTCATAATCAACTCCTTGGATTTGTGCAAAACCCTTAGCCACAAGTCTAGCCTTGTACTTGCTTATCGATCCATCAGCATTTCTCTTGATCTTATAGATCCATCTAGAACCAATTACCTTCATAGAATCCTTCTTTGGCACTAGCTCCCAAGTATCATTCTCCTTGAGTGCTTCAATTTCTTCATCCATAGCTTCCATCCATTCTACCTTGGTCTTTGCCTCTTCATATGATGATGGCTCTTCAAATGAAAAGTCTTTTGCAAGATAAACAGAGTGCTTAGTAACTAAAGAAGTGTCATACCCATATCTAATTGGCTTCTTGCTCTCCCTTTGTGATCTTCTGATTGCTTGGTTGGATGATTCAGGTATATCCTCCAACTTCTTCATCTTGACTTTTCCTTTGGACTTCCATGCCTTGAATTCTTCTAGGTTGATGATATCCTCATCATCTGCCTCATCATCTGACTTGATGTCTTCAATCTGGTTTGGTTGCTCCTTCGTGAGGCTTGGAAATTCCTCTTCCAAGTCATAAGGCGACTTTACTTTCCTGCATTCACTTTCAAACCAAGAATCATTCTCATCAAAGACAACATCTCTATTGACCATAAATCCTTTGTTGGAAGGATTGTAAAACTTGTATCCTTTCTAATTCAAGTCATACCCTATGAAGATGCACTTCTCTGCCTTAGGGTCTAGCTTACCTCTTATTTGAGATGGTATATGCACATAAGCAACACATCCAAAGATGCTGCAATGATCAAGTGAAGGTCTTCTACCATGCCATGCTTCATATGGGGTCATCCCATCAAGAGATTCAGATGGAAACCTATTAACAAGATAAGTGGTAGTAGATAGACTCTCTGCCCACAAGTAATTAGGTAATTTTTTCTCATTTAACATTGACCTAGCTGTTTCAACAATTATTCTATTTCTCCTCTCTGCCACCCCATTTTTCTCAAGGGTATACCTTGTTGTAATTTCTCTTTGATTCCTCTATCTTGCAAGAATGCATCAAACTCATTTGAGAATTACTCACCTCCTCCAGATGACCTTAGTCTCTTTAGACTTCTTCTTATTTGATTTTCAACAAGTGCAAGATACTTCTTAAAGCAACTGAATACTTCATCTTTGTGCTTCATAAAGTATAAGATAGTTCACCTACTGAAATAATCAATGAAAGATACATAATACCTTGATCCAGTAATTGAGGGATCCTTACTTGGTCCCCATACACTTGTATGGACAAGCTCTAAGTAGTCCTCATGCATGTAGCCTTTCCTCGAGAAGGGTAACTTGTGAGATTTTCCAAACTCACAAGCACCACATTTATGGATCATGTGTTGCTTGGATACAGTAGGTATTCCAAGCACACATTGATCTCTACATATTTGCGTTAAAGTTCTCTCACCAATGTGTCCTAATCTCTTATGCCAAATTTCAAGTTCTGACAATGTTTGATCTTTGTAGCTATAAAGTGCAATATTCCTTGTATCTTCAAGTTCAAAAGTAGATAATCTACCTGTCTTTTATCCTTTGGCAATTCTCTTGAATCCATGTTGGGGATCCTACAAAAATGCTCCATATTTGTTAAATCTGACTTGCAAACCCTTTTCCACAATCTGTCCAACACTCATTAAATTCTTGGTAATTGTAGGTATATATAGAACTTTCCTCAACCGATTTCTATTTCCATCAGAGGTTTTAACATTTCCTACCTTGACCACTAAGTGCTTGGTGTCATCACCGGTTTGTACCTGATGTTTTCCCTTAGGTTCCTCAAGGTCAGAGAGAAGAGCTACATTGCCTGCCACATGGTTTGAGCATCCTGAGTCAATGTAGAAAAGATGGTCATCATTCATACCTTGCTTTGAAGTCATATTCATAATCAGAAGGGAATCCTCTTGTTCCTCTGTATAATTGTTGTAGTCCTTCCTTGACTTGTATCCTCCTTGGTAGTTTTTATTGTAGTTGTTGTTGTAGTTGTTATTCTAGCCTTGATGATGGTTGAATCTTCCTCTTGATTATGTATCTCCACCTCTTTGGAAACCTCTACCTCTATGATCCTTGAAGTTCCTGTAACACTCATCTGTAGTATGATTTGACAAGCCACAAATATTACATGCTGAGGAGTTATAAGGTCTCCCCCTACCTTGCTTACCTCGTATGCCCCTAGCTCTTGAGTTTCTACCTCTCCCTACATAGTTGGCTTGAGAGGTTGTACCTTCATCCTCAATTTTCTTGCTTTTCACTTTCTCTTTAGACTTTCCTTTATCTGTGTATAGGGCAGACAAGCTATTACCTCTTGATGAATCTCCATTCTTGTTGAGCTTGGCTTCATGGGTAAAGAGTTGCCCCATGAGTGTGGTAAGATCTGGAATCTACATGTCCATGTACAAGTCCATGGCAGTTGTGAAGCTCTCCCATTTATCATCCACTTTAATCACATTGATTACTTATCTTACAATCTACTCCTCTTAAATTTCTTCTCCTATACTTGCCAATTGGTCAACGACATCCTTGCCTTTGGTCACATAATCTGAGATGCCTTCCTTGGATTGCTTTCTTTCAGTGGTAAACTAAATCCACAATTGGTTCTTCCTAGCCCTTGTGTTGGAAGAGAAATATGAAGGCAATGTTTCCCAAGTCTCTTGAGATGTCTTACAGTTTCTAATGTGTGGAAGAAGAAAATCAGAGATTGAGTTAAGTAAGTACGACCTTGCTAATGCATCTTTGGCACACTATGAATTGAGTCTTTCATGCTCCTCTCTTGTAGGTTGTCCTTTGCTTATGAAAATGGGCATCTCCTCATCTCCTGAGATGTATCCATAGAGACTCCTTTCTTGCAAGTATGTCTTCATCCTCAAGGACCATGCTTGATAGTTGTTCCTGTCCAAATTATCAATGAAAGAGAGATCAATAGATATAATGAATGATCTATTGTATTATTAAACAATGTTGTACATGATCATTGGCATGATAATCAATGCCCAATGATAGACAGAGGTGTAGGCTATGAAGTGAGCCTCACTCTCTTACAATATGATCAACTAATGCATCGGAATTGGAGTGATCTATGCCGCTAGTTTACATTCATCTTTTATAGATGTTTCATTCAATCTTTGAATTTGAATTCAACTTTGGCTCCCACTAAAAAGTGATCCACTAATCTAGGAGATATTGTCTCTAAGAATTTGTGGCTTAACAATCCATCTAATTCCACGAGTTTGGTGGCTTTTACAAATATTTCTTCAAGTCAATCTCACTTTTACAAATGGTGAAAAAATAGAGAGACTCATAGCAATGGTTCCCATGAACCTTCAATTATTCCTCATAAGATCTTCTCATGCCTAGCCAAGCATGTAGGCTTGGCATTTGCACCAACACTTGTTGCATGCTAATAGTCTCCCCAAAGGAGAACTAAATCAAGACTTTTACTTTTATGCAAAAACTTAAATGGGAGCTTTTAGAAAGCTTCTAATCCACTCAAATCTGGATTTCTCTTGGATTTTCTTGTTCTACATGGTAACACATACACCATAATTTATGTATGTATACAATCATCCATGGGAAGCCTCTTAGTTGATCTTTATTCTTATTCCCAAAAGTGGATTTTGGCAAAAGTTAACATCTGAATTTTTTTCCAAAAGATGTGGAAAGGGGGTTTTCGAGGAAGTAAAATTCCTCCTTAAATTATTCTTTTAATGAATCCTATGATTCCATTGTGAAGTCCATATACCCTGCTCTCAGTATATATACTTTTTCCCATACATCCATAGCTAGTGCACCTCTTTTTCCCTCTTCTAAAATGGGGGATTTCTTAGATTTATGTGCTGAATTTTTTTCTCAAATAGTGATGGAAGGGGGTCTTGTGGAGCTTCAAACTCCCATCATACTGAGCTAATGCTTGAATTTCTTGATTGTATATGAAATTCCATACACTTTACTACATGTATGCATGATTTTCGCTACCAAATTAAGAAAAATCCTGGTTCATTTCCCTTTCCCAAAAAGGCTACGAGTCAAAAATAGCCTCATTAGAAATGGTTGGAGGGATTTGGGAAGGCCATAAGCTTCTAATCCTCTACAATATGTGGAACTTTTTGATTCATTAAAGAAGTATATACCTCATAGTCTATGTGTATTAATTTACATCCCTCAATTCTCACAAAAAGACCCCCCATCTTATCTTCGAAAATAGAATCTTTTGAAAGCTTTCACTCATGTTTTTTCTGGAGATTACGAAATATCCATTTAAAGAGAAGCCATTTACTTCTCCTCTTCTACGAATTTCATGGAGTCTTTGACTAATCATGGGAATATGAATCCCACGCTTCTTCGAATTAGGTACTTTCTTCGAAAATTCCCTCTCGAAGTCTTCCACTTCCCTCTCCAAAAATGGAGATTAACAAAAGGAAAACTGAAATTTCATATACCTGTGATCTTTTCTTCTTCCCAAGCTCAAATAAGTATTATATTTAGGTTCTTACATGTCATCCATGGGCACATCATAGTGTGTGCATGCTTCTTTGCTGCAAGCCCATTGTTGAAGTAAATTATTTGTTGACCTTGCTATTGGACATGAAGTCGTGGATGGTCTCTTGGATAGGTTGATTCCCTTCCAAAGGAATGACCAAGGTTCAGATCCCATCTACGCATCAGCGCGATCTATCCCAAAAATGGATCACAACATGCTCTGATACCAGTCTTGTATTAGATCGCAAGCTTTCTTTTGCTGCCATAGCTACTCAGAGCTCACATGGAGAAATATGAATTGGTTCACATCCCAGCTGCCGAGTCTAATCTCTCATAGTGAGTCACTTCCTAAAAATGAGTGACTACTCTCTCTTCTACCTTTGTTGGTAAATAATACCCATAGGTGCCATGTGGCATTCTCCTCTCCAAAGGAGGTTCACACCATGAAGACCTTAAACTAATGTGACATTTAGAAGCTGCATCAAGTTTAGGCAAAGAGTAAACCATATCAAATTTTTGAAGGTGTAGAAAACTAACTCAATTCAAATGACCAAAACTTTGATGCCAAAAATTTGCATGCAAAATGGCCTATAGATCTCAAATTTCACATTCATAATCATCCATGCAGTTTCCATAGTTTTTCATCTTATATAATTCACAACCTAGCATACAGATGCAATGATTTTATCATCATGAGAGAGATAATGAAACATACATCAGATATCATCAACAAACTTTACTACTAAGACAATCTTGGCTAGTGTTGAAATTGATAATAAATTCTTCATATATCATCAACAAAATGTACTACCAAGCCAATCTTGGCTAGTGTTGAAACGGATAATAGATTCTTCTTGAACTTTGATGCATATAACACATCTAATAATGTAAATTTAGTAGTTTTATAAATAGTAAAGACAAACTTTTCCAACTACCTTGATGTGATAAGAGACATTGTTCGCACATTTGATAATATTTCCATTAGGGGTAGGCTCAAGTGAGGTGGACAAATTGTGTTGAATGGTAATATTTTTTGTTGCACCCCCATCAAATTACTAAATGTAAAAGTCCACAACATACACACAATAATCACCGGGTGATGGATCATAACTATGTTGTGTAGTAAATATCCATCCTTCAGTTTGCATCATGCTAGCATAATAAATTTTAGAAGCAAAGGTGTCTACAACAACCATTCTCAACTCTTATTGCAACACATAATGAACATGTTTTTCCTAGATTGCTTCTTATAGAAAAATAAAAATTAAATCTTCAAATTTTAAGGAAGTAGGATTACCTTTCATCATTAATCAAAGAGTAAAAGCAACACTCTAATAAGAATCAGACAAGCCATTGAGAATAGTGTGCACAATTGCACTATCTTGGGAAATTTAAGATGCAACAATCAGCTGCTCCTTCAAACATTTGATATTTTGTAAGTTCATCTTCTTGACACCATTGGTGAGTTTCTTAACACCATCTACAAGTTCATGTTCTAAAACTATCGGCAATTTTCTTGACACCATCAACATGTTTATTGACACCATTTGTAAGTTGATGTTCTTGACACCATCAACAAGTTTCTTGACACCGTCAGAAAGTGTGTGTGTATTGAAACCATCTTGGATATGATACCCATGGCTTTGTAGAATTTTCAATCATGATTTTGTTCCATTCTATTCAGCCATTGATGACATCATAGTGTGCAACTAGGAAACTCCAATGCTAGTGGACCAGTAGACTTTGTCTTCTTCTTCATTCTATTTGTGATCATCCTTGTTCACTTATGATCATCCTTAATGGAAGGAAGGATCATCAAGCTAAGTACTTGGTGGCTTGTGGAGCTTGAAAAACTAGATCTTGAGGGGATCTTCTTTAAGGCTATCATGAAATTATACTTCTAGTACTCTCCCATCCGCTTATGTTGCGGACTAGAATTAGGTTGATGTCTACTCTTCATGGATTGATCAAATAAAAGTGTACAAGCATGCCCTATACTACAAGGCAACACATGAACTGATGCATCAATATGAAGCTTTGAATAATGTGGATGTAGGTTCCATTGCACAATCCCTCTTCATTATCTTCCATACATGGACATAATTCGTAAGAAACTAAAAAACTATTAATCTTCCATTTTTCATGTATTGCAGATTTCATATTATAAGTTTAAGGAAAATATGATATAAAATTATGGAGTATTTGAACTAGTTTAGAGTGTTTTGACTATCACATTCAATTTTTCACATGGATAATTGAATTGGTTATATTGCAAGGAACATGCAACCTTTAGCATGTTATAGAGGATGACAATTTGATTTATCAAGAATCATGCAATTTGATTAGCTTGGTCTCATAAATGGACATGTGTTAAGTCGTATGACTATGTATAGGGGTAGGCAAGAGATTCTATCATTCTCGACATGAGATTTTACATGCTAAAATCAAACCATTTATAGCCTCATCTATAATATTCCATGAATGAGGTGACAAAGAGAAAAAGGGGGAGAAACAAAGGAGAACTCAAGGACTATCCTTATAACCTAAGGGAATGCAAAAAGGAAACAAGAAAAAAATAAGGAGAGCTCAATATAGGGGTGAAATAAGGATCGTAGTGAGGATTTGATCCCCTTTTTGCAAAAGCCACTTATTTTTCAAATTGTTGTTATCTATAACATAGGTTTTATGATACTTGAAGGGGGGACGAGGAAATCTTGGAATTCCTTATCTTTCCAACCAAAAGCTCAAGGGAAGATTGTATGAGTGTTGGGTCCTAGACCCAAGGAAAGAATGCAGATAGATGCTTACTTTGTTGCCCAAATTCTTTGGAATCCACAAATTACTCTTGAATATATTTGTGGAAGAAAGGGAATGGAAACCCTTATGCGTATGTGAATGGGGACCTAGACTTATGGATTGCTTCTCGAGATTGCTCTCCTTGCTCCCCCCCTCGTTCTCATTCTCCTACTCCACTTCTCTTCCTTTCTCTTACTTACACACACTCTTTGCCACACACTATTACACTCGTAACCCGAGAAAATGCTAGCCACCTGCAACTATATCTTGCTCGATTTCCTGTCTCTCACAATTTTCTTCTACTTTAAGATCCCTATTGTGGGCAAATACTCCACCTTCTCGATTCCTTGAAAATTATGTTATTCTTATGACGAGCACAGTTCGCGGTTCCCCCTAATTTAAGTGAAATTACCTTGGCTCTGTTAAACAAGTACTCACTTCCTCTCCTTTGGCTTAGCAAGGACAAATAACAACGCCAATTTCTTTTCTGAAATCTCATCTCCTTGGAGAATAAGCTAATGAGTGTTATAGTTCTTCTTGTATGCACGTTGAATGAGCATTCAAATGTTTCTCTCTCCGTAGGCTCCTGGAAAAGTTGGAGTGGCCAATAAAATTCAGCTTATATCACAAGGGAACAATGCAAATGACATATCGTTGATTACCAATGCATCATAAAAAATGAATCTAGGCATGCAACCACAAGTTCTGTATGCCACTACATAATCAAAGGGTTAACCTAGAAATCAACGGTCTCACTTTGAGCAGGTGTATGAAGCAGCTGCTAGTGTTTGTATACTAGAAAGCAACTCTTGTTCATTTAATGGTGTTTTGTTATATCCATGAGTGTGCTCCTCATGAGAGAAGAGCAAATTGGGGTAGCATATTCACTAAATGTGTATTCCACTTAGAGTGCCCATGCACGGAGTGGGAAATGAGGCAAAAGCGTGCGCTGCTGCCAAGGCCTACGTGTATAAAGGGGACAAACAGATTCAGTTGGTCACCCCTATATAATTTTGTTCTTTAAGGCCTGCTGATCTCCATGGTTAGGACAAGACACTTTTTCTCATTTTTCTTATTCTTTTGTCTTTTAATTTTAAGCAGAATGACAATTCTCACGCTCCCCAAAAGATGGATTCCTTACTAACAATCATAAAGGTTGTGAGGATTGCTTGGGGGTGAGTCTTTGCGCAAGGTGTATGCCTTGCCCATGGACTTGCACTCCCTATAGCCCTCAGAGGTTCAACAGGTCATCTATAACAGCCACCATATCAGCTCGTTCATGAAAATTACTACTAATTTTGGCTTGCATCATGAATCCCCAGTTAAAACATTCGAGTCTCAAGGATTAAATCAAGGGTCTAAGCTATAACTTCCTCGTTTTGGGCTGTTATTCGTCTAAGTTAACCTTCATAGGTCCAATGCTATCACAACATAAAAACTTGGAACTGAGCAATGGAAAATTGTTCATAGGAGTTGTTAAAGGAGATAATACCCCCCGGTCCAAGTTTCACTTTTTCCCTATGCTGCCTATCCCTTGATGCATGCTGAACATTCAAAAAAGAGAATCAATGCTAAAAAGAAACTTGCTTGTTTACCAAATGCATCGGGTATGCAGTTGATGAATAATGATAATACGACCTTTTCAAATGCTGAACATCATTCTACCATTGCAAAGCACATTCTCAAATTATCATGCACGGCTAGTGATGTGCAACTCTCTCTCCTCCGAATTTTAGAAGGGCTGATCACTTAATGAAGCTTATCCAAGTCGTTCACTTTCATTCAGGTACAGATGCATAGTTCCTCCATCATGCTCTTTGAATGCATGCCCATGCGTTAGAGTGCAAGAATACGAGAAGTTCATTACTAATGCAGCACACTTCATCATATTATCTCCACATTGCAAATCTCCAAATCAATGCCCCATCATAATTCAAAATAATACAAATGCAGGAAAGAATTAATGAAAGATCGCAAAGTCGAAGTATGGACTTTCACATACTATATCTATCTCAGATTGCTCGCCGCCCTTTAGATTTAGCTTTATTCTTCAACAAAAGTTCCGTCCTCCTTTGTACTGCTAGTCTTCGACACACCGTAGAGATGTCTTAAGCTTCATGTATGTGGAAAACTAGCCTAGTCCTGCGCCAACTCTGGCATTGTACACAGCTCCGTGTTGGAGTTAGACTGTGCGGAAGCATGTGAACAACACAAGGAAGAAGAAGCAACTTGGAGCACAACACACAATGCTGAATGTATTACCACTAGAATGTACAAAGATAAGTAGCCTGTTAGGGCAATAGGCATGCCTCGGTGGTCCTAGAGTGTTCACACACATCACTACCTAAATGTATCAACAAATCCCCCCTGAGCTTGATGCGGTGAACAAGGACCTGACACTCATGTATAAGGAAGTGCTAAGCTATGTGGAATCAATCCACAAAAGGAAGTAAGCCCAAAGCTTTGCGGAAAGCTTGAAACTTCTCCCTAGGCAGAGCCTTCGTAAAAAGGTCTGCAATGTTCTCCTGCATGGGCACATATGCCAAGTTGATCTCCCCAGCAGAGAACCTTTCCTTGGCATAATGATAATGCACCTCAATGTGCTTAGTGCGAGCATGGAACACAAGGTTCCTTGCAACTGCCAATGCACTCTGACTGTCAGTGAAGATGGTGGTGGCAAATAACTAACCAACACCCAAATCAGCCATAAGGCATCTGAGCCACACACACTCAACAGTCATTGTGAAAGCTGCCCTACACTCAGCCTCACAACTGGAAGTGGCCACAGTAGGTTGCTTCTTGCTCAACGAGGATATACAAGAGCTACCAAGCATGAAGCAAAAGCCACCGGTGGACACACAAGTGTCATAACAACTAGCCCAATCATTGTGAGAAAAAGCATGCAAATCTGGTGGTAGTGATCCCCCCTTGGGATAAAACAATCGAAGTAGTCAGGTACCACTCAAGTAAAAAAAGATGCGCTTAACTGCCTGCCAATGCTTGACACTTGGGCATGCATAAACCTGCTCATCTGTGAGACAACAAACTGAATATCTGGCCAACTAATGCATAAGTAAATCAAGCGTCCAATAGCCTGCTAATAGAGAACAACATCAAATGGATCTCCAACATCATGAAGACTCAATCATAAACCTGTCTCCATAGGAGTGGCAATAGGTTTACAGTCTTCAAGGCCAAAACACAACAATAATGTGTCAATATATTTCGTTTGACACAAAGCCATTCCATCATCAACTTGCATAAACCGAATGCCCAAATAGTGATGCGAATGCCCCAAATCAAACATCTCAAATGAGGCATGCAAATCAGCCTTAAAATCAACAATATGCATATCATGAGGATTAGTGAGCAACATGTCATCAACATACACCACAATGATCAAAACTACATCATTAGCACACTTAACATATACGGTTCTTTCAGTTGGACTGTTCTCAAAACCATGTGCAATGAGATATGCATGTATCTTTTCAGACCAAGCACATGGTGCTTGCTTTAAACCATATAATGCCTTCTTTGACTTGCACACCTAGTTTTCATTCCCTTTCTGCATAAAGTCACAGGGTTGAAAAACATACACTTCTTCATGCAAATCACCATTCAAAAATGCTGTTTTAATGTCCAACTGATGTACATTCGAACCATGATGTGCTACAAGTGTAGAAATGCTATGAATAGTAGTCATTCGACAAGTAGGAGCAAAGGTTTCATCAAAATCAATGCCTCTTTCCTGCGCATAGCCCTTTGCAACAAGCCTAGCTTTGTACCTGTCAACTATTCCATCAGGTTTATGCTTCAGCTTGTATACCCACTTAGTGCCAATAGCCTTCTTGCCAAGAGGCAAGTCACATAAAGACCATGTACCATTTTTCATGATAGCATCATATTCAAATTGCATTGCAGCCATCCTGTAACATAATCCTAGTAGGAGATGGTTGAACCACGCTCTAAGAGAGAGGATTAGGAAGTAATCCTCAACCATGGCTTTTGGGGCAAGTGGTTAGCCCATCACATTCCTAACCAAGAGGTTGTGAGTTCAATTCCTTACATTGGTATCAGAGCCTAAGAAGTAGGCTTGGGCAAAGTGGAATGATCCAATGGCCTCTAAAAAAGGCGCTTGGGCATCCTCTATGTGAAAGGGTAGGAATTGTGGAAGGCGCGCGCGTCGGTTTCAAGGATGGACCTTACAATGATTGGGGTGTATCTCTCAATCCGTATGTCGGATTGAGGCATGTAATATACCGTTGGAAAGCTCTCGGAACGAACTTTCCAATGAGCTAGCTTGGAAGTGTGAATTCCTTGGGAATCCTTGGGTGGCACTTGATTGAGTGTTCAAGATACCAAGCATGGGTGAGAACAAGGTTCAAGACTGAGGTTGAGAACAAGGGCTCGAGACACTGAGGTTGCGAACAAGAAGGTTCAAGACACCGAGGTTGAGAGCAAGGGTTCAAGAGACCAAGGTTGCGAACAAGGTTCAAGAAACTATGCGAGGTTGAGGGACATCAATTCAAGGGTACCTAGGGGTTCAAGGGACTGATCACCGAGGCTAGAGGGATACAAGAGTAGATCATTGAGGACAATGATCGACCAAGGGGGGAAGAATGTAACATAATCCTAGTAGGAGATGGTTGAACCACGCTCTAAGAGAGAGGATTAGGAAGTAATCCTCAACCATGGCTTTTGGGGCAAGTGGTTAGCCCATCACATTCCTAACCAAGAGGTTGTGAGTTCAATTCCTTACACATCCAATGTTCAAAATTTTATGCTTCATCAAGCGAATCAGGTTCACTCTCATCATAGAGGCTAGAGTCAGCCATAGCATAGCAATCTAATGCAAAAGAGGCACTATGAGAGCCTGGCTGAGTACGATATGTCAGAGGTGCATCTAATTTGCTATCACACAAGGTCTGCACTAGCCATTTTGACATAGTTTTTGCTTGCTCAATATCAAAACTCTCATCAACAAGTGCATCATGTAAATCTGCATCAGAAATGGAATGATCTGTGTCATCACATGCAACCTGTAAAGGTTGAGAAGTTGCCTCATTAGGACTAGCACTAGACTTTCCACTTGTGAAAAGGGGCACCAAAGTATCATACATGTCTTTGGAGCTAACAAATGTCTCCTTAGTACATGAAAGAAATGGCTGAATAGCATCTTCCACAAAGACAACATCACGGCTAGCCAAAATGCGTTTAGTCTATGGATGATATAGACAATAACCTTTACTTTCAGAACTGTACCCAACAAAAATACATTTTGCTGCTTTATCATCCAATTTTATGTGATGTTGTTCAAGCACTAATGCATATGCCAAACAACCAAAAACACACAAATGAGCAACATATGGATTGCAACCATGCCAAGCCTCATATGGAGTGATAGACTACAGCGCTTTAGTGGGACACTTGTTCAGTACATATGATACACACATAACAGGATGAAGCCAGAAACTATGTGGTAAAGCCTGACTCTGACCATACACCTCACCATCTCCATGAGTCACCTATTCTTTTGTTCAAAAACTCCATTCTGTTGAGGTGTATACGACACTATAAACTGATGTTTTATCCAAGGTTTAGCAAAAAATGCATTAAAGTCAGAAGACATATATTCCCCCCCTGATCAAAACGAAGGGTGCCCATTTTACATGTCGACAGATTTTCAGCCAAAACTAGAAACTGTTTGAAGCACATAAACATTTCGGACTTTGCCTTCAATGGATATACCTATGCATGCCTAGAAAAATCATCGATGAAAGTCATGAAGAGTTCCCAAAAGAAGGTGTCTGCATAGGACCACAGACATCACTATGTACAAGCTGCAATTTCTAAGTATCCTGAACTGAACCATCTTTTGGAAAGGAAGAATGCTGCATTTTGCCCATACATGTTTACCGGGTGCCTCAAGTTTGGGTAAAGAGGACACAATTTCATATTTCCGCAGGCGTAACAAACTAGCAAAATTTAGATGACCAAAGCGTGCATGCCAAAGCTTTGCATCTGACATAGCTTGAGAATCATGTACTGCACATGCCAAATCATTTACATATCTTTCATAGTCTATGAGCTTATACAACCCACGACATAAAATGCCAGAGGCAATAATGATGTTGCCATTTGACAGATCATGAACTGCACATCTGTCATCAATAAATTTCACAACCAAGCCAATCTTGGCTAATGCAAAAACTGATAATAGATTTTTCTTGATCCCTAGCAGAAACAAAGCATCTAACAAAGTGAAAAAACTAACATAAAAAATAGTCAAAATGATCTTACCAACTCCCATAACAAGATAGGAGGAGTTGTTGGTGCATGTAACAATATTTCTTGTAGAGGCAACCTTGAGCGAAGAGAAGAAACTGTGCTACGAGGTAATATGTTTGGTCGCCCCATTATCAAAGTACCAAGCATCTAAGTCTACTACAAACATGCACCGCTCATGAGAAGATGGGCCAAAATTGCAAACAGTAGTAAACACCCATTCTTCTTCCTGCACAAGATTAGCAGACTCTGTTTTTGGTGTAGAGGCCTTTGCAACAACCATTCCGGCCTCTTTCTTCTTTGCCTCTTTAGCAGCCAGTTTTGGACAACTCTTGATAACATGATCATTTGCTTTGCAGTATTTGCAAAACAATCTCTGCTTTTCTGATTTCTTCTCATCTTTGTCTTCCTTCTTCGAATGTGCAGCATTTGCAGATTTTTGCTTACTAGTAGAAGAGCTCCATTTATCTTTGCCCTTCTGACTAGCTAGGAAAGCTTGATCTGCAACACGCATAATAGACCTCTTCTGCCTAGATTGGTCTTCTTGCAACAGAACTGAGACCAACTCCTCAAATGACAAGGCATTTGGATTGCCTTTCATCATCAAATGAAGAGTAGAAGCAAAACTCTGATATGAGTCAAGAAGACCATTCAGAATGTTTTGCATAAGTGAGCTATCTCGTATAACTTCATCAGCAGAAATCAATTGTTCTTTCAAATCCTTGATCTTTGTGAGAAAACTTTCCATAGAATCACCTTCATTCATGTGCTCACTCTCCAACTGTTTTCGGAGGTAAGCAACACGAGCCTCATTCCTATCCTAGTACAATGTGGTAAGTGTATCCCAATCATCCTTAGATCTCCTACAAGAGTGAATGTGAGGAATAATGGCACGTTTGAGAGACAAAGCTATCAATGCATGTGCGTGAGGATCTCTGCCATGCCAACGAACTTTCTTTGCAGTAGGTGCAACAAAAACAACAACACGAATAGGAATCTGCAGAATATCATCATCTTTGACACCATCTTCATCAACTCTAGCACTTGTATTTGTAGTGTCTATATTCGGAGGTGTAACAGGATGTCTTTCAACACCCTGCACAATATTCCATAGTGTTTTTGTGACCAATACATGACACATCATATAAGCCAGTAATGGGTAGTTGGTACCATCCAACTTATCCTCAACAACCAACATACGAAATACATCACTGCTTTCAGCCATGGCCGGTGACTAAAATACCTTGACATCATATAACACTCAGCCTCGCTCATACTTGCCAACCATCCTAATAGTTCCTGATCGGAATCATCCTTATAAAACAACGGGTGTAATACCCTCTCATTTTCGTGTCTTGGGTTTTGGATAGCTATAGGTTAAACCCCTCTTGAAGCAGGCCGTTGTAGTTATCCATGTTCAAAGAAAACCTAACTCGTGCCATCTCATGTCTTACTTTCTCTTTTTCCTTCTTCTCCATTTCATCGACTGTTATCATCTTCTTCTTGTCGCACAAATTTGGAGATACTTGAATTTGTATTCGATCAGACTTTGGCCCAATCATTATGAAACCCATGCACCAGTCATGAACACAATTGGCTTGCTCTAGCCATGGCCGTCCAAGAAGGATTGGGAAAGTGACTTCTAAGGTTCTTGGTCAGACTTTCAAATAATCCATGCTAAATTCTAATCCTCCAATGACTGTGCTCACATTCTTTAGAAGAACAACCGGCTTTACTTGCGTTTGATTTCCCATTCTGAGAGACATTATGGTTTCTTCCATGTGGTTTAGGCAGAGAGCCTTCATCATGTATTTAGTCATTAGGTTCACACCTACCCGACTATCCAACTGAGCACCTGTGACTACATATCCTTTGATCTTGACTGTCAGAGCAAGAGAATTAGAATCAATTTGTGTTGTGATGCTCTGAATGATGCCCTGAATGTCTTTCTCTTGTTTTTTCTTCTCTTGCGGCTTTCGGGGATTTTTGATGTACTCATTGTAAAAGTGCTTCGTATATGCAAGGGAACATCTTAGCAACATATCGATGTCCAGCGTGACTTCTATTTCAGCCAACAATTTCACAATGTCAATCTCCTCTGTGCTTTCCTTTTGTTTTTGGCATTTTGGAACATTCAGCCTCTCAGGGAATGGAGCTATGCCTGGCACAACCTTCTTAGTTACAAGTGCAAGGATCTCGATCTCATCTCCATCTTCAAATTCTTATTGTTCAGCAAGTCCTCTCACTTGGTTTTCCACCTCCACACGCTCAGGTACCTTATCCTTACCGGAATCTTTACTTTTGTCTTCTGTATTTTTCTTCACATACTCTTGCGTCCTTGTGACTACCACCACAATAGGCTCTTCTTGTGCATCCTTGCCCTGTTCAGCATCCATAAAGTGCATTGATGAACTAGATCCTTCCTAAGGATTCGGTGTCCTTAACACCACTCCAATCATAGGAACTTGCTCTTGAACTTTAGGAGTGGGATTCACTTGGGTTTCAACATGGTTAGAGGACTCCACTGGCCCTTTTCCTTTTTCGGTATCGGCTCTTCTTTTTTGACACTCATCATCGAAGTGGCCCTCCCCACTGTAGTACCTACACATTGGAGTGTAGTCAACCGATTTCTGTTCATTCTAGCAGACTCATGCTATGTGCCCATCACTGCCACATTTCCAACACTGAATGGGAGTCCTCCTCTGGTCTTGTGCTCCCAATGAGGCATAGACTGGACACCTTGAGCAGGCAAGCCTTTATATGGATGCTCTCTCGCATTTCCTGATTGCATGGTTTGTCTTTCATAAGAAATATTATCATAACACTGCTCTTCTATATGGTTTGTCCTACCACAAAAGGTGCAAAGCATCCTAGGTGACGATCTATCCATGAACACTCTCGAGAATGTGGGGCACTTGGTAGCTACGTGACTGAAGCCATGGCAATTCTCACACCACGTATTTGATCAAAACACTCCTTGATTGGGATTCGTGATTGCCTCTTGCTTCACCGTGTATGCCTTCTGGGCCAGTGTGGCAACCTTTATTGCTTGAGTTACCAACTCTAGAATTCGTTCCTCGGTCAACACATGCTTCACCTTGCCTGTTGTGCTAGTGGCGGCTACAAAAGCCGGAGTGGTCAAATGTAGGACTTCCTTGGCCAAGATCTTTTACAGATACACTCCTGGGTCCTCCAATTGGCTCATATAAGAGCTCAATCCTCCTCTGCTGGCCTAATTGCACTTCTTCCCATAGCCTTGCTTGCTCCTTGGCAGCCATCAAGTTAGCAGGTTGTGTAAGACTAATATACTATTGTGCTATGGAATCTCATAATCCGGCGATAAATCTTCTCTTCAATGTCTCATCATTCGAGGCATTCACACCCATCTCCCTCACTAATGTTTCCATCCTTTGGATATAGTGATCAATACTTTCATTTATGCCTTGCTGCAGATAATCCATTTGTTGAGCAAGTTGATCCTGAAATCCTTGTCTTCTAAATTTTGCCAAGAAGGCATCCTTAAGCATCTGATAAGTTCCCCACTCTTACAATGTCAAATTTCCATACCAATTGGCTGCCTCATCATGGAGAGTAGCCGAAAAAATCCTCAACCTTTGGCCTTGGTCAACTACCTCGTTGGCTTCACAAGTAACTTCGAAGAGCTGAATGAAGCCCTTCAGGGCCTCATCCTAAGCACTTGCGAACTTAGGGAAATCCCCTAAATGTATTGGAACTCATTGGGCCATTTCAAACAAAGGTGTGATGCTGATGTCACTCCGATCCCAGAAATTCAAAGCCCTAGGTTTGAGGACTCCCTTGAGTCTTCAAAGTCGAAGAAGTATGGACTTTCACAGACTATATCCTATCTCATATTGCTCACAACCCTTCAGATTTACCTTTATTCTTCAACAAAAGTTCCATCCTCCTTGGTGCTATAGGCCTTCAACACACTATAGAGATGTCTTACGCTTCGTGTATGTGGAAAACTACCCTAGTCGTACGCCAGCTCTGGCATTGTACACAGCTCCGCTCATGCCCACTAGGAACGAAGAAGTTAACCGTCCTGCCTCCACCCCTTCAGCTAACACATGAGAAAAGATAGAGAGTTGAAGACCACCATCTCTGAGATACTCTCCCTCAACACGTATATAGACATGGGAGCTACCATCCTTTAACTGCTATTGTCCCTCTCAATCGTCCTCCTGCTTCTGAAGGATCGCCACGATGGAAAGAAAGAACAAGCCACAATTGTCCTACTGTTGTGCCCCTTTTTTCAGTCTTGGATCCGTCCCCCTCTGACACCTACTAAGAACGGGCAACAACCCACAACGAATGCCTCCTCTGTATGTCTCCTCTTTCCCCCCGTTGTCATTTCAAACACCACAAGTAGCCAAAAGAGCTCCCCCTCTGCTTGTCTTCCTCAGCTCTCTTCACCCAAAAAGCATCCCCAAATCCACAGAATGCTATGCAAGCTCCCACCCTTCATCTATAGGCTCCTTCTCGTGGTTGTCCGCAAAAACCTATAGTATCCCTCTTTCCATTAATATGGGTCTTCGAGAGCCTCTAGTAGTGTGCAATCTAGCCTCCCAAACTACCTCCTCTTTCCCCTGCTTTTCCCGACACCTGCACACAGAGGGAGAGAAAAATAGAATGCCTACTGCCCCCCAAAAATGCATGCTACCCCCCCCCCCCCCCCAAAAAAAAAAAAAAAAAAAAAACAAGCACGAGTGTGTTGATGAAGCATAACCCCCCCCCTCCCCCCCCATTTTCAGACATTTTCCGGAGCCGGAAAGGATGGCTATCTTTCCCATTTTGCTACTATGAATGTCGCCATTTATGAGGAGGAATGTGCATCAATCAAATGCACAAACAACCATGCCATCTCTTTTCAAGAAGCTATCTTGCCAAACCTTGTATTTTCCCATCCTCTTCCAAGGCCGGAAGCATATCCTGCACCACAAAAAGAAGTGATAGACATTCTTGTGATTATAGTGGACACAACATCAAATGACCAGAATGCCCCTAAAGGACATCCATGATGATATAGTGTTCGTGATCGAGAAATATACCGAAGTCCCTGCTCATGGTCTCAAAATAGCTGTGGCCTTGACTTACCAAGCTTACCTGGCAATAAGTATTTAATTCATGAACAAAAGTGCAAGAATCTGAATGGGTTTCCCTCAAACTACATTTGCTCAAAACAATTGATTGCAAAATGAACATGCTTCCCCTTCTCGCAACACACATTTTTCCTCTTCAGAGCACCTATAGTCAAGCATCTATCCTACACCATGAAGACATATTAGTACAAAAAAGTCAACCATCAATACAGTTAACAATGGGCCATTCCATAGGATTGAGGAGCAACCAATCACCTCCCGCAATAAATCTTGTTTCTAGTCTATCGGCCTTGCAAGCTTTACAGGTGGATGGTGCTTCCTCCAGAAAAAAGCACCCCTTGGGAATGAAACCAAATAGAATTAAAGAATGCTTAACTTAGTGAAAAGTAACATTCTTCCTTTGCCTTAGACAATAGCCATGTTCCACTTCATGTTCTTGTCTTGCTTCAAAATTCTCCAATGATGGCTTGGATCTTCCCTCTTTATTTCTCCACCAAACTTCAAATGAAGTGATCCCATTTTCCACTCAGCCATGTGGGTGTGTATGGACAACAAACAATGAGCTTCAATTTCTTCCTTAATGGGTTTCATCTAGATAGATTGTCCTCTTGAAGGGTTGCAAACATGAGATCTCAGTGCATGTGTGCTTATAAATAACAAAAGGTTTGCCGATTACCAATATAGATATAAAAGGCTTAATCACTCAAACAAGCCTTCAATTGGTGCATTCAAGCTAGCAAACACTACTCATCATTGATGGGACATCAATCGCTTATGTACAGGCACTCTAAAAGTTTCAATTGGCAGAAGCTTTTGTGAAAGGCAAACTCACACCTGAAGTATAGAGGTGAGCCAAAATATCGCCGAGCGGGTGGGTATTTATCACATATCTCATGGCAGTTCAAAGCATTCGCATCTCTTTATAGAGAGGGAGAGGGATAGTCTTGTGCCCACTGCCCACTCACCTAGTCATTGTGATGCCCGATAGAAATTCAGAGACGGTCACGTGAGTATGACTCCCTATATGGGCGATAAAAGCAGTTCAAAGCTCTCTTGTGACCAGTACCAGCTCAGATACTGAAAAATAGAAACTCGCAGGAGAAAAATAGAAACTGAAAGAACCAAAGCTCAGATACCAATGTTGTATCAACATCTCTAACGTAGATTAAGAGAATAATGTTGTGTCCACACAACAAGCGTAGTCTACAATCAATCGAAAGAATAAACTAGTCTATCCCACAAGGGGTGAGAGATGCACATATCCACCCAACCAACTTCACCCATATATATATCGCTAGGCCAAGGGGAAAATGTGAGGAGATCTTGTCAAATGTCCCCCCTCATATAGATGCTAATCCAAGGGCTTCTAACCTTGGAAACCAAACTTCTAAAAGGATTTCTCCCAAACTTGTACATAGAAGTCTCAAGGATTGAGAGGCCTCCTTAAGTGTTAAATACCATACCCTTAGGAAATGTCAATCCTAAGGGTCAAAAGCCTTCAATTGGGAGTAAATAAATCCAAGTAGCTCAAGGGTTCAAACCATACTCTTGGAGAAAATTTCCCAAGGGTTTCCAAGTAAACTCAAAGGGTTCTCCAAGTGGCTTTGGACCCTCAAAACCTATGTCTTTTTCTCCTTTGACCCATAGTTATACAATATAAGAGGTCTTGATTTCAAGTCCTATGAGATTCATGGGAGAGTGTTTTTCCCCAAGAGCTCTAGAGCCTTCTAGAAGCATCCACTTTAGTTAACTCTAGTTAACTAGGCCGAAACTCGGATGATTAGTATCCACCCATTGGAGGAGGAGACGCGCTTGAACTTGCACCACAACTATTCGATGGGGATTGTATGACTTGAGCCCATGACCTGCGCATGGTACATTAGCTCCTCTATCCACATGATTTTCCAAGCAGTACATGTTCAAACCAACTTTTGGAGTTTATATACAAGCTGGTCTGCTCTCATCATTGAGAGTGAACAAAAAGAGAATACACCCTCATACTCACACAATAGACTGGTTTGGAACCCATGACCTATCCATACATGGGGCGTTGGTTTATCCAGGAAGTCACAACCGTATGTTGATGGAAATATACTTATGTAATGAAACTCATTCTATGTCATAAAGAAGAAAAGTAAAAATCATATACGAGGTCATCTTTGACCCCTTTGAAAAGGTATCATATGATGTATAAATTTGATGAGATTTTTTGCATATGTGTTGTTTAGAGTATTTTATAGAGGTATATATACATTCAAAGTTGAGAATATATCTCCTAGTTCACTTTTGGGGAGCCTCCAAAGTAGCCACTTCAAACATTGTTTCTAGTCGGTGATAACCTAGTAGCTAGTCAACTTCGGACACGTGCGACTAGGTTATCACCAGATGGAAACAATGTTTGAAGTGGCTACTTTGGATGCTTCCCAAAGTGAACTTGGAGATATATTCTCAACTTTGAATATATATACCTCTATAAAATAATCCAAACAACACATATGAAAAATCCGATTGACGATTTTCTTTAGCTTGATGGAAAGCTCTTTTCATAAGCTTTCCAATGATATGAAGATTGATGGAAATCACGGAGATCCAACAGTTCCACACAAAGAATTTGTTCTTAGTAGCCACCTCTTAAGCTTATAAACGTAGAGAAAACCTACTTGACCTTGTCATTTTGTATATTTGGCACATGTTGGTGCCTTGGGGACATTTATATATTAGCACATGTTCATGCTCTTATAATATTCATGACATGCCCCCAACGTTAAGGGGAAACATTATATTTTCTTTGTAAGAGAGAAAGAGGATAGGTGAAGTAGATGCAAGTGCATCTCAAGGCTTAAAGACAGCAAGCAGATCAATTAGTTAATGGTTAGATTGAGTCTCACTTGATTAATCCTAGAGAGAAGTTACTAGTCCTAGTGATGATATGGAATTCTTTTATGAGAGCCAAGATGATGGATTTGCATAAATTACAAGGATGGTTTAGGTAAAAAATATCACTTGTGACTACATTCAAGGATAAAAATACCTTGACAGACATGAGGGGAAGTCTATCATATTAGGTCTAGAAGGGTTTGGAGTCACTTTTCTTATGGTACTTTGGTCTATATTTAGAGGATTTCATGGTTTATTATCTCCATTGAGGTATGGTCAAGCTTATATAGGTTGGCACTTGAAATTGTCTTTCATATTATTACTCCACAGAGGATACATCATATGGACTAAGGTCATTTGGATGATATTGGCACCATGGGAGTAATAATTTGGAAGCTATGTTTACATGGGAGATAGTAATCACCACCCAGATGGTTTCCCACCTTTGAGATGGTCTTTTATGAGACTTCTTAAGGGTAAGAATATGAGGAAACAACACAATGAGATGATTATGTAAATTTTGTACTTGAGACTTGGGGGATGTAGAGACTACTTATATAGGTATATTTTCAAGGAAAAAATGTTTTCCAAGGGTGGAAGAAAAGGAGACTCGTCTCTCTGTGTGATCGTCGTAATGCTTCATTTTGTATCCTTGTATAGTGATAACAACTTGGATGTTGCAAGTTTGGGACAACCTCCAAGCTCAAATCTCTATTGCCCCGTTTGCGTTCTTGTGCCAATTCGGAGGCGGTTCCCATAGAAATCCAAGGAGAATGATATGCTTTCTTTTTGAGAGTCAAAAAGAAGCTAAAAATACTATTGATTGTGTATACATGAACTATTTGGCTACATGAAAATTATCAAGATATCTCAAGGTGGCTCTACATACCAATGTTGTGGAACAAAATTAACCCTAAGGACTTGACTAAATAGCAAGACAACCAAGGCAGAAAGAGTACATATCCACCCATCCATCTCCACCCATATATATACCTCTAGGCCAAGGGGGTGCATGTCCTTAGGTTTGTCCAAGTGTCCCTCATGTGGAAAATTTCCCAAGGGTGATCACATGGATTCTAATTTCCGAAGGTCTATTACATGCATTCTAAATCAAATGAGGATTCGTCTCTCACATAAACCCCAAGGTGGCACTTAGAGAATCTTCTCCCAAGACTAAGAGTTTGACACTTTAGGATAAATCAAGCTTAAGTTCACAACCATTCAATTGGGAGATCATATGAATAAATACCCCAATGGTTAAAACCAAGAGTTCAAGCCAAAGGTCCAATCATGTTTCAAGGGTAAATCAAGAGTTAAACCAAGGAAAATATACATCGTATTCTAAACTTTAGAATCCATATAGTGAGCCTTCTAAACCCAATTATAAAATAGAAACCCTTGAATGTGGTAACTCAAGTTCCTTCGTGAGGTGATTGAGATCATCCAATACCCATTCAAGCTATTAATAGAGCTCACACTAAGGTCCAACATGATGCGCAACAAAATTTGACACATGGTGAGGAGACAATACCATCTATATTATGAAAGACTATGTGAAAACCATGACAAAGAGCTTGAACTAAAGGTAACATTATATGAGAGAGAGAAAGTCAACCTTCACACAAAGAGAAGGATGGAAGACTCAATAGTGGTAGCATCAATGCATGAAGACCAAAAATTTCTATTATTTGCTTATCAAGCTAGGATAGCCAAATGACCTTCATTGAATCATCAGGAAGAAAGTTATCCTAATGCTGGCCTAGAAAAGGAGAGATTAGAGATGTGCAAAAGAATGAATTAAGTTGCTCAAAAATTCCTAGAAAAGGCACATAGTCCTATTCTAGATACTCGTATGCTGGAGCATTTGTTCCAACAAATGACTCAACCGAGCATTGATTCTCCTACTACAAACCCAATTCCCGACAACCACACACAATCAATGAAAATAAGATGATTAATGACTTACAACAAATCAATATCATAATAAATTACATGGTGATCTAGATGAGAATGAATAAGTCATCAAGTACAACATATCTCCTCCTAATGTGTTTCTCCAACATTATTTCTTGGAGATTCAAGGATACATGCCCTAACTATGTAACCGTTTACTTTATGTTTTATAGTTCTAGTAGAATTTAACTCTAGAAATAGTTAATTTTAAGGAGTTCTTCAATCTTAGGATACATGCCCTAACTATGTAACCGTTTACTTTATGTTTTATAGTTCTAGTAGAATTTAACTCTAGAAATAGTTAATTTTAAGGAGTTCTTGAATCTTAGGATACATGCCCTAACTATGTAACCGTTTACTTTATGTTTTATAGTTCTAGTAGAATTTAACTCTAGAAATAGTTAATTTTAAGTTTCTTTCCACTTTTAAGTGGGAAAGGGACCATTTTCTTGATAGACATGACAATGGAAGCCTAATATATTAGTTTTCTAAGTCTTTTGAATGTATTTCATCATTTTTTCTTCTAGCATCTGTATTCTTCATCTTCTTCTTCTTCATTTTAAGCTCTCATGATGTTCTTGAAGTGCCTTAACCAATATTGTACCTAAGGAGAGTGTCTTGGAATACTTGTGAGTGCATGTTCATATTTTCTAGTGTGTATACTAATGGTGTCGTTCCTTTATAATTGCTTCTTTATCTCTCAGTTCGTGTGAAGGCATTTTTTTAATATAAAGGAAGTTCGGCAATAGCCTACTCTCCCGGACTTGAATTAAATTAAGAAACAAAGGTACAAGAGAAGGGAACTAGCGCCCACGGGACCCCCCAAATCCCACAAAGCAGGGGAAACCTGTATGAGTTCTAGATTGCATTACATAGAAGGTTGATCACCCTCTCATCGCCCTCATGCGGGGCCCACTTGGGTTTGAGCTTGTTGTTGATCAAAATGAGGACTTTATGGTGCCTGAAGGGGGGGGATTTCTTACAGTTAACAATCCTTTTGCCAAGGAGGAATAGTGATTTCTCAATCGACCATTCCTTGTGGGTATCGCCGAAGTTGAGAGCACACCGCTCCCGCCAGATTTTCCACAAGACTTCCCCTCTGATGGCGTTCCAGAGTGTCGCGGAGCAGCCGATCGCTTCTCCCAAAAGGACTTGTTTCCAGCTAAGCTGTTTCAGAAGTCTGAGTTTCTTTCCCACCATCTGCCATATTTTGAGGGAGCTGGGGCAGGAGAGGAAGATATGTGGGACATCTTCAATAGCCCGGTGACAACGTTTGCACCAAGGAGGGACCCCGCAAATTTTGCAAGCCTTGTGGTTAGTCCAAATGCCACGATGCAGAATTTGCCAAAGGAGGACAGACTTCTTAATCTCGATCAGGGGGTGCCAAATACTCATGAATTTCATGTCCCATCGAAGTCGCGTCCAAGCCAGGCACCACTTCTTGTTGAGACTGATCTGGTGGTCAGTCGTTTCTTTGATGTTCAGGATTTTGAGTATGTTATTTCCATTGTGCCATTTGAGACCAAGCGAGTTCGGAGCATCGTGTCCCATGAGAAGGCGAATCTTGTTCCGATCCCATGCGAGGCATCTGCTTTGCAAAGTGTTCCATTCTTCGTAGGAGATGTTTTTGGAAGGATCAATGTCCTCGAAATTGATCCAACCGTTGGAGTCATGTTTCCAGAGGTGTTTCCATTTTTTGAATCCTTTGTGCCATAGTCTCTTGGCATTTCGAATGTTGCACGACTCCACACTCCGGATGCCATGTACCGGGAACCAGATAGAGTCGTTTTGTCTGATTCCGGCCGCCCACTTCCAGTCCTCACTAATTCTTGTGAAGCTTTTGACTTTGTTCCAGCCCTTCCAAAGGGAGCACACTAGATTGGAGCCTTTCGGGAAGACAGGGATCGGGGAGAATAGCAGGGTCATGATGTCGAGATTCTTCCAGCTTGGGAACCCCATGAGAGCCAACTCATTCTTGTTTCTGAAGATCAGCTTGGCCCACGAGGCCTCCCTGTTGCACCAAGCCTTAATCATCCATTTGGCAGCGAGTTTGTTGGCCATACACCCAATGTCCAGGATACCAAGCCCCCCGCTATCTCTGTGGCTGGTGCAGATGGCCCATTTGATCTTAGGCACCCCCCTTCTGTTATGATCACCCGTCCACAGAAAGTTCCTGCAGATGCTATTCAGCTTGGACAGGCCTTGCTCATTCGGTCTCCAACAAGAAAGGAAATAGATGGTGGACGAGAGGAGGAACGTGTTGATGACCATAGCGCGTCCAGCGAGATTGATTTGCATGCCTCTCCAGTAGTTGAGCTTGTTTTCAAGTTTGGCCAGCACCCAGTTCCAACGCTGTTCCATAGGGACGTCAAACCCCAAGGGGATGCCAAGCAGCCGAAAGATTTGGCCCTGCGGAATGATTTGGCAGCCATGATCAATGAGGAGGCCAGGTTGTTGTCCCACAATAGCCCTAAAGGCGGTCTTATTATGGTTGATTTTGGATCCAGAGGCCACACAAAAGGTATCAAGGCACCTCCAGAACATCTCCAGACTGGTGTTATCATTGTGAACGAACGCGTTCATATCATCGGCAAAAAGTCTCATGATGATTTGGCTGTGGCCGTGAGGCAGTCGGAGGCCTTTGATATTGCCAGCCTCCACATGATGTGCCACCAGTCTGCTCAGCCCCTCAGTGGCGATGGCAAAGAGGAGAGGGGCCAGAGGGCACCCTTGTCTAATAGATCTTTTAAGGTGGATCGCCTTCGAAAGTTTGCCGTTTACGTTAATTTGTGTCGTTGCGTTTCCGAGAAGGGTCGCGATCATCCTGGTGAATTCCCGACTACATCCGAGGTCTTGGAGCGACTGTAGAATATAGTCCCATTCAAGCCTATCGTAGGCTTTGTCAAAGTCGATCTTGAGGAAAACCACGTCTTGGTTGGACTCCTTTGCATATTGCATACCTTCCCAAATGTCCATAATGGTTTCCAGGATGGACCTGCCTTTGATGAAACCTTTTTGGTCCTCACTAAGCCAAGATCTCAGGTGGCACGAAAGCCTGTTGGCAATGACTTTGGCGATGATCTTATATCCTGTTTGGAGCATCGTAATCGGCCGCCAGTTCTCGATTCTGTTCTTTTCCCCCTTCTTGTGAATCAACTTGATAATTCCATTATTTAGACAAGAAGGAAGAGCACCAAACTTTAGCGCTTCTTGCCAGACCATCCGAAGAGGGGTGGCAACCACCAGCTTGAAGGATTTAAAGAACTCGTTAGTGAGTCCGTCGGGTCCCGGGCTTTTACCGCGGGGGAGGGCATCAATAACCTCGATGATTTCTGATTCCGAGATAGGGGCATGGAGCAAGGAGTGAAGGTTGGGTGGAATTCTCCGGGGGGAAACCCAAGAAATGGCAGCCATGCAGTCCCTTCTATGGTGGGAGAGGGGGTTCGAGGTTCCAAGGAGTCTCGTGAAGTGCCCTTCGATGACGCCTAAATTATCTTCTTCCGAATTGCATACATTGCCATGTGGATCAAGCAGTAGGGGGATCGACTCTCTGTTGTGTTTCCTTTTAAGGATACGGCACATCTCCTTAGTGGGTTTGTCGGCTTTGCCGGCCCACCACTCCTTGAAGAAGAATTGCAAGTTTTTCCTTTGTATTTCTTCCTCGTATCTCAACACTGCTCTGACTTTTCGGAGACCTTTCTGGGCTTGGAGTTTTCCTTTGTTCACTTCCTCCTCGAGCTGCCAGAGTCTGTGGTAAAGAGCTTCCCTACGAGCCCGTCTCACAGTCTCGATCATTTTCTTAGTTCTAATCATGATCTTACGAGACTTGTCGACCGCACTTCTCCAACACTTGGCTGGGGCCAAGCCAGAAGCGAACGCCGCCTTCCACACATCCGCAATCTCTTGGTGGACGGAGGGGAGAGAGAAGGAGGACGCGTTGGCATGGAACCACGGGGCCTTGCGGATCTTGTTTGAAGGTTGAAAAGTGATAATGATCGAGTAGTGGTCAGAGATGGTGAGGTCAGTGCGTTGCGTGATGGTAGGGTGGCCCCACTGATGAGTAAAGCCCTGAGAGATGTAGCATCTATCGAGCCTAGCTTTCCTCAGGTCCTCGCCCGCCTGGAGATTCGACCAAGAGAAGCCATTCAAGTCTTTGAATTCAACCAAGTCCAAGTGGAGTTTGGTCATGTCCCACGTTTCCTTCTCCCGACCGTCAATGATCCTACCCTTGCCCATCCATCTGTCCCTAGGGTCCTCCACCATGTTGAAGTCTCCACAAATAAGCACGTTGTGGGGGAAGTGAGTCAAGTGAGGCCCAAGTGTTCAGTCGCTCCAGATCCCCGTTAGGAGCGTACAAGGAAACCATAGTAACAGAAAGAGGAGCACCAAAGGAAGCCGCAATCCAACGGTGACTTACATCTTCAACGGAGTTCTCTAACTTTTCAAGCCAGAGGTGTTTAACGCCGATAGCCGTTCCTCCAGACCCCCTCTGGTGCTTCGTAGGGAACCAGTCCTCGAGGGAACCACTCTTTTCTTAGCCATTGTCGCACGATTTCGAGCGGGGGCCTAGGGCCAAACACTTGGCCGACGAGGCAAACTTTCTTGAGCTCCTCCTGAGCAGATAGAACTGCGGGTCTACTGAGGGACACGATGGGGGATTCAACACTTTCGGATGCCCCAGGGGCGGCACACGAACCCCCCTCCAGCAGAGCGGCCAGTGTTCCGGTCTCCCCAGGGGGAGGGGCCCGATTACTTTTCACGAGAGAGGAAGAAGCCACATCCATGGCCAAAAGGAAGACTCCCCCCTCCGATCACATCGGGGCCTAACACTCCACTTTTCAGTGAAAAGTAATAAGGCCAGAAAATCCCACCAAAACGGGAAGCACACTTCTTCTTTCAAATCTTTACTATGAAGTCGACAGAAAGGACAAAAAATCCCACAAAAACGGGTTGCGCGCTTCTTCTTTTCTCTCCTTTTTTTTTCTTTTTCTTTTTCTTCTCTCCCCTTTTTTTTTTCTTTTCCTTTCTTTTTTTTCTTTTTTTTCTCTTCCTTTTTTCTCTTCCTCTTTTTTTTTTCCTCTTTTTTTTTCTCTTCTTCTTTTTTATAACAAGGTACTAACGCTGAAGCCCGTGAAGAAAACGCGAATCAGGACCCGCGACAGACGCAGTGTCCCGCGACAGACGACCCGCCGCGAAAGACGGACCCACGCCGCGATAGATGGAATTGCACTCGGCGATAGACGGAATTGCACGCCGCGATAGACAGCCACGTGGCCCGCGGGAGACGGGATTGCACTCGGCGAAAGACGGACCCACGCCGCGATAGATAGCCACGTGGCCCGCGACAGACGGAATTGCACTCGGCGATAGACGCGCCCAGTCGCGACAGACGCAACTGACGCCGTCTACGCCGGGTTTATTGTCACTGGCGGTGGCGTTTTCAACATCTCGCACTGGAACTTCACAGAGAACACGAACAGCAGCAGCGACATGAATCTTCACATGAAAAGAAGACTTACCGAGATATGGCTATGGCGAAATCTGATCTGGTGACTAGGTTTGCCGCTTTTCCAAAAACATGTGGACAAGCATTCAGTGAACAGTGGATAGCGAGGATATAGTGACAGTGCCCCGTGTGAAGGCATTTTAATGTGCACTTGGTTGGGTCATTAATCAATTTGACAATTATATAAGTTGATCCAAACACTTGATGCTCATGAAGCCGTTGTTGGCATTGTCGCTGTGGGTCTATGATAGTATGCATCAAGTCCATCTCATGGTTCATCATATTATACTCTCACACATCCACCCAGTCGTGATGTCCAATTTCTTGAAGAAGAAACCCAACCAAAATCACATGCCAAATCTCGATACACTTATGGCCATCTTTAGTCATGTAATCTAGCTCTTGAGATGATACTTATAGACATTCAAAGAAGCTTGCTTTACTGGATTTTGGGAGTATCACAAAAAAATCTTTCTGAAAATTAATTATAATCTTGTTGGATGACTAATTCTGCTTGAAATTGACTAGAGACATCTAAGCACGGTACCATCCATAGTTACACTAGGAGCCATTCGATGAAACAAACACATGCAAGATTTGGATCTAGATCACCAAAAACGTGATGTTGTTGCATTGGAATGCACCCTTTCAACATGAGGGGCAACTCACAAGTCTATTAAGGATGAGAGAGAATCTAGGGGGGAGTTCTTGGATGAAAAAAATGCAACGTAGGACCGCACAACATTTTTAGTTGAGCTCTCAATTGGAATGTCTGTGAGATTACCTAGTTAAGAAGTGAAGAAATAACACTTGGAGATAATTAGTAAAAGTTAGGGTAACCAAGGGGAAACTCATGATATATCCTCCAAAATTTTGTACTTGAACATGATGATTTGTAACATGAAAGCTCCCTTTTGTAAAGTTCAAGGAGTTCTTGAGGCTTAGGCACATGCCCTAACTATGTGACCATTACCTTTATTTTTAACTACATTTCTAGTAGAATTTAACACTGGAATTAGTTGATTTTAAGTTTTTTCCACTTTTAAGTGCGAAAAAGACTATTTGTTTGGTATATATGACAGTGGAAGTCTAGTATACTTAGTTTTTTAATTCACTTGAAATATTTCATTGTTTTTCTTCTAGAATATCTCTTCTTTATCTTCATCTTCATTTTTAGCTCCCATGGTGTTCTTGAGATGCCCTAACCCATATTGTGCCTTAGGAGAGTGACTTGGCATACTTTTGAGTGCATGTTCCTCTTTTTTATTGCATATTTCTAATGGTGTCTTTCCTCTACAACTATTTCTTGGTATCTCAATTTGTGTGAAGGCATTTCTACGTGCACTTGGTTGAGTCATTAATCCGTTTGACAATTAGATGGGTATCCAACCACCTGATGTTGATGAAGCCTTCATTGGCATTGTCTTTGTGGGTCTGTGATAGTATGCATCAAATCCATCTCATGGTTCATTATATTTCACCACTAGTGATGGCCCTTTTCCTTCCATAGGTGAAAGATTCGAGAACATTAATTTTGTCCCCTAAACCAATATAGCCTCTTTAAGTGTAGAATCATGTGAAATCAAGTGTTCAAAAGAGTGTGAGATAAAAATCAGTACAAATTCTGAATATTACTCATCTTCATGAACTCCTTCAATTAAATTTTACGAAGTCATTGGTTCTATGAGGTATGTTGCATACCACATAAATGGCATCTAGTCCCTTCAATTATAGGCCGTTGATGTAATGAGGGGTTCTTAATGATATCCTCAACCTAAACATTTCTTTTTTTCAATCCATATAAGTACATTGAAATTTCTAAAGCATTGATATACATGTAATAAAGAGTCGTACATAATTGTAGTATCTATTAAAAGCATTTGTATATCACTTTTTAGTCACTTTTAGAGTCACTACATCCACCAAAAGTGGACCTAGATGACTTTTGAGGTATACACTATTCTAAGGAAGTGTGAGTTTTCTCATTACACTTATTTTGTACCACTTAATCTGATTAAAAGTTCATATGTCAAATGAACGAATATGCAAATTAAAACCATAACTTATTTTTTACTACTACAAATTCCAAATGGAATCCACTAAACTTGAGAATGTAGCCTAGAAATAGACATCGTAACAAGAATTGGGTCAATTTAAAATAGATTTCTCCACTTGAAGGTCAAGATATGGGGAATTTGAACATTTCTCATAACACAATTTCTTTGTTGTATTAAACCATGATTTCTCACACAAATATTTCTCCAAAAAACACGGTTACAATGTCTCAACATAATATCCCTAAAAAATGAGATTTCTCCAACAATAATGGAGCTTGTACTTTCTCAAATATTGGTTTCCTACCGGTGGTAAATCAATTTTTATCCTAAACACATAGAGAAAGTCTCTTGAGAAAGGAAATTGCCATTTTCTTGATTCTTCCTAGGAAAGAAATCATGCAAAGTTTTCTATTTTTTTCCTTGAAATATTTCAAATAAGAACCATAACTAGCTTTAAAAGAGAAATCTTGATTTATAAGAGCCCATACATCGAAGGCTAGTGTGAATTTGTGAAAATTTAAGAGTAAGTGGCTCTTTGTGTCACTCTCTCAAGTAAATACACATTTTAGTTAAGAAGTTATTCTTCTCTTTTAATGAGACACATTTGATGATTCTAAGGAAGAACATGCACCATGATCGAAAAAGAAGAAAGTGTCTATTGTCCATCACCTACTTCTCCTATCTCATCAATAATTTGACCAATGGAACCTAAATAGTGTGAAGTATCCATTTCTTTCCATTGCTATCAATATGGTGATGGATTTCACAAAGATATCTCCATCACTTCTCGCACATCCACCCATTCATGATGCTCAATAGCTTGAAGAAGACAACTAATTAGAGTCAAATGCCAAATCTCAATAAACTAATGGCTATCTTTAGTCATGTATGTTGGATTTTGAGGTCTGCAGAAGCACACGAACAACACAAGGAAGAAGAAGAAGCTTGAAGCACAACACAAAATACTAAATGTATTACCACTAGAATGTACAAAGATAAGTAAACTGTTATGGCTATGGGCATATATACAAGCCGGGGGAAAAGACCTCCTAAAGAGGGAAAAAAGTGCCCTGGAGGTCCTAGTGTGTTCACACACATCACTTCCTAAATATATCAACAAATCCCCTTGGGAGCGATGTGGTGAACAAGGAGATAGCACTCATGTATAAGGAAGTGCCAAGCTATGTGGAATCAATCCACAAGGAAGTAAGCCCAAAGCTTTGTGGAAAGCTTCAAAACTCTAGGCCGAGCCTTTGTGAAAAATTTTGCAATGTTCTCTTGTGTGGGCATGTTGAGAGCAGTATGGGCACCCAAGGACCGACTAGACAAGGAAGCCAGCGGAGAGAGCCAGAACAAGGTGAAGGAGTAAGTAGACAAAGCAGTCGACGCAAATCTGGCAGATAGGCCCTTCAAATTTTTTCCAAATCAACATCTTTTAACAGTGATTCTTATCACTAACAATCATTGTAAATACCATTTCATATTTTTGTAGCTCCATTTTGTGCAAGCCAAGGAGTCCTTGAGCTTGAGGAGCCTTAGAAGTACCTACATATCAAGTTTTGTATTTTTTAGACTCCGTTTAAGCCCTCAAATTGGCCCTGGAACCTAATTTTTAACTAGGCCGGACACTAGGTCTGGACAGGGCCAAAACCTAGTCAAAAACTATAAAAAGAGCTAGAGAGCTCATTTTTTGAGGTTAGATTGTAATAGAAACAAACTTGTAAGAGCTTTTGAAAAGTAATCGAAGAACTCCATTGATTCTCTCTCTTTGTCTTGCCGTGTGTGCGCGTGTGTGTGTATGTGTGTGCATGCTTGTGTGCTTCTCACTCACGCACTGGTGCCGCCACTTGCTCGAGGTCTTCATACCATCCTCACGTCTTCCCAGATTGACATTAAAGGAGGTGCTACTCATCACTGAGCTACACCAAATTTTGGCGCCGTTGCCGGGGATCGAGCTTTGAGGACGAGCGTGTGATGGTAAGACGTAGAGTTGACGTGTTGGAGTTGTAGGTATTTTCTTCACTGTCATCTATTTTCTTGTTTTTTCTTCACCATCATCATCACCATCTTCCATCTCCATTTTCATCATCGCGAAAATTTCAGTTTTTTGACTATATCCCCATCTCCACCTCATTTCCCTCATTTCACTTGTGAGAGAGAGCGAGAGAGCGATATTGCATGTGTGTTTTCTTGCATGTTTCTTGAGCTTTTTGCAGGACCTTGCTGAATCACCATCCCCAGCTTCCTGCGCAGGTACGAAACTCGTCGAAACTGTCTCGCAGTCGCCGACTCCTGTCGATCGCGACTGACAGAAATTCTCACCTTTTGGTAAATCTGAGTGCACCACAGTGGACTAGAGACCCTGCACATCACCTGTCCATCAAAATTTTTGAAAATCTTGCAAAATTTCAGTCCATCGCGATTGATTGCTCTGTCCATCGCGATTGACAGCTCTGTCCATCGCGATTGATTGAGTGTCCATCGCGATTGACTGGACTCTCTGTCCATCGCGATTGACTGAACCCTCTGTCCATCGCGATTGATTGAGTGTCCATCGCGATTGACTGAACCCCCTGTCCATCGCGATTGATTGAGTGTCCATCGCGATTGACTGAACCCCCTGTCCATCGCGATTGATTGAGTGTCCATCGCGATTGACTGGACTCTCTGTCCATCGCGATTGACTGAACCCTCTGTCCATCGCGATTGACTGGACTCTCTGTCCATCGCGATTGACTGAACCCTCTGTCCATCGCGATTGATTGAGTGTCCATCGCGATTGACTGAACCCCCTGTCCATCGCGATTGATTGAGTGTCCATCGCTATTGACTGAACTCTCTGTCCATCGCGATTGACTGAGTGTCCATCGCGATTGACAGCCCTGTCCATCGCGATTGACAGCCAATTTTAGCCAAATTTTTTAGGGATTGTTAATTGAAGAGTTGGGCTAATTTTGGGCATAAACATTTTACTCTAGAGCACAGTAGGAAGCCTTAGGAAAACCACTCGGAGAAAACCTGTTGCACAGTGATCCTGTTTGAACCCTGTCTTAACCCTAGAACCCTGAACAGTCACAACTTTTTCATACGAAATCCATTTTTTGAGCTCTAGGGCTTGTTGGAAAGCTTGTGGCATATACTACATGCCCTCAACTGTTTTTTATGAAGATAATGCGTTGATTTTCAGATAGGGTATTTTGAAGTTGACCATACCCAGGGGGGTCAAAGTCAGGGGTCTTTAGAATTGTTTTCTTAAAAATCACTATGCAAGTTTGTGTTTGTGCTACAGGAATGAAAATACTTGGCTCTGTCTTTGGAATTTAAATCTTTAAGCTAACTTTGGAACTTTTACAGATCCTTTGAGAGCATCGAAAGGCGTTCTAAGCAAGAGTAAGTGCAGGCTTGGGAACACACTTCCTGGGCAGTCAAGGCAACCAAGAAGGAAACAAAAGGTTGGAAATTCTCAACTCCCTTTATCAATTCCTAGCTTAGGCTAAGAACGACGAGAGGCAGGAGTAAGTCAGAGCGACGATAAGCAGGTATCAAGTTGAAGACCACCTAAAAACTCAAGTTCAAGCTAAAAACCTAATCTCTGTACTGTCGATAACATAAAGGAAAAGAACCTAACGGGGAACGATCAACCTGAAAGCACGAAGAACATTCATATATTCCTGACGACGTAATATCAGACAAGACCTTAAACACGAGAAATAACTAAAAAGAATCAAGTGACTAATATAAAGTAACGAGCAACGAGGTTGTACTCTGGGCAAAGAATTGGGCTACTTAGATAGGCATATGAACCTTAGATCAGGACGACATCTAGTAAGGGAGAGACAAAGCCTTAGGTCTTCAGAGGCTAGTGTTAACCACACTGCTAGGTCTTGGGCCCAGCAGTTGAGCCACCACTCGTACTACCCTAGCTCTGAGACCAGTGAGTCAGAGATGTCTCAAGGCATGGACAGACCTATGGGAAGTTCAGGAGTGCCTTACTTGTACAGGGTAGAAGGCCCTTACAAAACACAGCTGGAATACCTTAGGACCAACCGATTAGGTGCTAGCGTCTATGAGGACAGCCTAGGAAGATCTGTGGTACAGATTAAGAATCCTGATCAATCCATAGGACTAGAGCACCCAGCAGTCAAGTTTGAAAATGGTGCATACCTGGACAAAGAAGGAACCATATATGTAGTCACCAGTCACCCAGACAGGACAGATGAATTTGGGAATGTAATCTCAGAGGCGGATTTAGGTGACTTGGAACAAGGGAACATGGGTGCGGAACCTAGAACCCCTCGAGGCAAATCAGTTCTCACTAGGATTATCACACCGGAATGGGTTCCCCAAGACAACAAGAGCATAGAGTTGCTCCTCAATCGAGAAACTGACGAAGCCTTTTGGAGGTATAAATCTAATCAGCCAACTGATATAGGAACTATCATGATCTATGAGTTTAAGGATCCGGATAGCCCAGGTAGAGTGACCTACTTAGATCACGCTTCAGAGAGGATCTTTGTGGTGATAGAACATGATAGGCATACACTTGGAAGGGTGAATTCGTGTTCCCCCAACCAAGATCGAATGTATCCTATGGTCACCCTGGAGCTGGAACATCCCAAGCTCATGGAATGCAAAGAGACAGAAGTAGAGATAGACCAGAAGTAAGCTTTGCCAACCCAGTGGGCAGAGAAAGAACGAGGACGGAGACGAATAGAGTAGAACCTGAGATACTTAGAGTTCACAGGAACCAAAGAAATGTGGATGGATTTCCTCTGCCGAGACCTAGAGAGCACACAAGAACTTTGAGACCGACCCAGCTAGTTAAGTCCATGAAGAATTACTTTGATGGCACAGGAGATCCCTATGATCATGTGGCGGAGTTCAAGCAAGTCTTGAGAGCTGAACAAGTGGAAGATCTGTTCACGCAGTACAATGCCTTCGGTCTAACCCTTAGGAACACAGCACTTACATGGTTTCAGCCATTGGATGAGCGGCAGTTCAGGAGCATAGACCAACTCCTAGAAGCATTTATTATTGAATTCTCTAAGAGTGGCATAAGACACAATACCTCCTCGCTGATTCATAGCTTCAAGCAAACCCCTCAAGAAACCGTGAGACTTGCAGGAAGAAGATTTAGGCAATATCTTGAAAGGTGCCCTGTTTCGAAGCTACCCACACCTGCCAAACAAGTGGCCTTATTCCTTGATGGATTGCTGAGTACGAAATTGAGATCCTATGTGTATCTGAAGGACCCTAGGACTATAGAAGAGTGTGTACGCATGTGCATTGACATTGAAGATAACCTAGGGGAAGAACTAGAGCTTTCCAAAATCTACAAAGATTCAGATAGTGCATCTAGTCACTCTTCCACGCAATCCACATCAATTGAGGAACTCGCAGAGAAAGTGGCCCAAAAACTAGGCGTCTCTAGCAAACAAATTCCGAGGTTTACCCCAGCGAAGAGGTGCTATACATGCGGTGGTGACCATATGGCAAACGTGTGTCCCATTATGGCTCAGCCCCAAGTAAATCCTAGTAGCCAGTACTGCACCATAGAACGGAGGTACACCAATCACACCGCACAAGATTGCCCCTACAATAAGCAGACAGTTAGGCAAACTTACCCTCAACCCTATCCACTACAGGGAAGATACCAGAACCAGTACTCTCCACAGCCATACGGCAGGCCACAGCAACCCTATCAGCAACCATACCAAAACCAACAAAGACCTCAGCCTGTGTTAGCACAACAACCCCCAGCTCCAGCCAATGTGATTCCGGTAAAGTATGCTGTTGCAGAAGAAAACCTGAATAGAGCTATAGTCCCTGTAACACCACTGCTTTCTGAAAGTGATCCCAGTGACCATAGCTTTGATTCTACACATGTTGATAGTCCCCAGGCTTACTACATGCAATCTCCTGAACATGGTGAGTCCTACTATAGTGAAGAACCGAGTGAACCTAGTTGGGAGTCCGATTACACAAACATCATGTATGCAAACCCCAACCCTAGGCCTCAACCTAGGCAAGTAAGACCTCCATTCCCAAGAGGACCGTGCTACAGATGCCAAGGAGATCACCTCATTCGTGATTGTCCCTTACCTCCACCTACACAACCCCAGTCAGTGACGATCCAAGGCTTTTGCCAAGATTGTGGAAAAGAGCATCTCTTACGAGATTGCCCAAAGAACCCCAATAATATGCCAAAAATCACGCCTATCAACGTTATTGGGTTAGTAGTAGATTCCACAGGAAGTGTCTCTTCCACTGCTCCCGTACAGGTAGTCACTAGAGCTCAAGCATTGCAGCAAAACCAAGGGGTAGACCAGGAAAAGAGCCCAACAGCTAGTGAAATTGAGAGCATAACCAAGAAAAGGACTAGAGCTTGGAGAGATAGCCGTGAACGTATGAAAAGGCAATGGGCAAAGAAGATGAGTGAACTTGAGGGAAGTCTACGAGAAACCAAGGCCAAAATCATAGAGATCACATCCCAACCGCACTCTCACACATTCCCACCGCTACCATCCCCATCACCCTCCATCCCTCCACCCCCTAATACACCTCACGTAACCCACCCACCACCCCGAGTAGGATCAGTATTAGCTGATCCCACTCCCGAGGACCTTAATATGATGCTTAAAGCATATCAGGCCAGAATCCAAGAAGGGCCAAACGTAACTGATCATGAAAAGTGCTACCCTAGAGCAGAACTAGAGTTAGAACGAACCAAAATTTGTGCCAAAATGGTGGAATTGGCTCAAGCCATGTTCGAAGCTAGCTGCCTCTTTAACATCTCTAGCTCAGCTAAGACGCAGTTACATTTTGATGGACTGCTGGAAAGAATAGAGAGGCTAATTGCACAATCAGAAAAGGAACCTGCCCCTCAAAGAAAGAACAGGGCAAGAGAACGGATAAGCCAGCCTCTTCAGGAAGCCCATGTGCCTCCTCAAGAAGCTTATCTTCCCCCCCAAAAGGAAGATGAACCCCCCTCGAAAGCTTACGTACCTCCACAGGTTGCATACATTCCTTCTCAGGGAGCGTATGAGCCTACTCGGAAGAGTAATAGAATAAGTAATCCTCCCCAGGAAGCTTGTGCTCCAGCCATCTATGAGAACAAGGAGAGAGTCAACGATAGAATAAGCCCTCCTTCCCAGGTTGCTTATGTGCCTAATTCTACGGAGCCAGACACTTCTTCTTCTATGAATCGGTTTGCACCAGACTTCCTACGAGAGATTCAAGAAGACAAATGGGATAACGAAAGTGAAGTCGCCCCTCCTTTTGAACTTGTGGATGATGCACACGACCAATTCCCACAAGACATCCCATCTATTTACGGGGAACATGAGAGTACTCAGTCTCACAAGAGATTGGACTTTGAGTCTAATTCCATACAAGAGCTACCCCACTTCACAGGCCCATGGGAAGCAAAGTCCACGTGTATGAGAGCACCCACAGTCATGGTAAGGAACGACGACTCAGTCATATCAAGGAACACGGAGGTAGTAAAGAACACCAAGGCGCAGCGCGATCTCACTTTGGAAGAACTGCCTAAGAATAGACCAAAAGCGCGGAAATGTGTAGCCAGTCAAGTGACCGACGTTGCAGAACCACGTTCCCGAATAGGATCCCATAGGACAGTGCCAGAAATTCCCTTGGACAAGATAGGAGATATGTGTGAAGGTGAAGAAGGGAACACCTATCTTCCCATCACCTACCAGGAGTACACCACCAAGGCAATTTTGGACTCAGGTGCAGGAGTTGCAATTGCCACTACTTCCCTTTGGAAGCGTTGGGGCAAGCTAGCACTCAGGCCAACGAGGATGAAATTGCAAATGGCCGATGGTCACATAGAGAGACCCTTAGGATTGCTAGAAGGAATAACTCTCACCACTTGTGGTGTTGAGTTTGAGCATAGCTTTGCTATATGTGACTTCAGCAAAAATCATGCCTATGAGATGATTTTGGGAAGACCATTTATGCGACAGTTGCAAGTGGTACAGGATTGGGGGACCAATTCTTTGTACCTGCAACACTTAGGTGTTACGACCAAAGTCAATCTCAAGGATTACTCTCATAGAGACGTCCCTCCTATCCAATGGAATCCCATCCATAGAGCCAAAGATGATACGGAATCTGTGCATTCCATAGGGTCAGGATCCTCATGGATGCATGAAGACACCCACTTATGGATGTGCAAAGTAGCAGGAGAGGAAGAGAAGAGAGAAAAGGCCAGAGAAATAGGTGCAAACGAAACCCATAGACCCATTCAAGACCCAGCCTATGCACCTGTAGTTTTTCCTGACGAGGAATTTGAACCCCATGGCTGGGCAGAAATTTTAGCAACAATGGATGTAGCCATCAATGAGGAACAATGGACACCCCACTGTGATGAGGATGGCTATGACATTTCAGTCTTCTCCATAGAGCCAATCATGGGAGAGGCAGTTCTAGAAGAATGCGAACCTAGCCCTGATGCATTTGAGGATGCAAGTGATTCCGATCTCGAGTCTATCATTATGGACCCACCATTTGCATCAGATGAAGAATACTTCCATGAAGTAGAATTTCAACCCCAGAGGCATGGAGAGCTTACAAATGATGTAAGATTAGCAACACATGTGAGCCCAAAGGAAGAAGGAAAGAAACGAAAGAAGAGAGAAGTCTCACCAGAAGAGGAAGAATCTTTGTTTGAGGTCCCAGAAAATTTTAAGAAGTATGAGATAGATGACAGGAGAGCCATGATTAGAATGCCTAAACGAGAGGCACAATCAGGAGAGGCCTATGATAACAAAGAAACCACCAAGAAAATAGTAGTGGCCATAGAAGAAGGAGAGGAGAGATGCACGTATATAGGCCATGACCTGACAGAAGAAGAAGAGCACGAATTGATTGCCTTGCTAAGAGAATACAGAGATGTATTTGCTTGGAGTTACAAGGATTTGAAAGGTGTTGACCCGGACATATGCTCACACACCATCCCCATGACTTCAGATGCCAAACCCTCTAAGCAAAAGCCTTATACATATAACGATAATTACGCTGCTAAGATCAAAGAAGAGATAGATAGACTGGTCGAAGCTGGATTTATCTATGAAATTGAGCACACTGAGTGGGTATCACCCATCGTAGTGGTGCCCAAGAAGAATGGCAAACTGCGCGTGTGCATTAACTTGAAGAAGGTTAATGCAGCCACTGTTCGAGATAACTATCCGCTTCCCATCACAGAACATCTCTTAGAAAGAGTGGCAGGCAAGGAAGTGTACAGCTTCCTTGATGGATTTTCGGGTTACAATCAAGTAGCCATAGCTCCAGAGGATCAGCATAAGACAGCCTTTGCCACAGAATGGGGCATTTTTGCCTTTAGAGTAATGCCATTTGGGCTTACCAATGCACCAACTACCTTCCAGAGGCTGATGTGCCATGTGTTTAAGGAGTTCCTGAGGAAGAGTCTAGAAGTCTATGTTGATGATCTTTGTGCTCATTCCAATATTAGACAAACCCATATTCCTGAACTCAGACAAATCTTTGACAAATGTAGAGAATATCAAGTCTGCCTGAACCCAGAAAAGTGCGTTTTTATGGTCCGGCAAGGCAAGATTCTAGGACACATAGTGTCAAAGAATGGCATATCTACCGACGAAGAAAAAGTGAGAGCCATAGCAGAGCTACCTAGGCCAAAGAATGTCAAGGAAGTACAAGCTTTCATGGGGCACTGTGGTTATTACCGACGATTTATACACATGTATGCTGTCATTGCAAAGCCCATGTACGGACTTCTGACAAACTTTGAGTGGACGGATGAATGTGAGAATTCCTTCCAGAAGCTTAAACAAAGATTGTGTTCAGCACCAATCTTGACCACACCAGATTGGAATAAGCCATTCCATGTTCATGTTGATGCATCCAATTATGCTATTGGATGTGTGCTTGCACAACCTACTGGTGAAGGTAATATGGATCTTCCAATTGCCTATGCCAGTAGACAATTGAATGCGGCTGAACGGAATTACACCACTACAGAGCGAGAAGGATTAGGCATGGTATACGCAGTTAAGAAATTTAGACACTATTTGCTTGCAAATAAGTTTAAATTTTTTACTGATCATCAGGCATTGTTATATCTCGTAAACAAGCCATGCAATACAGGAAGATTAGTAAGATGGTTTCTCTTGCTAATGGAATATGATTTTGAGGTTGTGGTAAGAAAAGGGAGGACCCATTTGAGAGCTGATCATCTTTCTAGGCTCACATCGGGAGAAGCCCCACAAGGAGTATCAGATGACCTTCCTGATGCTTACTTGTTTAATTTGGAAGTGGTGCCGCAGTGGGCTAAGCCATTGGTACTAGTATTGACATACGGGCCTAACCATCCAGTGGTAAACACACGAAATAGAGAGGTTGTAAAAGCCCAAAAGTACCACATCATGGCAGGAAGTATGTACAAGCACACAGATCAAGGGATCTTGGCTTGTTGCGTAGAAGAGGATGAGTACTCTAAATGGTTGCAATTAGCACATGTAGGTGCACTAGAGCAACACCATTCAAAGCAACGAACTTTACAGACCCTAAAGAGACTCGGAGTACATTGGCCAACTATGGAAGCTGATGTCCAAAAGTTGTGCAAGGAATGCCCAATCTGCTGCACTAAACCACCTGTGGAACACGCTACTCTTTATCAAGTATCCATAGTGCCAGATTGGAGCGAACCTCTAGTATCCTTCCTGAGGACAAACACGTTCCCTCCAGACATGACTCTGGCTAGGAAAAGGAGTTTAGAACAAGAAGCCCTGGATTACTCACTCATTGGTGATAATCTATATAAGCGTGGTAAAGATGGTTACCTGAGGCTATGTGTCCATGAAAGTGAATATCTTAAGATCTTAGAAACTGCTCACCAAGATGTAGCAGGAGGACACTTTGGACCGGATCGGGTGATCAAGGCAATACTATTTGCGGGCTTCTGGTGGCCTACCCTTCACATGGATGCACATACCTATGTGAAACGGTGTGATGTCTGTCAGAGGACTCAGTATCCTATACGCAAAGATGAGATGCCACTGAAACCTATGATGGGTGGACGTGCGTTCTCTAAGTGGGGAATAGACTTCGTAGGTCCTATTAATCCCCCAGCTAAGGGTTCTCATGCAGAATACATCATTGTTGCAACAGACTATCTAACTAAGTGGGTAGAGGTAAAGGCTACGACAAAGAACGATGCTCAGACAACTGCTAAATTCTTGTTTGAGAATGTGTTCACAAGATATGGGCTACCTATAGAACTAGTAAGTGATAGAGGCACTCACTTCTTGAACGAAGTGATTGAAAATCTACTCCAAGAATTCCTGGTAATACACAAGAAGTCTGCCCCCTATCACCCTCAAGCTAATGGACAAGCTGAGAGCACTAATAAGATTTTATGCAATGTACTGACGAAATTAGTGAACACTAAACGCTCTGATTGGGACAAACAGCTACACCATGCTGTTTGGGCATACCGAGTTGCCTACAAAACGGTACTCCAAGCCACCCCCTTTCAGATGGTATTCGGCCAAAACGCTGTGTTACCCTTGGACTTCTTGATCCCTACATTGAGAGTAGCACAAGAGCATGAATGGACAGGTCATGAGCTCTCCTCTAGGATCTTTGACCTTGAACGATTAGGAGAAACAAGACTGAGAGCAGCTGCAGGAATCTATGCAGCTAAGAAGAGGCAGAAGGCATACTTTGATGCCCATGTGAAGGATAAAGGCTTGAAAGCAGGAGATCTAGTCTTAGTCTATACACTGAAACAACACGCGAGGAAGCTAGAAAAGAGAGGCTACGGACCTATGATCATTAATAGGATCTCCACAAGTGGAGTTGTGCAATTAGCCACATTAGAAGGTGATGTTCTCCCTAACTATATTAGCGGATGCAGAGTCAAGTTGTATCAGGAACCCCTCACGGAGGAAATGCTCAGCCGACTCAACACTGCTAAGAAACGCAAAGAGGAAGAAAAGCAAATTAGAGAAGAAGCTCAAGCAGAAGCTTTAGAACGCATCAGAAGGATGAAATTACGAAGGCAAGGTAGAGAGCAGCCTAGAACAAATGACTATGCAGATCAAGGATATCATATGGCAATGTGTGAAGTCGTAGGAACAAGCTCACATAGGATAACTGATCGACGTCCTTTCGTAACCTTAGATATAGGACAAGGAAAGAGTGCAAGGACCGTAAGAGCCTTGATTGACTCAGGTGCAGCCACTAGTGCTGTTAGAATGTCTTACTGTCAAGAGTTGCAGTTAACCGTCAATCCTGTGGAAGCATATCTCATAGGATTGGGAGGAGTGGAAACCCCTTGCATGGGCGAGGTGGAACTTCCCCTCTACATTCATGATGAGACAATGACAGTTAAAGTACTAGTGTGTCAAGATGAGGACCTCACGGAACCCCTTGTCTTGGGTCAAGACTGGATCTATGACCAAGCAGTCAACTTGAACCTAAGAAGTGGACTTCTTCAGGTATGGGTCAATCATAGTCGAATTACAGTAGAGTTAGATAATGGAGCACTCAAGGAACTAGGAAAGGCACAGAATCCTGGTCCTTCCAGGAGTACACATGAAGATGACCATGCTGTTCTTGTCCAAAACTATGTGTTGCAGAGGAATGATGGTTGCAAAAAAGGAGTCAGGGATGCAACGGAACTCCCTTCTTTTCCAAAGGTCAGAAGGAGGCAGCAACCAAAGGTGGATCAAAGGCAGAAGAAGCAGAGTACTACCTATGCCGGAAATCAAAATTACCTGCGTAGCAAAATGTCTCAGCAAGTGAACCAAGTGTGGGTGCGGAAAGGCGAACACCCGGTTGCACTTAAGCCAACCACACGGGCAAAGCCTCTTATTAGTGACCAACAACCCGATAATAATAAGAAGTCTTCCAGAATCTCATCTGCTAACGTGGAGTCTATTTGGGTGCCCAAGAAGTCGATGAAGGCCAGCCCACAATCAAGACAAATTTGGGTGCCTAAGGCTTGTTTGCGGGCTCAAATAGCTACACCAAGAACACACCCTACACCGCATGATCCATTCACTCGCACAGCCTACATCCACTCATTTTCAACACCAAGGCACATGAGCACGAACAGAATCATTTGTAAATGGGTCCCTAAAAGGCCTCATGTTCAAGTTGACACACCTATAAAGCTCTCGAGAGTCTCTACGGAACCACGAGCAAAACCCATCCACTGCATTTGGCAGCCCAAGACTTGTAACAAACCCCCGGACCCCGATTGTAAATCCATGACCACCTACTAACCGCTTCACTCTTACATCACATCATTTCGCTTAGCTCTTAGGTCTACCTAACTCCTAACTACACACACCAGCACCGAGCACTTATTAACCCCTAACCACTCCCGAACTTTAAGTTAATGTTGTAACAAGGGACACCATGTCATTTTTGTGTCCATTGCAATGTTAACGTTTATTCATATATTCTCACAGAATCAGCTGTGACATTTTCAACATGGCGGAGGCAGCAGGAACTAGCTCTCACACAGAAACAAGCGCGCAAGTGGTGGACTTGGACAGTTTACCCGTTTTGCCTGAGACAATTGAAAGACCAGAAGAATTGCAGGCCGTCAAAATCATACCTATTGCGGACCCTCCGCGTGGCCACACCATGCCCGTGGGAAAGACTTCCCATTGGTTTACCGAGGTGGCAGGACCCTTGGGTGAAGGAACGTACCTATGGGAATCAGAGTTGGACTTCAATGGAAAGCAAGGCAGATACCATTTCTTTACAAGAGAGTTTGAGAAATTACAAAATGCAGAAGGTCTACGTCCGATATGGGAAAAGGCAGGATTGAATGCCTATTTCAGTGCACGACTCCCAAAACCTGACTTCATGCGATGCTACTATCTCATCAACACCTTGACTCCAAACCAGAACCCAAAAGGCGCAAGCTCATTTGTGATTCCATCTCTGACAAAGGGGAATGAGCTCAAGAGGTTCAGGCTATCAAACAACTTGGTGAGAGAGGCTCTAGATATGCGAGGAATGCATATTCCTACAGAGAAGGAAACCCTAGTACCAGATTACATGAAGAATCGAAGTCTCACCAAGCTCAAGGACATGGTGTCCATGACGCCTAATATTGCAATACACCTTCGCATGTGCATGCAACACTTTGCTTTCCCGACACAAGATAGATTCACCATGCCGCCCAAAAAGATTTGGTTTAGCTTGTATCTAGCAGAGACACAGAGCCTTACCATCAACTTACCCCACTGGATAATTGATCAGATACACCTAGCTCACAAACGATGGCCGCGGAAACAGGTTTTATATGGTTGCTGTGCTCTGACAAGAATCATTTATAGGTGTTTGGCTTATGACATTCCGATCCAACGGGCCCTAATGTGGAATCGGGTTGAACAGTTTAGAGGCAGGACATCCACTGGACCCCCTTCTAAGAAGATGAGAGGCACTGTCCAAGTCCCATGTGCTCAACCACGTGGAGCCACCCTAACACCAGACGTCACCCCCCCACCCCGAAGAGTCCGACCATTCACACTCCGACTTCCAAGACGCAGCACCGATGGTTCCACCTTGATATTCCCTCCCATTCCAACCGATCTTGAATTTCCTAGTGGTGCACCTTTGGAAGAACTCACTAATGAAGATTTCGAACAACTATTACAAGATGTAGAGTTGGAGGCAGAAGAGGCACAACAAGCGGAAAACGTGCAAACGCAGGCCACAACCTCCCAAGCACCTGTCACACCTGTTGAAGTGGATGCAGAGGATGACGGAGATGAAGAACAGGAGGATGATGAGGAGGATTATGATCAAGAGCACCAAGAGGAGCAACAAGAAGTGCCAGAACTTGTAGGTGCACCAGCATATACAGCTCAACTACGAAGGCTATACGACACTATCAAAGCAGTACAAGGAAGGCATCAACTCTCTCTGGTATCAGGTCAAGCTTTGATGCAAGAAATGCTATCAGATGAAGGGGTGGACCAACACTTCATTGACACCCTCAAATTAGTGTCAGACTCTTTAGGAGTTCCGGAGGCTATCCACACCGCAGTCCGCCAGTCCGTAAGGTACGACAAACGCAGAGTGGACACGTTACCACGAGCAGGTAAGACTATCAGGATACCCGTCACAGAACAAGAAGTACCCATTGAGACCACAGCCACCCCCACAACCACCACTGACCTCTCCGCCGAAACCTTCGTTCAGACATCACCCATCTCACCCCAGCATCCTCCATCACCACCTTCTCCACCCCCACCACCACCTCCCACCTTGGAAGAAACGACAGTCATCACCTCTACCTTCACTTACAACCCATCCTCATTCAAATCATTCTCATTTCGAGAACCCACCTCACAAGACACCCTCTTCTCCTTCGTCACCAATCCCTTGTACACTTCGTCCCGTCTATCCTCTGAACCCATGACTGGCCATCCCATAATTCCAAGTGTAGTTGGAAACCCAGCACCCACAGAAGGCACCCTGTGTTTCCCGACCTATCCCCCAATACGGGTACCTCCATTCCATGACCCTCACTTGCCATCTGGCCCCTACACCTCTTTCAACCTGACCGCGCCACCCCAATACCCGTCCGTTGTGGAGCAGTTCACCCGCTCTCCAATGTTTCCGAGGCACATTTCTCCGATGTTCGCAACGACATCAATTTACACGAACACCACACTCACTTCACCTACCATACCCACCTACATGGTAGCCCCTGTACACACCACCTTGTCTGATCCAATGGACATTTCACCAACCACAGCACCTCTCCCCACAATTCCACCATCTTCCCCTCCCTTGCCCCCCACCTCACCACTCACATCATTGGCACACACAGCATTCACTACCCCCCTACCCAATCCCACCTCCCCTGCATTTCAAACTTTTCCCCTTGCATCTCATAATGTAAATAGCACGTTCAACACCTTACTTCAGTGTGCACATCAACTACAACAAGAGTACCATCAATTGGAAGAACGCACTACGGCACTCCAAGCAGAATCTCAACGTCTACAAGCTAGAGTCACCACTCTTGAAGCTGACTACCAGACGCTCCTAGCCAAGCATACCACCCTACAGCAGGCTCACTCCGAACTAGAATCAAAGACATCAACAGTAGATGACCAAGCAGTCAAAGAACTAGAAACAGTGCTTCAAGCGCAAATGATCTCTAACGCTACACTCAGACGCAACATTGGGCTATTAAGGAAGCATATGGCCGCAGCACTAGAAGAGAACAAACGACTTCAACAACAAAACCAAGACAACTTTGAAGCGGCTATGGAAGGAACCATAGGAGCAACCGTTAGCCCTACCAGATATAGAGCAGTCCCATCGGAAGACATTCGCATCTTACTTGAGGAGCATGAAAATTTCTTGGAGTCATATGAAAAGCTAGAGACTGAATGCGCAGATCTCAAGAAACAGATAGCCAGTGTCCCCACAGCTCAACAGGAGCCGGTAATCTTGCAACACTCTACAGAAGAAATGGAGACCCTCCGGAAAAGGGTGGCAGAACTCCAAGCACGCCTCTTACCATATGAACGGCCACTCTCGCCCATTGAAGAACCAGAACCTGAAACAGTAGTGGAAATCCCCGTCAATGACAGCTATGAAGAGCCATACGAGCCTATGCCGACGCCTGGTGGTCGAACTACAGAAGAAGGACAAGACACGTTAGAAATTCAAGTTCCAGATTGGGTCAAAAGGGTCGAGAAAGTGGGCAAGACACATGATGATCGTGTGGCCGTGCAAATGCAGTCTCTCACAAATCTGGAAGAAACTGTCCTTCAGTCTTCCTACTTTCAAAATTTATCCCATCAACGGTTAATCACAACATCAGAGTCGCAATACATGCCTTATTTTGTCTTACTACATGATTATAATGCAGAAGTCAAAAGACATACAGGGAAGGAGCCCACATTCGCCACTCAATTTGAGATAGGGGATTTACCGACAGATGCACGTGCTGGCTCGATCTTCCAACCTAATTGGCGTGCACGTCTACTCACCGATTACCCAGAGATGATGAGTACTTGGGCAACCATGCCACTATATATCAAGTATAATCCATGCTATTGTCCAGTGGTACGTCGCAGATCCTGGCAAGCATTTGCAATCAAGGTACGCAACAATAAAGAGTGCTCGGCTTGGGTTAACTATCCATATTTTGCTCCACCTCGAGGGACCCCAACCGTAGCCTACATGATATCAACAATTCGGCACTGGTCTACACGTCTAAATAATGTACCCGACATAGCGGCAAAAATGTGTATGAAGATATTCGAGCTCATGACCATTGTTTTCAAAACTTTCCGGAATGTACAAGCTCCATACATCTCTGCCCCTGGATTCTCTCAAGGTAACAAGGATTTAGTCTACGACATGAGCCAGACCCCCTCGGTCACTATAATCTTTGCTTGGCATGCACGAATAAAGTACTTACCCGCATGCTTCAAGCAGACATTTGAGGAAATGTTCTCTACGGGATTCTGGGAATATCATTCCGAAATTTTCATTCCCAGACCCACACATTTGCTACACCTATTCGCAGTAGAACAAGCGATCCATGCAGATCAGTTACGTCTGCCACATCCGGACATTCCAGGACCACTTGATTGGGATCGTATGATGACAGATTTGGCCAGAGGACTACGCATACAAGAACATCAGCTTGCCACTCAGGTTGTGGAATATTACATCCAACACTCCCAGCAACAAGGGTCTGTCAGGGACGACAGACGCGAGAGGGGGGGGGTGTTGAGAGCAGTATGGGCACCCAAGGACCGACTAGACAAGGAAGCCAGCGGAGAGAGCCAGAACAAGGTGAAGGAGTAAGTAGACAAAGCAGTCGACGCAAATCTGGCAGATAGACCCTTCAAATTTTTTCCAAATCAACATCTTTTAACAGTGATTCTTATCACTAACAATCATTGTAAATACCATTTCATATTTTTGTAGCTCCATTTTGTGCAAGCCAAGGAGTCCTTGAGCTTGAGGAGCCTTAGAAGTACCTACATATCAATTTTCGTATTTTTTAGACTCCGTTTAAGCCCTCAAATTGGCCCTGGAACCTAATTTTTAACTAGGCCGGACACTAGGTCTGGACAGGGCCAAAACCTAGTCAAAAACTATAAAAAGAGCTAGAGAGCTCATTTTTTGAGGTTAGATTGTAATAGAAACAAACTTGTAAGAGCTTTTGAAAAGTAATCGAAGAACTCCATTGATTCTCTCTCTTTGTCTTGCCGTGTGTGCGCGTGTGTGTGTATGTGTGTGCATGCTTGTGTGCTTCTCACTCACGCACTGGTGCCGCCACTTGCTCGAGGTCTTCATACCATCCTCACGTCTTCCCGGATTGACATTAAAGGAGGTGCTACTCATCACTGAGCTACAGGGCACATATGCCAAACTGATCTCTCCAACAGAGAACCTCTCCTTGACATAATGATAGTGCACCTCAATGTGCTTAGCATGAGCATGGAACAAAGGGTTTCTCGCAACTCCCAATGCACTCTGACTGTGAGTGAAGGTTGTGGTGGCAGAAGAATGGCCAACACCCAAATCAGCCCAGGCGTCTCAGCCACACACACTCAACAGTCACTCTGACTGTGAGTGAAGGTTGTGGTGGGAGAAGATTGACCAACACCCAAATCAGCCCAGGCATCTCAGCCACACACACTCAACAGTCGTTGTGAAAGTTGCCCTATATTCAGCCTCACAAATAGAAGTGGCCACAATAGGTTGCTTCTTGCTCAATTAAGATATGCATGAGCTATCAAGAATGAAGCAAAAACCACTAGTGGAAACATGAGCATCATAGCAACCAGCCCAGTCAAAGTCAGAAAAAGCATGTAAATCTAACGGTACTGATCCCCCCTTGGGATAAAACAATCCAAGTAGTCGGGTACCACTCAAGTAGCGAAAGATGTGCCTAGCCGCGTGCCAATGCATAAACTTGCTCATCTATGAGATAGAAAACTGAATATCTGGCCGAGTAATGCATAAGCGAATCAAGCATCCAACAACTTGCTGATAAAGAACAACATAAAATGCATCTCCAGCATCATGAAGACTCAATTGTAGACCTATCTCCATAGGAGTGGCAATAGGTTTACAATCTTCAAGGCCAAAAAACATTGCAATAATGTGTCAATATATATATATATTTTACACAAAGCTATTCTACCATCAACTTTCATAAACAAAATGCCCAAATAATGATGCAAAGGGCCCAAATCTAACATCTCAAATGAGGCATGCAGATCAGCCTCAAAATTAGCAATATGCTTCTCATGAGGATCAGTGAGCAACACATCATCAACATACACAACAATGATCAGAAGCACATCATTTGCATGCTTAACATATAAGGTGCTCTTAGTTTGACTGTTCTCAAAACCATGTGCAATTGGTAGGCATGTATCTTTTCATACCAAGCATGTGGTACTTGCTTTAAACCATATAATGCCTTTTTCAACCTGCACACTTGGTTTTCATGCCCTTTTTGCATAAAGCCATCAGGCTAAAAAACATACACTTCTTCATGCAAGTCACCACTCATAAATGCATTTTTAGTGTCCAACAGATGTACATTCCTGTTGGAGTTAGACGTCTACGGAAGCACACGAACAGCACAAGGAAGAAGAAGAAGCTTGGAGCACAATACACAATACTGAATGTATTACTAGAGAATGTACAAAGATAAGTAGCCCATTAGGGCAATAGGCATATATAGTGGGGGGGGGGACCCTCATAAAGAGGGAAAAAAGTGCCCCAGCGGTCCTAGTGTGTTCACGCACATCACGACCTAAATATATCAAAAAATCACCCCTCCAAGTGATGAAGTGAACAAGGAGCTAGCACTCATGTATAAGGAAGTGCCAAGCTATGTGGAATCAATCCACAAAAGGAAGTAAGCCCAAAGCTTTATGGAAAGCTTCAAACTTCTCCCTAGGCAGAGCCTTCGTGAAAAGTTCTACAATGTTCTCATGTGTGGGCACATATGCCAAGCTGATCTCCCTAGTAGGTTCTCCCTGACATAATGATAATGCACCTCAATGTGCTTAGTGCGAGCATGGAACATAGGGTTCCTCGCAACTGCCAAGGCACTCTAACTGTCTGTGAAGATGGTGGTGGCAGAAGACTAGCCAACACCAAAATCAGCCATAAGGTGTCTGAGCCACACACACTGAACAGTAGCTGTGAAAGCTGCCCTATACTCAGCCTCACAACTCGAAGTGAACACAGTAGGCTGCTTCTTGCTCAACCAAGATATACATGAGCTACCAAGCATGAAGCAAAAGCCACTAGTGGACACACGAGTGTCATAGCAACCAGCCCAGTCAGAGTAAGAAAAAGCATGCAAATGTGGCGGTAGTGATCCCCCCTTGGGATAAAACAACCCAAGTAGACGAGTACCACTCAAGTAGCAAAAGATGCGCTTAATCGCCTGCCAATGCTTCACACATAGGCAATGCATAAATCTGCTCGTCTATGAGATAGCAAACTGAATATCTGGCCAAGTAATGCATAAGTAAATCAAGCATCCAACAGTCTGCTGATAGAGAACAACATCAAATGCATCTCCAACATCGTGAAGACTCAATCGTAAACCTGTCTCCATAGGAGTGGCAATAGGCTTATAGTCTTCAAGGCTAAAATGCTGCAATAATGTGGCAATATATTTCGTTTGACACAAAGCCATTCCACCATCAATGTGCATAAATTGAATGCCCAAATAGTGATGCAAATGCCCCAAATAAGACATCTCAAATGAGGCATGTAAATCAGCCTTAAAATCAGCAATATGTCTCTCATGAGGACCAGTGAGCAGCGTCTCATCAACATAAACCACAATGATTAGAAGTACATCATTAGCAAGCTTAACATATAAGGTGCTTTCAGTTGGACTATTCTCAAAACCATGTGCAATCAGATAGGCATGTTGTTGAAGCTCAAGGTCAAGGACAAAGCATGGAAGTGCATCAAGGAAGTGGACACACAAGAAGAAGGAGCAAGTAGGGAGCTCCAAGAAGCACCTGTCAAATTTTCAGAAGAAATCCTTGTAAAAATAGTGATTTTTATCACTAAAAGCCATTGTAAATACCATTTTCCATTTTTGTAAATCCATTTTTTTCAAGCCGAGGAGTCCTCAAGCTTGAGGAGTATTAGAACTATCATCCTACCAATTTTCATAATTTTTAGACTCCGTTTGAACCCCCAAATAAGCCTTGGAACCTATTTTTTAACTAGGCGAGACACTAGGTCTATACAGGGCCAAAACCACTCAAAAAACTATAAAAAGGGCTGGAGAGCTTATTTTTGAGGTTAGCTTGTTGTAGATTTCAGCTTTGTAAGAGAGCTCTTTTGTAATCGAAGCCCTTCCATTGTTCCACTCTTTGCTCTTACTTTGTGCACGTGTGTGTATGTGTGTGCATGCTTGTGTGCTTTCACTCACGCACTTGTGCCATCAGTGGCTCACGGTCTTCATACCGGTCCTCACGTCTCCACGGATTGACATTTATGAGGTGTATCTCCTCACATTGGTACTTGCCATTGTGCTAGAGTGACACCAAATTTGGCGCCGTTGCCGGGGAGAGAGCTTGGAGGACGAGCGTGTGATGGTAAAACGTAGAGTAGCAACATTGGAAGGTAAAACAATTACCATTTTCAGTTCAATTTTTGAGTTTTTCTTCTCCTTCATCTTCATCATCATCACCATCTCCACCCACCTTCACATTCTCAGTTTTTTCCATTTTTTAGAGTCCATTCACCTCGTTTTTTACTTGTGGTTGTGAAAAGAGCCTTAGAGAGGGTGCAGAACTGAAACGCTGAAGAAATAGTACCAAAATAGCCGAAAATAAGAGTGAACAGCCCCGGACGTGACATAACCTGCGCCAAGTATCATGAGTGCAATATCACGGGTTTGAAGGGAGATTTGACATCTACAGACACATAGGAGTGACAAGGAGGACCCAAGGTACTCATATTTGCAAAAAATTTTGAATTTGGACTCCAAAAAATCCAAGTATCGTGTTCTCCCACGTTTGAGTATCGCGATATCAGGATATCGTGAACTCGTCTGGTCGAGTATCGCGATACTTAGGCTTGTGAGATATTGAGTATCATTGAGGAAGTGCTCGCAATACTTGTCACATATCGTATATCGTGAAATCTTCTCTCGCGATACTTGGGAGATATCGTGTATCGCTGAGTATTTCTCTCGATACTTGGGGAATATCGTGTATCGTGGAGCTTGAAAAGTGATATTTGGCGAGTATCGAATAGCGTGGGATTTTTCTTGGTTGAATATCAAGTATCGTCAAAGTTTTTTGCGACATTTGTTGAATATCGTGTATCGTGAATTTCTTTTCTCGATACTTGTTCCATATCGTGTATCGTTGAACTTTTCACGATACCTCACAGATATCGAGTATCGTTGATTTGGCTCTAGCGATACTTGTGCAATATCGTATATCGTTGAATTTTTTTCGCGACACCTAGCGCATATCGTGTATCATGAGATTCTTCTCACGACATCTGTCGGATATCGAGTATCGTGGACCTACTCCTGTGTCAAGTATCGTGTATCATTTAGTTGAGATATCGTGTATCATGGCAAGGCAAGTATCGAGTATCGCCTACTTCAAGTATCGTGATACTTACTAAGTATCGTGTATCGCCTGTTCTGCAGTAATCCTAGAGAGGTCCTGTTTCCCTGTTTTAACCCCCAGAACCCTGAACTGGTATAACTTTCTCATACGAAATCCATTTATAGTGATTTTGGGTTTGTTGGAAAGCTCGTGGGGAGTACAACAAAAACGTGGATTATTAGATATAGTATTTTGAAGTTGACCCTCAGGTGGACTAGGGAACCAAGGAGTTCCAAAGGATTTTGAGCAATACAAGGGGAAATTTTGGACTTGTAGACAAAGCTTATGAACCTAAGATCTGGAAGACACTTAGGAAGGGATAGGCAAAGCATTAGATCATCTGAGGCGAGTGTCAACCATACAACTACGTCTTGGTCACAACAACTAAGTGGTTATCCCTACATGCTAAGTTCTGAAACAAGTGACTAAGAAATGTCCTTCAACATGGAAAGACCCACACGTAGCTCAGGTACTTCCTATTTACAGACACCAGAAGGTCCCTATAAGACACAATTGGAATATATCAGAACCAACCAATTAGGTGCTCGCATCTATGAGGATGGTTTGAGACGATCAGTGATCCAACTCAAAAATCCTGATCAACCCTTCGGACTTGAACACCCAGTGGTCAAGTTTGAAGAGGGTGCATACATTGATAAGGGAGGAACCATGTATGTGGTTACCAGCCTACCAGACAGGACAGATGAGTTTGGAAACATCATTCTTGAGAACGAGATAGGAGACCTAGAGCAAGGAGACCTAGAACAAGAACCTAAGACCCCTAGAGGTAAGTCAGTCTTGACTAGAGTGATCACTCCAGAATGGATTTGCCAAGACAACAAAAGCATAGAGCTATTCTTGAATAGAGAAACGGAGGAAGCCTTTTGGAGATTCAAGCCAGATCAATCAAGCCCAATAGTCACCATCTATGATTTCAAGGATCCGGAGACACCAGGGAAAGTTGTCTATCTAGATCACACATATGAGAAAATGTTCTTGGTGACAGAGCAAGATAGGCATGCATACACTTGGCAGGGTGAAGCAATTTTCCCTCCATCAAGATCTAATGTTTCCCAAGGCCTTCAAGGAGCAGGATCATCCAAGGCTCATGAAACCCAGAGGGAAAGAACCAGAGAGAGACCTGAGGTAAGCTTTGCACACACAGTGGGTAGAGACCGATCAAGAATTGAAAATGTACTTGAAAGAGAGAGACATCGCGTACATAGGCATCAAAGAGATGATCATGATTTCCCATTGCCTAGACCACGAGAGCACTCAAGAACCCTTAGACCCTCTCAAGTGGTTAAGACAATGAAGAACTATTTTGATGGGTCAAGAGATCCTTATGATCATGTGGCCGAGTTCAAACAAGTGTTAAGAGCTGAACAGGTCGAGGACTTGTTCACCCTGTTCGAGGCATTTGGTTTGACTCTTAAGGGTACTGCCTTAGCTTGGTTTTAGCCCCTGAATAGTCGCAACTATCGAGAGATAGGTCAACTGCTGGAAGAATTCATTGTAGAGTTTTCCAAGAGTGGTATCAGGCATAACACATCATCCTTGATCCACAGCTTCAAGCAGACACCCCAAGAAACAGTGCGACTTGCAGGAAGAAGGTTTAGACAGTACTTAGAAAGATGCCCTATGCCAGAATTACCCACAACAGCCAAACAAGTGGCCTTGTTCTTAGATGGCTTACTAAGCACAAAATTAAGGTCATATGTGTACTTGAAAGAGCCTAGATCCATAAAAGAGTGTGTGCGGATGTGCATAGATATAGAAGACAACTTGGGTGAGGAGCTAGAATTGTCCAAACTCTATAAGGACTCTGACAGTTCTACTAGTCACACCTCTAGAACCTCCACGGAGATAGATGAGATAGCAGAGCAGGTTGCCAAAAAACTAGGAGTTCAAAATAGACAAATGCCAAGAGTCACCTCATTGAAGCGATGCTATACATGCGGAGGAGACCACATGGCTAATGTTTGCCCGATGATGGCTCAACCCCAAGGGAACCCTAATGCTCTATATTGCACTATTGAGAGAAAATACACGAACCATACAACTGAAGATTGTCCCTATAACAGGCAGGCTGTTAGACAAAATTATCAGCAACCTTACCAGCAGGGTAGGTATCAGAACCAATACAACAGCCACATTATAGGCCACAACTACAATATCAACCTCAATACCAGCAGCAATATCAAGCACCAAACAGGCAACAGCCAGTCCTGGGAAACCAACCACCAACTCCTGCCAATGTGATCCCAGTTAAGTATACGATGGCGGAGGAGAACCCTAGTAGAGCATTGGTCCCACTAACCCCATTGATACCAGAAAATGGCTCTCATACTCATAGTTCAGACTACTTCCATGAAGATAGTTCACAAGCTTATTACATAGAGTCACCTGAGCAAAGTGAGACTTCTCCATATCAATATGAGACACCACCGATGGAGCAAAATTGGGAGTCAGAATACTCCAATGTAATGTACACAAATCCGAGACCATTTCATTCGTGAATGTGCCCACCAACCAACTCTGGGACAAGGGCAAAACATCATCATACAAGGCTTTTGTCTTGAATGTGGCAAGGAACATCTCCCGAGAGAGTGTCCCAAAAACCCCTCTAGTGCACCCAAGGTTACACCCATCAGTGTGGTAGGCTTAGTGGCAGATTCAAGTTCAAGTAGCAGTAAGGTGGCTCCTGTACAAGCAGTTATTAGGGCACAGGCTGCACAACAAGCAAAACCATCTGAGCAATCGGAGTCAAGTGAGTCAGGAGAGCCTAGTAAGAGGAAACCAAGAACATGGAAGGATACCAGAGAGAAGGCTAATCGCAAGTGGAACAAAAATATTTTCAAACTAGAAGAAAGCCTAAGGGATACCAAAACAAAAATACAAGACATTGCATCTCAAAGTCCCTCTCATGCTGAACCTCCATCCACACCACCTCATTCCACCCCATCGCCCATTGTAAATACACCACAATCAGGGTCTATTCTTGCAGATCCAACTCCAAAGGGCTTGGACATGATGTTCAAGGCCTATCAGGCTCGTCTTCAAGAAGGGCCAACAGCTGCGAACCTAGACAAGAGTTATCCTAGAGCAGACTTAGAGATTGAACGAACAAAAATGTGCATGAAAATGGTAGAAGTAGCTCAAGCTATGCTTGAGACTAGTCAAAAGTTCAATCAGACAAACTCTATCAAGCCATATTTGCATTTCCAAGGCTTACTAGAAAGATTAGAGCAGTTGGTAAACAAGCTGCAGGTTTTTTTACCTCCACAAGCTCAACCGGTTGTTGAAAGAGAAAGCTCACCACCAAGGGAAGCTTATGTTCCTGATTCCGTGGATGATGGAACACCTCTTTCAATGCAACAGTACTCTCAAGAGTTCTTGCGGGAAATACAAGAAGAAAAATGGGCCAAGGAGCAGGGTAATTGTAGCTCAAGCGTAAGCACCACCTCCTTTACTTGTCAATCCGCGGAGACGTGAGGACCGGTATGAAGACCACGAGCAAGTGAAGGCACAAGTGTGTGAGTGAAAGCACACAAACATGCACACACATACACACACACGCGCACAAAGTAAGTTCAAAGAGAGGAACAATGGAAAGCTTCGATTGCAAAAGAGTTCTCGTACAAAAGCTCTATTCTCTAACAAGCTAACCTCAAAAATGAGCTCTCTAGCTCTTTTTATAGTTTTTTGACTAGTTTTGGCCCTGTCCAGACCTAGTGTCCGACCTAGTTAAAAATTAGGTTCCAGGGCTTATTTGAGGGCTCAAATGAAGTCTAAAAATTATGAAAATTGGTACGACGGTACTTCTAATACTCCTCAAGCTCGAGGACTCCTCGGCTTGCACAAAATGGAGCTACAAAAATAGAAAATGGTATTTACAAAGGTTTTAGTGATGGAAATCACTATTTTTGTAGGGGGTTCTTCTGAAAAGTTGACATCTACTTCATGGAGCTCCCTACTTGCTCCCTTTCCTTGTGTGTCCACCTTTTTGATGTGCTTCCATGCTTTGTCCTTGACTTTGAGCTTCAACACTCCCCCCCCTCTCGAGTCTCTCGTCCCTGACAGACCCTTGTTGTAGTGGTTGTTCCAAGTAGTGCCTTGAGAGGGAGTGTCCCTTCTGTATGAACAAAAGTCGTCTGACTTCCAGATGTGTCTGGTTCTTCATCTATCACTGCGAGTCTTTGCCAGTTGTAGTCTCTTGGTATATGCTTCTTCCTTGGATTCCAGCATGACTGTGTCGTTGTGAGTCTCCGTTGATGTTCTAGATCTTCCACCGTTGATGTTCATAGTAGTCATGCCAAGTACTCATAACCCATATTGAGTGATGGGTAAGTGTGTTCGTGTATGGGTTGAGGAACATATGTGTCTTGTGCACGGCCTTGTAATGTAGCCCTATGCATGCTTACGTGGAAAATGCATCAGAAAAAGTATGGTGCAAAAATTGGGGTCTTGAGCTAAGTGCTCAAGGGTATGCCGACGAAGAGGTTTCCTAAGCTATCATGGTTATGGTGTTTCCAGAGTAAAGATACTTACCATGGAGAAGGTTGATCGATGTTTATCTCTTCGTGTTGTACACTCAACCTTTGGGATGGAACATTGTTGATGAATGTCCATGTTGATGGTCCACTGATGAGCTGTTTTGAGTGGTTGATCCTCTCTCCTCTTTTCAAAGCAACATTTGCCAAATACTGAGAATTGAATTTCTTTATATTCCTTGGCAAACAACATAAGGAAACTACACCAAGCTGAGTTTCACATATTCTCTTTAGCTCACCATATGCAAGAGTCTTCTCCTCCAGAACTACCCTTTGCAGATATCTCCTTGGATGCTCTCGTACATGAAGTAGTTAAGCATCACTCAAGTTGCGGACCTTCAAGCTCTTCATTCCTACCATGGTAAGAGAAGATCATAGTTGTAGATGCCATGTTCATGCCAAGTGCTTGCCATCTACCAAATAAGGCAGCAATAATATCATCTGCTAGCCGAGACACACTTCTATCCCAACTGATAAATGCTTAGTAATCAATAGTTCCATCTTCAACTAAGCATGTCTCATTCATGTTCCATGAGCGAAACCTGGGAATAAGTTTTGACTCTTTTTTTTTTTTGGAACAATGTCACCAAACAAGAAGATAGATGTTAGTATCAGAAAAAATAGTTGACATATGTCAATGTGCTCTTGTGCATGGGACTCTCCAATGTGTCTATGCACGGCCCTGTAATGTGGCCCTATATTAATGCATACTTTGGAAATGCATAACCTGAATGGTGCAAAAGACTGGGTTGTGCAAGGAGCACATGGTTTTCGCTCGTCGAGGCTTTTCGATGTTATTTGCGGATGTTAATGCCATCTATCGTGGAGGTATCCATTGGATCTTGAGATGACAATTGATCCTTCCTCCTTATAGGGATCCATTTTAGAACAGCATTTGGCACTGTAGAGATTACTTCAGGCGTCTTCCTCTTTGGATGCTTTCTGAACTGTGGTATCCAATGTGCTTGGAGCTTTGGTTTGGTGGAGGCTACTTTTACGTTTGGCTTCCAAACCCATAGACTTTTTGCACGTCTTCCTACTATTGTTGAAGAGCTGATTTGATCTTCTTCCGGTCTCTATACGTGGTTCTTACCCTTTTCTCTTTTTGGCTTCTTTGTTGAGACCTTTCACATGTGGGAGAACATAGGTTGCTGTGGATGTAAGAGCTTCTTAGGTACCCACATATGTAATTTCCCTTGTTGAGCTGTAGCTAACTTCTTAGGCACCCAAACTTGTTGGATACCTTGTGATTGAGCTTGTCCGAGATGCTTCCTTCATCTTCTGGTTTGGTGGGAGTCTCGAGAGGGGAATTGTGGGGTTAAGGCCGGTGGTTGCTCTCCTTTTCGTACCCAGATCTGCTTCATGCTCGGTACTAATTTCCTTTGGAAATCTCACTGCCTATTTGATATATCAGTTGTTCTGTTCGGTTGTGCTTGCTTTGTTGGTTGAGTTGTGGTGGCGGCATTAGTCCTTGCCCCAGAGGAGGAGTCCATTTGTCTTTGAGCCTGTTCTTCCATGATTGAGTTCTCCTGCGACATAGATCTTTTGACACATACAACATCTCTTTTGCTAAGATTAGTCCTAGGAGAACTACAAGATGCGACATCTGGATTTGTGAGCATGCCATTTTCTAGTTCTAATGTAAAGCATTGTCCCTGGACCCAAACTTGAAGAAGTTGACTTCTTAGGTTCAAGTTGACTGCATTGTCATAAATCCAATCTTGTCCTAAGATAAGTGGTTCTGTAAGGTTCTCATCTTGACACACTAGCACTTTGACTTTCATTGGAACATCTTGCAGGTAGATGGGAAGTTCCACCTCGCCCAAACAAGGGGTTTCCACACCTCCCAATCCTATGAGATAAGATTCTATGGGATTGATGTTCAACTGCAAGTCTTGCCAGTAGGAAAGTCGAACTGCACTATTTGCTGCACCTGAGTCAATCAATGCTTTCACAGTCCTTGCACCCTTTCCTTGTCCTATCTTTATGGTCACAAAGGGTCGTCGGTCAATGACTTGAGAAGTCGCTATGCCTGATTTTTGGCACATATCCATGTGATATTTTGGAGCTTTTGAGTTGACATCTAGGCCTAATCGCCTTAACTTATTTCGCCTAATACGCTCTCTGGCCTCTACCTGTGCTTCTTCTCTCACTCTTAACTCTTCTTCTTTTCGTTTCTTAGCAGTGTTGAGTCTCATTAGCATGTCCTCTGTAAGAGGTTCTTGATATAACTTGACTCTACAACCACTAATATAGTTTGGCAAGATATCACCTTCTAAAGTAGCCAATTGAACCGCGCCGCTAGTGGAAATTCTGTTAATGATCATGGGTCCATATCCTCGTTTTTCCAACTTACGGGCATGTTGTTTTAGTGTGTAAACCAACACTAGATCACCCTCTTTCAATCCTTTATCTTTGATGTGTGCATCAAAGTATGCCTTTTGTCTTTTCTTTGTAGCATAGATGCCTACTGCCGCTCGTAGCCTCGTCTCACCTAAGCGTTCGAGATCAAAGATCCTAGAGGACAATTCATGCCCATTCCACTCATACTCTTGTGCTACTTTTAAGGCAGGGATTAAGAAATCTAATGGTAGCACAACGTTCTGTCCAAAGACCATCTGAAATGGGGTGGCGTTGAGTACCGTTTTGTAGGCAACTTGATAAGCCCAAACAGCATGATGAAGTTGTTTGTCCCAATCAGAGCGTTTATTATTTACCAGTTTTGTCAATACGTTACAGAGGATCTTATTGGGGCTCTCGGCTTGTCCGTTAGCTTGTGGGTGATAAGGGGCAGACTTCTTATGTATCACCAAGAATTCTTGGAGAAGATTTTCAATGACCTCATTCAAGAAGTGTGTGCCTCTATCGCTCACTAACTCTATTGGTAGCCCATATCTTGTGAACACATTCTCGAATAAGAACTTAGCCGTAGTCTGAGCATCATTCTTTGTTGTGACTTTTACTTCTACCCACTTTGTAAGGTAATCTGTGGCTACAATAATATACTCTGCATGGGAGTTTCGAGCTGGGGGGTTAATAGGACCTATGAAGTCTATGCCCCACTTGGAAAATGCACGCCCTCCCATCATTGGCCTCAAGGGCATCTCGTCTTTTCTAACTGGATATTGTGCACGTTGGCATGTGTCACATTCCTTCACATAGGTATGTGCATCCATATGAAGAGTGGGCCACCAAAGTCCTGAGAATAGAATGGTCTTGATCACTCGGTCAGGACCAAAATGTCCACCTGCAACACCGTTGTGTGCAGTTTCTAAGACTTTCAAATAATCTGATTCGTGAACGCACAGTCTTAAGTAACCATCTTTGCCTCTTCGGTATAGGTTGTCTCCTACTAGGGCATAGCCTTGAGCCTCTTGCTCCATGCTTCGTCTTCTTGCTAGACTAGCCTCTTTGGGTAATCTTCCCGACCTCATAAACTCTACCAATGGAGCACTCCAATCTGGAATTAATGACACTTGATAAAGGGTCGCATGCTCCACTGGGGGTCTCTCTCTGCACATTGGACAATTCTTAATCCACTCATGTATTTCTTTGTCCCTGCTAGGCCAATACACTCCTAAATGTTTCAAATTCTGCAATGTTCGTTGTTTAGAATAGTGATTTCCTAGCATTCCTTCATGGGCTTGTTGCAACCAACTACTATGTTCATCATCCTCAACACAACAAGCTAATACACCCTCAGTATCTTGTTTGTACATGCTTCTTGCCAATATGTTATATTTTTGTGATCTTACAATTTCTTCTTGTGATGTTTTCACATTCTTATTTGCAGGGCCAAAGGTTAGGACTGGTACCAACTTATTTGCCCATTTAGGAACAACTTCTAAATTGAACAGATAAGCATCGGGTAATTCATCAGACACTCCTTGTGGTGACTCTCCTGAAGTGATGCGAGAAAGGTGGTCTGCCCGGAGGTGGGTTCTACCTTTCCTGACAACAACTTCAAAGTCATATTCCATTAGTAAGAGGAACCATCTTACTAAGCGTCCAGTATTGCAAGGTTTATTGACCAAATATAACAAAGCTTGATGATCAGTGAAAAACTTGAACTTGTTGGCCAATAAATAGTGTCTAAACTTCTTCACAGCATATACCATGCCTATGCCCTCTCGCTCAGTTGTGGTATAGTTCCGTTCAGCTGCAGTGAGCTGTCTACTAGCATATGCTATGGGCAAATCTAAGTTTCCTTCACTTGTGGGTTGTGCAAGCACACATCCGATGGCATGATTGGATGCATCCACATGGACATGGAATGGTTTATTCCAATCAGGAGTGGTCAGTATTGGTGCTGTGCACAAACGTTTCTTCAGTTCGTTGAAAGAATTTTCGCATTCGTCGTTCCACTCAAAATTAGACAACAAGGCATAAAGGGGTCTAGCTATGATCGCGTACATGTGGATAAACCTACGGTAATATCCACAATGGCCCATAAAGGCTTGTACCTCTTTAACATTCCTTGGCCTTGGTAGCTACGCTATGGCTGGTACCTTATCTTCATCTGTTGAAATTCCATTCTTAGAAACAATATGACCTAAGATTTTACCTTGACGCACCATGAACACACACTTTTCTGGGTTCAGACACACTCGATATTCTCTACACTTGTTGAAGATTTGTCGGAGCTCAGGGATGTGAAATCTTCTTTCTTGGGAATGAGCACATAAATCATCCACATACACTTCTAAGCTCTTTCGCAAGAACTCTTTGAAGACATGACACATGAGCCTTTGGAATGTTGCAGGTGCATTGGTGAGCCCAAATGGCATCACACGAAATGCAAAGATTCCCCACTCTGTAGCAAAAGCTGTTTTGTGTTGATCTTCTAGGGCAATGGCTACTTGATTGTAACCTGAAAACCCATCAAGGAAGCTATAAACTTCCTTGCCTGCAACACGCTCCAAAAGGTGTTCCGTGATTGGAAGTGGATAACTATCTCTGATAGTAGCGGCATTAACTTTTTTAAGGTTAATACACACTCGCAACTTTCCGTTCTTCTTGGACACCACTACAATGGGGGACACCCATTCAGTATGCTCAATCTCATAGATGAATCCAGCTTCAATCAGCCTATCAATTTCTTCTTTTATTTTGGCTGCATATGTATCATTATATGTGTAGGGCTTCTGTTTGGTGGGCTTGGCATCAGCGGTCATGGGGATGGTATGAGAGCATATTCTTGGATCTACCCCTTTCAAGTCTCTATAGTGCCACGCAAACACATCCCTATATTCCCTTAATAGAGCTACAAGCTCCATTTCTTCTCTTGCACTTAGCTCATCTCCTATATATGTGCATCTCTCTTCGTTCTCTTCAATGGTCACTACAATTTTCTTAGTTTTTTCTTTATTATCATATGATTCTCCTATGATGGCCTCTCTCTTAGGCATTCGTACCAAAATTTTGCGGTCGTCAACTTCATATTTCTTGAAGTTTTCTGGTACTTCAAACAATGATTCCTCCTCTTCTTGTTTCACTGCTTTTCTTTTCTTTTTCTTTTGACTTCTCTCACTCCCATCCTTTGAATTTACCGTTTTAATACTTGTGAGAGGTTCTTCTTCTCTCTGGGTGAACACTCCTATATCTTCTAGATAGTGCTGCTCTGAGTTAAAGCAACTATCCATCACAATGGACTCTATATCCTCGTCATTCTCTTCTTCTTCTTCTATGACATCCCTAGGGTCACATTCTTCTAGCAAGGGCTGACACATGAACACTGAAATATCATAACCCTCCTCATCACAATGAGGTGTCCATTGTTCTTCATTGACAGCAATGTCCATGGTGGCTAAGATTTCAGGCCAGCCATGAGGCTCAAATTCCTCATCTGGAAAGATCATCGGCATCTAGGTTGGGTCTCTAACTGGTCTATCTCCTGGTGAAGATCCTTCTTCTCTCACTTTCAAGCGTTTTTCCTCTTCTTCTGCGACCTTGCACATCCACAAATGAGTATCTTCATGCAGCCATGATGGATCAGGTGAACTTTCAGACTGCACAGAGATGGAATCTTCTTTCGCTTTGTGGATAGAATTCCATTGTAGGGGTGGTACATCTCTGAAGGTGTAATCCTTCAAATTGACCTTGGTGGTGACCCCTAAGTGTTGTAAGTACAAGGAGTTGTTCCCCAATCCTGTACTATTTGCAATTGTCGTAGGAAGGGTCTTCCTAGGATCATCTCATGGACATTATTTTTCTCAACATCACATATAGCAAATGTATGTTCAAACTCCACACCACAAGTGATTAGAGTTATCCCTTCTAGCAATCCTAGAGGTCTTTTAAAATGACCATCAGCCATTTGAAGCTTCATTCTAGTTGGTTTTAATGTGGGTTTGCCCCATTGCTTCCACAAAGAGGTGGTCGCAATAGCAACACCAGCACCTGAATCTATGATTGCTTTGGTTGTGTAACCTTGGTAGGTGATTGGAAGATAAGTATTACCTTCTTCACCCTCACACATGTTTATCACGTTTCGTTAATTCCTGATTGGAGTGCTCCATTGGTAGAATTCATGAGATCGGGAACATTACCCAATGGGGCTAGTCTAGCAAGAAAACGAAGCATGGAGCAAGAGGCTAAAGACTATGCCTTAGTAGGAGACAACTTATATCGAAGAGGCAAAGACGGTTACTTAAGACTGTGTGTTCATGAATCAGACTATTTGAAAGTCTTAGAAACTGCACATAGCGGTGTTTCAGGTGGACACTTTGGGCATGACAGAGTAATCAAGACCATTCTATTCTCAGGACTTTGGTGGCCAACTCTTCATATCGATGCACATACCTATGTGAAGAAATGCGGCACATGCCAACATGCCCAATATCCTATTAGAAAAGATGAGATGCCTTTGAGGCCAATGATGGGAGGACGTGCATTTTTGAAGTGGGATATAGACTTTGTAGGTCCTATTAAGCCCCCAACTAGGAATGTCCATGCAGAGTACATCATTGTAGCCATAGATTACCTTACAAAATGGGTGGAAGTAAAAGCCACGACAAAGAATGATGCTCAAACGACGGCTAAGTTTTTATTCGAGAACGTGTTCATGAGATATGGGCTACCAATAGAGTTGCTCAGTGTTATAGGTACCCACTTCTTGAACGAGGTCATTGAAAATCTCCTTCAAGAATTCATGGTGATACATAAGAAGTCTGCCCCCTATCACCCACAAGCTAACGGACAAGCCGAGAGCACAAATAAGATCCTATGTAATGTATTGACAAAACTTGTAAATAATAAACGCTCTGATTGGGATAAACAGCTTCAACATGCTGTTTGGGCTTATCGAGTTGCTTACAACACAATACTCAATGCCACCCCATTTTAGATGGTCTTCGGACACGAGTTGTCTTCCAGGATCTTTGATCTAGAACGCTTAGGTGAGACGAGGCTACAAGCAGCGCAGCAGGCATCTATGCTGCAAAGAAAAGAAAAAGGCATACTTTGATGCACACATCAAAGATAAAGGATTGAAAGAAGGAGATTTAGTGCTGGTTTATACGCGAAAGCAACATGCCTGCAAATTGGAGAAACGAGGATATGGACCCATGATCATTAATAGAATCTCCACTGGTGGTGCAATTCAATTGGCCACTTTAGAAGGTGATATCTTGCCGAACTATATAAGTGGTTGTCGAGTCAAGTTGTATCAAGAACCTCTTACAGAGGATATGCTAATGAGACTCAACACTACTAAGAAGCAAAAAGAAGAGGAGTTAAGGGTAAGAGAAGAAGCACAGGCAGAGGCTAGAGAGCGCATAAGGCGAAATAAGTTGAGGCAACTAGGCCTAGATGTCAACACAAAAGCCCCAAAATATCACATGGACATGTGCCAAAAATCGGGCATAATTACTTCTCGAATAATCGACGGACGCCCCTTTGTGATGGTAGAGGTAGGACAAGGAAAGAGTGTAAAGACTGTGAGAGCCTTGGTTGACTCAGGTGTAGCAACTAGTGCAGTTAGACTTTCGTACTGCCAAGAGCTATGAAATTGAACATCAAGCACATAGAAGCCTATCTCATAGGTTTAGGAGGTGTGGAAACCCCTTGTTTGGGTGAGGTGGAACTTCCCATCTACCTTCAAGATGTTAAAATGAAAGTGAAAATGCTAGTGTGTCAAGATGAGGACCTTATAGAACCACTTGTTTTGGGTCAAGACTGGATCTATGACCATGCGGTTAACTTGAACCTAAGAAGCCAACTTCTTCAAGTTTGGGTACAGGAATAATGCATTACATTAGAATTAGAGAATTGCATGCTCACAAATCTAGGTGTCACACATTCTCTTAGTTCTTCTAGCACTAATCTTAGCAAAAATGATGTTGTATGTGTCAAAAGCTCTATGTTCCAGAAGAACTCAATCATGGAAGAACAAGCTCAAAGACAAGTGGACTCATCCTCTTGCTCAAAGACTAAAGCAGTCACAACAACTCAACCAAAGCAGCAAGTAAAACATCCTAAGAGAACTGCTATATCCAATCAGAAGACAAAATTCAAGAAGAAAGAAACTCCAAGCACGAAGCAGATCTGGGTTAGAAAAGGAGAGCAACCACCAGCTTTGCTGCAACAATTTCCATCCAAGTGGGCTAATCATGCCAAAAGAAGCAGCAAGAAACAAGGAAAAGCTCAACCACAAGGTCTCCGACAAATGTGGGTATCGAAGCAATCGATGATGGCCGACCACAACGACATACAAATCTGGGTGCCTAAGAAATTAGCTACAGCTCAACAAGGGCGATTACAGATGTGGGTACCCAAGAAGCTCTTACATGCACAACGGCCTATGCTCCCCACCATGCAGAAGGTCTCAACAAAGAAGCCGAGGAGAGAAAAGGGTAAGAACAGAACACAAAGATCAAAAGAAGATAAACTCAACCCTTCAACAAAAGTAAGAAGACAATCATCAAGGATATGGGTTTGGAAGCCTAAGGTACCAACAACATCCACAACAACAAAGAACAAACCACTCCGGATACAAAATTTAAGCAACCAACCAAAGATGAAGAAGTCAACAAGGACGTGTATGCAGCCCAACACTATTTTACAATGGGTCCCTAAAATCAGTTGTCCTTTTGACCTCCAATGGATACCTCCAACAAAGGCTGCATCAACATCTGCCAGAACATTGAAAGCCTCGACGTGCAGGAACCATGTGCCTTTGGCATAACCTTGTCTTTTGCACCATTGAGGTCATGCATTTCCAAAGTAAGCATTGTTATAGGGCCACATTACATGGCCATGCATAGAAACAATGGAGAAATCCCAAGCACATGAGACACAACTTCCACATGCAAAATATTTTCTTGATACTAAATTCTTTCTTCTTGTTTACTTCCATTGTTCCAAAAAAAAAAAAAAAAAAAAAACTATGTGCTTGAAGATGCTCATCTGTGCACCATGAGCAAGGACATCCATCAACAACAACGACAAGCCAATGGTCAAACACCATGATGGAAATACAACACAAAGAGGTGAAGATCAACGGACCTTTCACCATGGTAAGACGTGTATACTTCAACAACTCTATAACCATGATAGATTAGGAAACCTGTTCGTCAGCATACCCTTGAGCACTTAGCTCAAGACCCAATCTCTTGCACCATACTTCTTGCCATGCATTTTCCAAGTACGCATATGTAGGGCCACATTACAAGGCCATGCACAAGGCACATAGTTTGTTCATCCCATGCACTAATGCACTTACCCATCATACATTATGGGTTACAAGTATTTGACATGAAAACTATGAAAGCCATCTTTGGAAGAATCAGAGGACATCAGCGTGACCACTACAAGAGCAAGGAAGCCATCCACCACCGAGAGTTGCTCATAATCAACATTGACCGCCTCCTTTGAGCAACTAGCAATTTTGGAAAGCTCACAAATGCACCATCAAGATGGAATACAAGGAAGAAGTACATACAAAGGGACTACAAACTACAAGAGCTAGCAGTGGCAAAGTGAAGAACTAGACAAACGACCAGGCTACATTGGGAAGATGGATTGCTCCTGTTGGACGTAAAGGACACTACCTCTCAATGTACTACATGGAACAACCACTACAACAAGGGTCTGTCAGGGACGACAGACTCAAGAGGGGGGGGGGAGTATTGAAGCTCAAGGTCAAGGACAAAGCATGGAAGTGCATCAAGGAAGTGGACACACAAGAAGAAGGAGCAAGTAGGGAGCTCCAAGAAGCACCTGTCAAATTTTCAGAAGAAATCCCTATAAAAATAGTGATTTTTATCACTAAAAGCCATTGTAAATACCATTTTCTATTTTTGTAACTCCATTTTGTTCAAGCCAAGGAGTCCTCGAGCTTGAGGGGTATCAGAACTATCATCCTACCAATTTTCATAATTTTTAGACTCCGTTTGAGCCCCCAAATAAGCCTTGGAACCTATTTTTTAACTAGGCCGCACACTAGGTCTGGACAGGGCCAAAACCACTCAAAAAACTATAAAAAGGGCTGGAGAGCTCATTTTTGAGGTTAGCTTGTTGTAGATTTCAGCTTTGTAAGAGAGCTCTTTTGTAATCGAAGCCCTTCCATTGTTCCACTCTTTCCTCTTACTTTGTGCGCGCGTGTGTGTATGTGTGTGCATGCTTGTGTGCTTTCACTCACGCACTTGTGCCATCACTGGCTCACGATCTTCATACCGGTCCTCACGTCTCCACGGATTGACATTTATGAGGTGTATCTCCTCATGTTGGTACTTGCCATTGTGCCAGAGTGACACATGTATTTTCTCATACCAAGCACATGGCCATATAATGCCTTCTTTAATCTGCACACCTCGTCCTCATGCCCTTTCTACACAAAGCCACGGGGCTGAAAAACATACACTTCTTCATGCAAGTCGCCATCCAGAAATGCTTTTCTGATATCCAACTGATGTACATTCCAACCATGATGAGTTGCAAGTGCACAAATGCTACGAACAGTAGTCATTCGAGAAGTAGGTGAAAAGGTCTCATCAAAATCAATGCCTCTTTCCTGTGCATAACCCTTTGCAACAAGCCTGGCCTTATACCTGTCAATTGTACCATCAGGCTTACGCTTCACCTTGTATACCCACTTAGTCCCAACAGCCTTCTTCCCAGGAGGCAAGTCACATAAAGACCAAGTACCATTCTTCATTATAGCATCATATTCAGATTGCATAGCAATCATCCAGTTTTTTGAATTTTGTGCTTCATCAAACAAAACAGGCTCATTCTCATCACAGAGACTAGATGTAGCCACAACATAGCACTCTGATGCAAAAGAGGCACTACGAGAGCTTGAAAGAGTACGATATGACAAAGGTGCATCTAATTTGTTGTCACACAAAGTTTGCACCAGCCATTTTGGCACAGTTTTTGCCTGCTCAATATCAGCTCTCTCATCAACAAGTGCATCATGTAAATATGAATCAGAAATGGAATGATTTGCATCATCACATGAAACCTGCAAAGGTTGAGAAGTTGCCTCATTAGGTCCAGCACCAGACTGTCCACCTGTAAAAAGAGGCAACAAAGTATCATACATGTCTTTGGAGCTAACAGATGTCTCCTTAGTACATGAAACCAATGGCTGAATAGTATCTTCCACAAAAACAACATCATGGATAGCCAGAATGCGTTTAGTATGTGGATGATATAGACAATAGCCTTTACTTTCAAAACTTTACCCAACAAAAGTACATTTTACTACTTTATCATCCAATTTTTAGCGATGTTCGGGCACTAATGCATATGTCAAACAACCAAAAACACGTAGATGAGAAATAGATGGCTTGTGGTCATGCCAAGCCTCATATGGAGTGATAGATTGCAACGCTTTAGTGGGACACCTGTTCAGTACATATGTTGCACACATGACAGCCTCAAGCAAGAAACTATGTGGTAAAGCCTGACTCTTAACCATACACCTCGCCATCTTCATGAGTGACCTATTCTTTTGTTCTGCAAATCCATTCTGTTGAGGTGTATATGGCACTGTACACTGGTGTTTTATCCCACGTTCAGCCAAAAATGCATTAAAATCAGAAGACATATATTCCCCCACTCGATCAAAAACGGAGGGTGCCCATTTTACATGCTGAGAGATTTTGAGCCAAAACCAAAAACTGTTTGAAGCACATGAACACTTTGGACTTTGCCTTCAATGGATATACCCATGCATGCCTGGAAAAATCATCGATGAAAGTCATGAAGTAAAGATAATTTCCAAAAGAAGGTGTCTACATAGGACCACATGCATCACTATGTACAATCTGCAATTTCTGAGTAGCCCAAACTGAACCATCTTTTGGAAAGGAGAAATGCTGCATTTTGCCCAAAATACAGCCTTCACAAACATGTTTTCTAGGTGCCTCAAGTTTGCGCAAAGAGGACACCATTTTAGATTTCTACAGGCATAGGAAACTAGCGAATTAGATGACCAAAGCATGCATGCCAAAGCTTTATATCTGACATAGCATGAGAATCATGTATTGTACATGCCGAATCATTTACAGATCTTTCATAGTCTATGAGCTTATACAGCCCATGACATAAAATGCCAGAAGCAATAATCAGGTCACCATTTGACAGATCATGAACTGTACATCTATCATCAACAAATTTCACAACCAAGCCAATCTTGGCTAGTGCAGAAACTGATAACATATTTTTTTTTATTCGTGGCACAAAAAAAGCATCTAACAAAGTGAAAGAACTACCATCAGCAGTAGTTAAAATGATCTTACCAACTCCCATAACAGGATAAGAGGAGTTGTTGGCGCATATAACAATATTCCCTATAGGGGCAAGCTCAAGTGAAGGGAAGAAATTGCGCTACGAGGTAATATGTTTGGTCACCCCACTATCAAAGTACCAAACATCTGAGTCTACTGCAGACATGCAATGCTCATGAGAAGATGGGCCAAATATGCAAATAGTAGTAAATGCCCATTCTTCTTCCTACACAAGATTAGCAGACTCGGTTTTTGGTGTAGAGGCCTCTGCAACAACCATTCCAGCCTCTTTCTTATTTGCCTCTTTAGTAGCCAGTTTTGGATAGTTCTTTATGATATGATCATTTCCTTCACAGTACTTGCAAAACAATTTCTACTTTTGTGATTTCTTATCATCTTTGTCTTTCCTCTTTGATTCTGCAGAATTTGCAGATTTCTGCTTACTACTTGAAGAGCTCCATTTTCCTTTGCCCTTTTGACTAGCCAGGAAAGCTTGATCTGCACATGCATAATGGACCTGTTCTACCTGTGTTGGAGCTGGAGCTGAAGGATTGACAAGATAAGGAAGCACAAGAAGAGAGTCCGAGAGAAGAGAAGGCCCAAGCAGACAAGGAAGTCAATGAAGACCCGGCAAGTAGGCCAACAATTTTTCAAGAAGAAGCACTTATGAACATTCACGCAGATTTAGCACTAAGGCAACCTTAATCTTTCAAAACCTCTACACCCATTAAAAGTGATTATTATCACTAAGCACCATGGTAAATATCATTTCATCTTTTTGTAGCTCCATTTTGTGCAAGCCAAGGAGTCCTTGAGCTTGAGGAGCATTAGAAGTATCTACCTGCCAAATTTCGTATTTTTTAGATATCGTTTGAGCCCTCAAATAAGCCCTGGAACCTAATTTTTAACTAGGCCGGACACTAGGTCTGGACAGGGCCAAAACTTAGCCAAAAACTATAAAAAGAGCTAGAGAGCTCATTTTTGAGATTAGATTGTAATTGAAACGAACTTGTAAGAGCATTTTGAAAGTAATCTAAAAGCTCCATTGATTCTCACTCTTTGTCTTGCCTTGTGTGCGCGTGTGTGTGTATGTGTGTGCATGCTTGTGTGCTTCTCACTCACGCACTCGTGCCGCCACTTGCTCGAGGTCTTCATACCATCCTCACGTCTTCCCGGATTGACATTAAAGGAGGTGCTACTCATCATTGAGCTACACCAAATTTTGGCGCCGTTGCCGGGGATCGAGCTTTGAGGGCGAGCGTGTGATGGTAAGACGTAGAGTTGACGCGTTGGAGTTGTAGGTATTTTCTTCACTCTCATCGAATTTCTTTTACTTTCTTCACCATCTTCATCATCATCATCACCATCTCCCACCTCCATCCCCGTCATCGCAAAAATTTTCAGTTTTGATCATATCACCATCCCCACCTCATTTCCCTCATTTCACTTGTGAGAGAGAGCGAGAGAGCGAAATTGCGTGTGTTGTTTTTGCATGTTCTTGAGCTATCTTGCAGGTACAGCCATCATCATCCTCCCCAGCTTCCTGCGCAGGTACGAAACTCGACGCAACTGTCTCGCGGTCGCAGGCTTCTGTCGATCGCGACTGACAGAAATTTCTGACTTTTCACAAAAGTGAGTACACCACTAGAACAAGCACAAGGAGCACCTTCCAAAACACTAAAAACAGTAGAAAAATTCCGAGGTTTTCTGTCAATCGCGACCGACAGCTTCTGTCAATCGCGACCGACAGCCTCTGTCAATCGCGACCGACAGCCTCCGTCAATCGCGATCGACAGACCTCCACGATCGACTGACTGCCACGTAGGACCCTGTCAATCGCGATTGATACCGTCAATCGCGATCGACAGACACGACCGACACCTCTGTCAATCGCGATTGATACCGTCGATCGCGATTGACTGAAATTCCACGATTGATTGACTTTTGCGCGTAGCCACGTGTCAATCGCGATTGATACTGTCGATCGCGATTGACAGCCACGATCGACTCTGTCGATCGCGATTGACACTGTCAATCGCGACTGACAGCCCCGACGGACACCTCTGTCAATCGCGATTGACAGACCTGTCGATCGCGATTGACAGGCTTTTCGGCCAAAAAAATTAGGGTTTTTTTATTTCAAAAGTTGGGGCAATTTTTGGGGCACAATAGTCAATCCATTAGCATTTTTGAGGTTCCTACACTTGTGTCTGGGGAGAAAATCCTAGGAGCTGTCGGCCAGAGTGAATCTTGTTTTAACTCCCTAAACCCTGAACAGTCATAACTTTTCCATACGAAATCCATTTTTTGAGCTCTTGGGCTTGTCGGAAAGCTCGTGGCATATACTACACGCCCTCAACTGTTTTTTATAAAGATAATGCGTTGATTTTCAGATAGTGTATTTTGAAGTTGACCATATCAAGGGGGATCAAAGTCAGGGGTTCTTAGGATTGTTTTCTTGAAAATCACTATACAAGTTTGTGTTTGTGCAACCTGAATGAAAATCATTGGTTCTGTCTTTGGAGTTTAAGTCTTGTGCTAACTTTGGAACTCTTACAGATCTATTGAGAGCATCGCAAGGCGTTTTGAGCAAGTGTAAGTGCAAGCTTGGGAACACACTTCCTGGGCATTCAAAGGCAACCGAGCAGGAAACAAAAAGGTTGGAAATTCTCAACTCCCCTTGTCAATTCATAGCTTAGGTTAAGAACGACGAGAGGTAGGAGTAAGTCAGAGCGACGGTAGGCAGTTATCAAGTTGAAGACTACCTAAAAACTCAAGTTCAAGCTAAAAATTTAATCTCTGTACTGTCGATAACATAAAGAAAAAGAACCTAATGTGGAACGATCAATTGCAAGTGCAAAACAACATTCAAACATTCCTGACGACGAAATATCAGACAAGACCTTAAACACGAGAAATAACTAAAAAGAATCAAGTGACTGATACCAATTGATCGGCAACGAGGTTGTACTCTGGGCAAAAAATTGGGTTAATCAGTTAGGCATATGAACCTTAGATCAGGACGACACCTAGCAAGAGAGAGACAAAGCCTTAGGTCTTCAGAGGCTAGTGTCAATCATACTGCAAGGTCTTGGGCCCAGCAGTTGAGCCACCACTCTCATTACCCTAGCTCTGATACCAGTGAATCAGGGATGTCTCAAGGTATGGACAGACCAACGGGAAGTTCAGGTGTGCCTTACCTGTACAGGGTAGAAGGCCCTTACAAAACGCAGCTAGAGTACCTTAGGACCAACCGATTAGGTGCTAGCATCTATGAGGACGGCCTAGGAAGATCCGTGGTCCAGATTAAAAACCCTGACCAATCCATAGGCCTAGAGCACCCAGCTGTCAAGTTTGAAAACGGTGCATACCTGGACAAAGAAGGAACCATATACGTAGTCACCAGTCACCCAGATAGGACGGATGAATTTGGAAATGTAATCTCGGAGGCGGACTTAGGTGACTTGGAACAAGGGAACATGGGTGCGGAACCTAGAACCCCTCGAGGCAAATCTGTTCTCACTAGGATTATCACACCTGAGTGGGTTCCCCAAGACAACAAGAGCATAGAGTTGCTCCTCAATCGGGAAACTGATGAAGCCTTTTGGAGATATAAATCCAATCAGCCAACTGATATAGGAAATATCATGATCTATGAGTTTAAGGATCCGGATAGCCCAGGTAGAGTGACCTACTTAGATCACACTTCGGAAAGGGTCTTTGTGGTGACAGAAAATTATAGGCATGCTTACACTTGGAAGGGCGGATTTATTTTCCCCCAACCAAGATCAAATGTATCCCATGGTCACCCTGGGGCTGGAACTTCCCAAGCTCATGGTACGCAAAGAGACAGAAGCAGAGATAGACCAGAAGTAAGTTTTGCCAACCCAGTAGGCAGAGAAAGAACGAGGACGGAGACAAATAGGGTAGAACTTGAGGTGCTTAGAGCTCACAGGAACCAAAGAAACGTGGATGGATTCCCTCTGCCGAGACCCAGAGAGCACACAAGAACTTTGAGACCCACCCAGCTAGTTAAGTCCATGAAGAATTACTTTGACGGCACAGGAGATCCCTATGATCATGTGGCGGAATTCAAGCAAGTCTTGAGAGCGGAACAAGTGGAGGATCTGTTCACGCAGTACAATGCCTTCGGTCTAACCCTTAGGAATACGGCACTTACATGGTTTCAGCCATTGGATGAGCGGCAGTTCATGAGCATAGACCAACTCCTAGAGGCATTCATTGTAGAGTTCTCTAAGAGCGGCATAAGACACAATACCTCCTCATTAATTCACAGCTTCAAACAGACCCCCCAAGAGACTGTCAGATTGGCCGGAAGAAGATTTAGACAATATCTTGAAAGGTGCCCTATTTCGGAGCTACCCACATCTGCTAAACAAGTAGCCTTATTCCTTGATGGATTGCTGAGTACGAAATTGAGATCCTATGTGTATCTGAAGGACCCTAGGACCATAGAAGAATGTGTACGCATGTGCATTGACATTGAAGATAACCTAGGGGAAGAACTAGAGCTCTCCAAAATCTACAAAGATTCAGATAGCGCATCTAGTCACTCTTCCACGCAGTCCACATCAATTGAGGAACTTGCCGAAAAAGTAGCTCAGAAATTAGGCGTAACTAGCAAACAAATCCCAAGGTTTGCTCCAGCGAAGAGGTGCTATACATGCGGTGGCGACCATATGGCGAACGTCTGTCCCGTTATGGCTCAACCCCAAGTTAACCCTAGTAGCCAGTACTGCACCATAGAACGGAAGTACACAAACCATACTGCGCAAGATTGCCCATACAACAAGCAGGCAGTTAGGCAACCCTACCCTCAGCCCTACCAACAAGGCAGATACCAGAACCAGTACCCTCCACCACCACAATATGCTAGACCCCAACAAACCTACCAACCACAATATCAGGCCCAACAGAGACCCCAACCGGTGCTAGCCCAACAGCCTCCAAACCCCGCTAACGTGATTCCAGTAAAGTATGCTGTTGCAGAAGAAAACCTGAATAGGGCCTTAGTACCAGTAACCCCATTGATCTCAGAAAGTGACCCGAGTGACCATAGCTTTGATTCTACACATGTCGATAGTCCCCAGGCTTACTACATGCAGTCTCCAGAACATGGTGAGTCCTACTATAGTGAAGAACCGAGTGAACCTAGCTGGGAGTCAGACTACACAAATGTCATGTATGCAAACCCCAACCCTAGACCTCAACTTAGGTAGGTACGACCACCATTTCCTAGAGGACCATGCTACCGATGTCAGGGAGATCACTTCATTCGTGATTGTCCCTTACCTCCACCTACACAAAATCAGTCCGTGACGATCCAAGGCTTTTGCCAAGATTGTGGAAAAGAGCATCTCTTACGAGATTGCCCAAAGAACCCCAATAATATGCCAAAAATCACTCCTATCAATGTGATTGGTTTGGTTGTAGATTCCTCCGGAAGTGTCACTTCCACTGCACCAGTGCAGGTAGTCACTAGAGCTCAAGCATTGCAGCAAAACCAAGAGGCAAGCCAGGAAAAGGGCCCAGAGGCTAGTGAAACCGAGAGTGTGACAAAGAAAAGGACTAGAGCGTGGAAAGATAGTCGAGAAAGAATGAAAAGACAATGGGCTAAAAAGATGAGTGAACTGGAGGAAAGCATAAGAGAAACCAAAGCGAGGATAACTGAACTCACAGCTCAAACTCCCTCCCACATTACCCCGCCCCCACCACTCCCATCTCCATCCAACCCACCACCTTCCCCACCGCCTCATCAAATCCCACCACCCCCTAGAGTAGGATCAGTCCTAGCAGATCCCACTCCCGAAGACCTTAATATGATGCTTAAAGCATATCAGGCCAGAATCCAAGAAGGGCCAACCATAACCGATCATGAAAAGTGCTACCCTAGAGCCGAGCTAGAGCTTGAACGAACTAAAATTTGTGCTAAGATGGTGGAATTAGCTCAAACCATGTTCGAAGCCAGCCGCCTCTTTAATATCTCTAGCTCTGCTAAGACGCAGTTACACTTTAATGGACTGCTAGAACGAATAGAGAAGCTAATTGCACAATCAGAGAAGGAACCTGCCCCTCAAAGAAAGGAAAGGGCAAGAGAACGGATAAGCCAGCCTCTTCAGGAAGCCCATGTGCCTCCTCAAGAAGTTTATCTTCCCCCCCAAAAGTCACAGGAGCCTCCCTCGAAAGCTTACGTACCTCCACAGGTGGCCTACATTCCTTCTCAGAGAGCGTATGAGCCTGTTAGGACAAGTAATAGAATAAGTAATCCCCCCCAAGAAGCTTGTGCTCCAGCCATCTATGGGAACGAGGAGAGAGCCAACGATAGAATAAGCCCTCCTTCCCAGGTTGCTTATGTGCCCAATTCTACGGAGCCAGACACTTCTTCTTCTATGAATCGGTTTGCACCAGATTTCCTACGTGAGATTCAAGAAGACAAATGGGATAACGAAAGTGAAGTCGCCCCTCCCTTTGAACTTGTGGATGATGCACACGACCAGTTCCCACAAGACATCCCATCTATTTACGGGGAGCATGAGAGTACTCAGTCTCACGAGAGATTGGACTTTGAGTCTAATTCTATACAAGAGCTACCCCATTTCACGGGCCCATGGGAAGCAAAGTCCACGTGTATGAGAGCACCCACAGTCATGGTAAGGAACGATGACTCAGTCATATCAAGGAACACGGAGGTAGTAAAGAACACCAAGGTGCAGTGCGATTCCACTTTGGAAGAACCGCCTAAGGATAGATCAGAAGCGCGAAAATATGTAGCCAGTCAGGTAACTGAAGCTGCAAAACCTTGTTCCAAGGTAGGATCCCATAGGACAGTGCCGGAAATTCCCTTAGACAAGATAGGAGATATGTGTGAAGGTGAAGAAGGGAACACCTATCTTCCCATCACCTACCAGGACTACACCACAAAGGCAATTTTGGACTCAGGTGCAGGAGTTGCAATTGCCACTACTTCCCTTTGGAAGCGTTGGGGCAAGCCAGCACTCAGGCCAACGAGGATGAAATTGCAGATGGCCGATGGTCACATAGAGAGACCCCTAGGATTGCTAGAAGGAATAAATCTCACCACTTGTGGTGTCGAGTTTGAGCATAGTTTTGCTATATGTGACTTCAGCAAAAATCATGCCTATGAGATGATTTTGGGAAGACCATTTATGCGACAGTTGCAAGTGGTACAGGATTGGGGAACCAATTCTTTGTACCTGCAGCACTTAGGTGTTACGACCAAAGTCAATCTCAAAGATTACTCTCATAGGGATGTACCTCCTATCCAGTGGAATCCCATCCATCGAGCCAAAGATGATACAGAATCGGTGCATTCCATAGGGTCTGGATCCTCATGGATGCATGAAGATACTCACATATGGATGTGCAAGGTAGCAGTAGAGGAAGAGAAGAGAGAGAAAGCCAGAGAGGTAGGTGCGAAAGAGACCCATAGATAAGTCCACGACCCAGCCTATGCACCTGTAGTTTTTCTAGACGAAGAATTTGAACCTCACGGTTGGGCGGAAATTTTAGCAACCATGGACGTAGCCATCAATGAAGAACAATGGACACCTCACTGTGATGAGGATGGCTATGACATTTCAGTCTTCTCCATAGAGCCAATCATGGGAGAGGCAGTTTTAGAAGAATGCGAACCTAGCCCTGATGCATTTGAGGATGCAAGTGACTCCGATATAGAGTCAATCATTATGGACCCACCATTTGCATCAGATGAAGAATACTTCCATGAAGTAGAATTTCAACCCCAGAGGCATGGAGAGCTTACAAATGATGTAAGATTAGCAACACATGTGACCCCGAAGGAAGAAGGAAAGAAACGAAAGAAGAGAGAAGCCTCACCAGAAGAGGAAGAATCTTTGTTTGAGGTCCCAGAAAATTTTAAGAAGTATGAGATAGATGATAGGAGAGTCATGATAAGAATGCCTAAACGAGAGGCACAGGTAGGAGAGGCCTATGATAACAAAGAAACCACCAAGAAGATAGTAGTGGCCATAGAAGAAGGAGAGGAGAGATGCACTTATATAGGCCATGACCTGACAGAAGAAGAAGAGCATGAATTGATTGCCTTGCTAAGAGAATACAGAGATGTATTCGCTTGGAGTTACAAGGATTTGAAAGGGGTTGACCCGGACATATGCTCACACACTATTCCCATGACCTCAGATGCTAAACCCTCTAAGCAAAAGCCTTATACATATAACGATAATTACGCTGCTAAGATCAAAGAAGAGATAGATAGACTGGTTGAGGCTGGATTTATCTATGAAATTGAGCACACTGAATGGGTATCCCCCATCGTAGTGGTGCCCAAGAAGAATGGCAAACTGCGTGTGTGCATTAACTTGAAAAAGGTTAATGCAGCCACAATTCGAGATAACTATCCGCTTCCCATAACAGAACATCTCTTAGAAAGAGTGGCAGGCAAGGAAGTGTACAGCTTCCTTGATGGATTTTCGGGCTACAATCAAGTAGCCATAGCCCCAGAGGATCAGCATAAGACAGCCTTTGCCACAGAATGGGGCATTTTTGCTTTTAGAGTAATGCCATTTGGGCTTACCAATGCACCAGCTACCTTCCAGAGGCTGATGTGCCATGTGTTTAAGGAGTTCCTAAGGAAGAGTTTAGAAGTCTATGTTGATGATCTCTGTGCTCATTCCAATGTTAGACAAACCCATATTCCTGAACTCAAACAAATCTTTGACAAATGTAGAGACTATCAAGTCTGCCTGAACCCAGAAAAGTGTGTTTTTATGGTCAGGCAAGGCAAGATTCTAGGACACATAGTGTCAAAGAATGGCATATCTACTGACGAAGAAAAGGTGCGAGCCATAGCAGAGCTACCTAGGCCAAAGAATGTCAAGGAAGTACAAGCTTTCATGGGGCACTGTGGTTATTACCGACGATTTATACACATGTATGCTGTCATTGCAAAGCCCATGTACGGACTTCTGACAAACTTTGAGTGGACGGATGAATGTGAGAATTCCTTCCAAGAGCTTAAACGAAGATTATGTTCAGCACCAATCTTGACCACACCAGATTGGAATAAGCCATTCCATGTTCATGTGGATGCATCCACTTATGCCATTGGATGTGTGCTTGCACAACCTACTGGTGAAGGTAATATGGATCTTCCAATTGCCTATGCCAGTAGACAATTGAATGCGGCGGAACGGAATTACACCACTACAGAGCGAGAAGGATTAGGCATGGTATATGCAGTTAAGAAATTTAGACACTATTTGCTTGCAAATAAGTTTAAATTTTTTATTGATCATCAGGCGTTGTTATATCTTGTAAACAAGCCATGCAATACAGGAAGGTTAGTGAGATGGTTTCTCTTGCTAATGGAATACGATTTTGAGGTTGTGGTAAGGAAAGGTAGGACTCATTTGAGAGCCGATCATCTCTCTAGGCTCACATCGGGAGAAGCCCCACAAGGAGTGTCAGATGACCTTCCTGATGCTTACTTATTTAATTTGGAAGTGGTGCCGCAGTGGGCCAAGCCAATAGTACCAGTATTGACATACGGGCCTAACCATCCAGTGGTGAACACACGGAATAGAGAGATCGTAAAAGCCCAAAAGTACCATATCATGGCCGGAAGCATGTACAAGCACACAGATCAAGGGATCTTGGCTTGTTGCGTAGAAGAGGATGAGTATGCTAAATGGTTGCAATTAGCACATGTAGGTGCATTAGAGCAACACCATTCAAAGCAACGAACGTTGCAGACTCTAAAGAGATTCGGAGTGCATTGGCCAACTATGGAAGCGGATGTCCAAAAGTTGTGCAAGGAATGCCCAATCTGTTGCACTAAACCACCTGTGGAACATGCCACTCTCTATCAAGTATCCATTGTGCCAGATTGGAGTGAACCTCTAGTATCATTCTTGAGGACAAACACATTCCCTCCAGACATGACTCTAGCTAGAAAAAGGAGTTTGGAACAAGAAGCCCAGGATTATTCACTCGTCGGTGATAATCTATACAAGCGCGGTAAGGATGGTTACCTGAGACTGTGTGTCCATGAAAGTGAGTACCTTAAGATCTTAGAAACTGCTCACCAAGGTGTAGCAGGAGGACATTTTGGACCGGATCGGGTGATCAAGGCAATTCTATTTGCGGGCTTTTGGTGGCCTACCCTTCACATGGACGCACATACCTATGTGAAACGGTGTGATGTTTGTCAAAGGACTCAGTATCCTATACGCAAAGATGAGATGCCACTGAAACCTATGATGGGTGGACGTGCATTCTCTAAGTGGGGAATAGACTTCGTAGGTCCTATTAATCCCCCAGCTACAGGTTCTCATGCGGAATACATCATTGTTGCGACAGATTATCTCACCAAGTGGGTAGAGGTAAAGGCTACGACAAAGAACGATGCTCAAACAACTGCCAAATTCTTGTTTGAGAATGTATTCACGAGATACGGGCTACCTATAGAGCTTGTAAGTGATAGAGGAACTCATTTCTTAAATGAAGTGATTGAAAATCTACTCCAAGAATTCTTGGTAATACACAAGAAGTCTGCCCCGTATCACCCTCAAGCTAATGGGCAAGCTGAGAGCACTAATAAAATCTTATGCAATGTACTGACGAAACTAGTGAACACTAAACGCTCTGATTGGGACAAACAGCTACACCATGCTGTTTGGGCATACCGAGTTGCCTACAAAACGGTACTCCAAGCCACCCCCTTTCAGATGGTATTCGGCCAAAACGCTGTGTTACCCTTGGACTTCTTGATCCCTACATTGAGAGTAGCACAAGAGTATGAATGGACAGGTCATGAGCTCTCCTCTAGGATCTTTGACCTTGAACGATTAGGAGAAACAAGACTGAGAGCCGCCGCAGGAATATACGCAGCCAAGAAGAGACAGAAAGCATATTTTGATGCCCACGTAAAGGATAAGGGTTTGAAAGCAGGAGATCTAGTTTTAGTCTATACACTGAAACAACACGCGAGGAAGCTAGAAAAGAGAGGCTACGGACCTATGATTATCAATAGGATCTCCACGAGTGGAGCAGTACAATTAGCCACATTAGAGGGCGATGTTCTCCCTAACTATATTAGCGGATGCAGAGTCAAGTTGTATCAGGAACCCCTCACGGAGGAAATGCTCAGCCGACTCAACACTGCTAAGAAACGCAAAGAGGAAGAGAAGCGAATTAGAGAAGAAGCTCAAGCAGAAGCTTTAGAACGCATCAGAAGGATGAAATTACGAAGGCAAGGTAGAGAGCAGCCTAGGACAAATGACTATGCAGATCAAGGATATCATATGGCAATGTGTGAAGTCGTCGGAACCAGCTCACCTAGGATAACTGATCGACGTCCTTTTGTAACCCTAGATATAGGACAAGGAAAAAGTGCAAGAACCGTAAGAGCCTTGATTGACTCAGGTGCAGCCACTAGTGCTGTTAGAGTGTCTTACTGTCAAGAGTTGCAGTTAACTGTCAATCCTGTGGAAGCATATCTCATAGGATTGGGAGGCGTGGAAACCCCTTGTCTGGGCGAGGTGGAACTTCCCCTCTACATTCAGGATGAGGCAATGACAGTTAAAGTACTAGTGTGTCAAGATGAGGATCTCACTGAACCTCTAGTCTTGGGTCAAGATTGGATCTATGACCAAGCGGTCAATTTAAACCTAAGAAGTGGACTTCTCTAGGTCTGGATCAATTATAGTCGAGTTATAGTAGAATTAGACAATGGAGCACTCAAGGAACTAGGAAAGGCACAAACTCCTGGTCCTTCCAGGGGTACACATGAAGATGACCATGCTGTTCTTGTTCAAAACCCTGTGTTGCAGAGGAATGATATTCGCGAAAAAGGAGTCAGGAATGCAACGGAACTCCCTTCTTTTCCAAAGGCCAGAAGGAGGCAGCAACCCAAGGTGGATCAAAGGCAGAAGAAGCCGAGTACTACCTATGTCCGAGATCAAAAGTACCTGCTCAACAGAATGTCCCAGAAAATAAACCATGTGTGGGTGCGGAAAGGCGAACAACCGGTTGCACCACCGTCAATGACACGGGCGAAGTTTCTTATTAATAACCAACAACATGACATTAATAAGAAGTCTTGCAGAAATTCCCCTGCTAATGTGAAATCTATTTGGGTGCCCAAGAAGTCGATGAAGGCTAGCCCACAATCAAGACAAATTTGGGTGCCTAAGGCTTGCTTGAGGGCACAAGTAGCTATGCCTAGGCCACAACCTAAGCAGCATAACGCAGCTACGCATACTGCCAGTATTCACTTGTTCTCAACGCTCAAGAACACACCAAGACCCAAGAGCGTGCATGTAATCAATAGTAAATGGGTCCCTAAAAAGCCTCATTTTCAAACCGCGACACCGAGGAAGCTCTCTAGAGTCTCTACGAAACTGAAAGCAAAGCCCATCCACTGCAATTGGCAGCCTAAGACCTGTAATAAACCCCCCGACCCCAATTTGTAAATTCATCCCCACTTACTAACTGCATTAGTCTCCTAGGACTACCCAAGCATTAACTACACACACGTGCACCGAACACTTACTAACCCATTATTCGCTCCCGACCCTCATGTTAATATTGTGATGGGAACAACAACGGTCCTCCCTTGTCCTGTACAATATTAACACCTGTTTGTATATTCTCACAGAGACAGACAGAAAGAAGTAAAATGGCTGATACAGTAGGAACTAGCTCCCAGGCCGGCTCCAGCCCACAAGTGGTGGATATCGAAAGTCTTCCAGTCGAGGAGGAGTTAAAGGAAAGACCAGCGGCATTACGGGCATTGCACGCAATACCAATTCAGAATCCCCCGCAGGGACACACAATGCCGGTGGGCAAAGCCTCACATTGGTTCAGTGACGTTGCTGGCCCCCTGGGTGAAGGCACGTATATGTGGGAGTCCGAAGTCGAATTCAATGGACGATGGGGCCGATACCATTTCTTTACCAGGGAATTTGAAAGGCTACAGAATAACGAAGGACTTAAGCCGATCTGGAAGAAGGCAGGGCTTTATGACTACTTCAAGTCCCAACTACCAAAGCCAGATTTCCTGAGATGCTCATATCTAATTAGTACCCTCACCCCCAGCAAAGACAAAAAAGGATACAGCTCCTTTGTGCTCCCATCACTCACAAGGGGCAACGAGCTGAAGCGTTTCCGCTTAACTATCAATCTAGTAAGAGAAGCACTCGACATGCAAGGAATGCACATTCCAACAGAGAAAGAGACAATGGTTCCAGACAACATGAAGAACAGGAATCTGACGAAGCTGAAGGACATGGTTGCTATGACACCCACGATCGCCATCCACTTACGTATGGTCATGCAACATTTCGCCTTCCCCGCGCAGGATAGGTTTACAATGCCTCCCAAAAAGATCTGGTTTAGCCTCTACCTGGCGGATGCTTTTGAGTTGACCATCAATATGCCCCACTGGATCATTGATCAGATTCATATGGCCCATCAGAGATGGTATAAAAAGCAAAGATCTGTATTGTATGGTTGCTGTGCACTCACAAGAATTGTATACAGATGTCTTGCCTATGATGTACCGGTGCAAAGGGCTCTGATCTGGTCCAGAGCTCAGGAATTTCAACGCAGATTGTCAGCAGTAGGACCTCCCTCAAAGAAGATGCGAGGCACCGTCCAGATGCCTTGTGCACAAGCTCGCGGGGCAACCCTGACGCCTGAGACAACCCCAAGACTCCCCCGACGAGTGCAACCGTTTACTATCAGGCTACCCAGGCACAGCACAGATGGCCCCAACCTTGTATTTCCACCAGTACCGACTGATCTGGAGTTCCCGCATGGGTTCACTCTAGAGGACTTAACTGACGAAGAAGTTGCAAGAATCATAGAAGCTGTAAATGCGGAAGTTGAAGAAGAGCAAGCCAGTGGACAGCAAACTGCCCCAGACCAAGCACAGCCAGGCCAACCAGACGTAGTCAACGTGGACGATGAAGAAGAGGCTCATGGGGAGACACAGGGCGGACATTCAGAAGCCGAAGAACAAGAGTATGATCCAGAAGCACTACAAGTACTGGAAGGTGCCCCCGCCTACACTAGCGCATTAAAGAAGCTTTACGAAACAATGAACCGAGTTCAAGAGCAACACAGGCTCTCATTAGCTGCGGGTAAAGCTCTCATGAACCAAATTCTGGAGGAGGAAGGTGTGGACGAGCAATATCGGGCCACCTTGGAAATGATATCAGATGCTCTAGGAGTACCAGAAACGGTGCATACCGCACTAGTGCACTCACGGAGAACAGAGAGAAGATATGGAAGACGCCCCCCACGATCGGGAAAACAAATGAATGTATTAGGATCGGGACCACAAGGCACCCCCACAACCACTGGCACGGCACACACAGTTCACCACACCGAGGAAGTCCACACATCGAGTGCACCCCCATCACCTCCCTTGCCACCTTCTCCCCCACATCGACCTCAATCACCTCCCTCTACCACTGTAACTTCCACTGTCACCACCTCTGAAACCACTGCACACACCAACGCACAAACCATCAGCCAACCCACACACTCTACTCCCACTGAGAACATAAATCTAACTACTGCCACTGTACACCTCACCACCCCGAGCACACTTCCTAGAAGCTCACAATTACACACACCTCTATACACATTCACAACCCTCACCGCTACCACAATCCCCATGTTCATAGTCACTCCCACCACGAACCCCACTTTCATGGAGGTATCCCCCACCTCTGCACCTCTCCCATCCCCCATTTACCCACACTCTCCCATTCCCCCACCTCCCCCCTCACCCGTCCCCAGTACTGCATTCACAACCCCCTTTCCCTTTCCCTACCCCTCTGCATTCAATACTATTCCTCTCGGTAACTTATTTAATAATATGCATCAATGCATGGCCCAACTCCAGCAACATTACCAACACTTGGACGACCAACATACAAGGCTCTTCCAACGCCACGAGGATCTCCAAGCAAGATGTAGGGATCTTGAAGAGCAGAAGCAGCAATTAGTACAGCAGCACGCGACATTACAGGAGCAATACACACAATTAGAAGCCAACCCACCTCAAACAGATGATGAAGAACGACGACATATGGACGAGCTGCTCCATTTGCAGATCACGGAAAACCTGAAACTTCGACGGAACTTGGGCCTCCTCCGCAAGCATATGTCGACCGTGTTAGAAGAGAATAAGAGATTACAGAAACAGAACGAAGAAAACCTGGAAGCGGCCATGGAGGGTTCCCCACAAGAGATTGATCCAGAACGATTCAAGGCGATACCCTCTGAGAATATGCAGGTGGTGTTAGAAACTCATGCAGACTTAATGGAGGCCCATGCCGCTTTAGAGAAAGAAAGAGATGAGTTACGAAGACAGTTGGCCACTCGACAGACAGAACCCAGCCCGAGCATAACTGCAGAAGAAACAGCTGAAGAGGTCATTAAACTCCGCGCCGAACTTGAGGAATTACGCAGCAAGGTTATGCAGTATGAGCGTCAGCCCTCCCCTCTGGTAGACCCCGAGCCTGACGACCTGGTGCCAATTGAGGTAGAAGAAACATTTGAGGATCCCTATGTCCCGATGCCAACACCCGGAGGTAAGCGCACAGAACAGGGCATGGACACAATTGAGATCGAGGCACCGGAATGGATGCAGAAGTTAGAGAAAGTAGCCACGACACATGACGACCGGGTGGCAGTCCAAATCGCCTTGATGTCAAAATTGGAGGAGGTGGTCATAAAATCTGATTATTTTCAGAATCTTTCACACCATAGGTGGATCGGCCCATCGGATGATCTGTATGTACCTTTTTGCGTGCTAATGGCGGATTATAATGTGGAGATCAAGCGCCACACCTCAAGGGAACCCACCTCTGCCACCCAATTTGCACCCGATAACATACCAGAGAGCGCCAAGCAAGGACATATCCGTCAACCAACATGGAGAATTCGACTGCTCGAAACCTACCCGGAGATGGTAAGAACATGGAACAACATGCCATTGTACATCAAATATAATCCATGTTATTGCCCTGTGTTTCGAAGGAGATCCTGGCCGGAGTACACACATACAGTGCTGACAATTAAAGGATGCGAGAAGTGGCTAAATTACGTGTACTTTGCACCCCCTAAAGGCGCACCCACAATTGGCTATATGATTTCAACGATCCGGCATTGGGGGGTCCGTTTCAAGGATGTTCCTGATATCATGACTCAGATGTGCCTGAAAATTTTCGAACTTATGCTGGTCACCTTTAGGACCTTCAAAAATGTCAAGGAACCGCATCTCTCAGCACTAGGATTTAATGAAGGGAACCAGGACCTTGTATACAACATGAGCACGACTCCATCGATCAATGTTGTGTATGCATGGCACGCTCGTATCAAATATCTACCGGCCTGCTTCAAACAAACGTTTGAAGAGATGTTTGTCACGGGATTCTGGGAATATCATTCCGAGATATTCATTCCCAGACCATCCCATCTCTTGCAGTTGTTTGCAGTGGAACAAGCTCTCCACTCCGAAAAGCTACGTATGCCACATCCAGAGGTTCCTGGGCCGGTAGACTGGGATGCTCTTCTGACAGACTTGGCCAAGGGGTTGCGAATTGCTGAACACCATTTAGCGCAGGACGTTGTCGAGTACTATATCCAGAAACCCTCTCAACAAGGGTCTGTCAGGGACGACAGACGCGAGAGAGGGGGGGGTGTTGGAGCTGGAGCTGAAGGATTGACAAGACAAGGAAGCACAAGAAGAGAGTCCGAGAGAAGAGAAGGCCCAAGCAGACAAGGAAGTCAACGAAGACCCGGCAAGTAGGCCAACAATTTTTCAAGAAGAAGCACTTATGAACATTCACGCAGATTTAGCACTAAGGCAACATTAATCTTTCAAAACCTCTACACCCATTAAAAGTGATTATTATCACTAAGCACCATGGTAAATATCATTTCATCTTTTTGTAGCTCCATTTTGTGCAAGCCAAGGAGTCCTTGAGCTTGAGGAGCATTAGAAGTATCTACCTGCCAAATTTCGTATTTTTTAGATATCGTTTGAGCCCTCAAATAAGCCCTGGAACCTAATTTTTAACTAGGCCGGACACTAGGTCTGGACAGGGCCAAAACTTAGCCAAAAACTATAAAAAGAGCTAGAGAGCTCATTTTTGAGATTAGATTGTAATTGAAACGAACTTGTAAGAGCATTTTGAAAGTAATCTAAAAGCTCCATTGATTCTCACTCTTTGTCTTGCCTTGTGTGCGCGTGTGTGTGTATGTGTGTGCATGCTTGTGTGCTTCTCACTCACGCACTCGTGCCGCCACTTGCTCGAGGTCTTCATACCATCCTCACGTCTTCCCGGATTGACATTAAAGGAGGTGCTACTCATCATTGAGCTACAACCTGGATTGATCCTTCTACAATAGAATAGAGACTTACTCCTCAAATGACAAGGCTTTTGGATTGCCTTTCATCATCAACGGAAGAGTAGAAGCAAAACTTCGATATGAATCAGGAAGACCATTTAGAACGGTCTACACAAGTGAGCTATTTGGTATAACCTCATCAGCAGAAATCAACTGTTCCTTCAAGTCTTTGATCTTTGTTAGAAAACTGTCCATAGAATCACCTTCATTCATGTGCTCACTCTCCAACTATTTTAGGAGGTAAGCAACACGAGCCTCATTCCTGGCTTGGTACAATGTGGTAAGTGTATCCCAAGCATCCTTAGCTGTTCTGCAACAGCGAATGTGAGGAATAATGGCACGTTTGATAGACAAAGCTATCAATGCATGTGCCTGGGCATCTCTACCATCCCAACGAATTTTCTCTGCAGTAGGTGCAGCAAAAAGTGTAGCACGAATAGGAATATGCAAAATATCATCATCTTCGACACCTTCTGCCTCAGCTTCAATACCTGCAGTTGTAAGAGTTGCGCAGTCCTTTTGCAACCAATACATATTGCATCATATAAGCCCACAATGGGTAGTTGGTACCATCCAACTTATCCTCAATAGCCAACATACGAAATACATCACTTCTTTCAGCCATGGCCGATAACTAAAATACCTTGATGCAGAAAATTGAGTGTATCTCAAAAAGTTGAACAAAACTGCCCAGATGAATTGTACTAAACCTGTAGTAGACTTCGAGATGCTTATATTGGCGAACCGAAACTGGTATATACCTTTGGCACAAAAAGACAAAATAGCCTACACAAGCATTGTGATAGTGCATTCGGAGGCCGAAACGAGCTCATATCACGATTTCGGCACCACAAAGTGAAGCAATTTTGATATGAAAAACACGCTGAGTATGCTCACCAAAATTTGTGTAATTCTGACACTACAACTGGAGGAGTGTCGAGGATGCCCTAGATGAAGTGGTGACCTGCTCTGATACCAATTGTTGGAGTTAGACGACTGCAGAAGCACGCGAACAACACAAGAAAGAAGAAGAAGAAGAAGCTTGGAGCACAACACACAATACTGAATGTATTACTAGAGAATGTACAAAGATAAGTAGCCCATTAGGGCAATAGGCGTATATACAAGCTGGGGAAAAAAACCTCCTAAAGAGGGAAAAAAGTGCCCTGACGGTCCTAGTGTGTTCACACACATCACTACCTAAATATATCAACAATTCCAACCATGATGAGCTGCAAGTGCACAGATGCTATGAACAGTAGTCATTCGGTAGGTAGAAGCAAAGGTCTCATCAAAATCAATGCGTCTTTCCTAAGCATAACCCTTTGCAACAAGCCTAGCCTAATACCTTTCAATTGTTCCATCAAGCTTATGCTTTAGCTTGTATACCCACTTAGTGCCAATAGCCTTCTTGCCGAGAGGGAAGTCACATAAAGAGTGGGTACCATTTTTCATGATAGCATCATATTCTGATTGCATAGCAACCATCCAATTTTCAGAATTTTGTGCTTCATCAAACAAAACAAGCTCATTCTCATCATAGAGATGAGGGGCAGCCAAAGCATAGAAATTTGATGCAAAAGAGGCACTATGAGAGCCTGAACGAGTACGATATGATAGAGGTGCATCTAATTTATTATCATGCAAAGTGTTCACCAACCATTTTGGCATAGTTTTTGCCTCCTCAATATCAACTCTCTCATCAACAAGTGCATCATGTAAATCTGCATTAGAAACGGAATGATCTACATCATCGCATGAAACCTGTAAAGGCTGAGAAGTTGCCTCATCAGGACCAACACTAGATTTTCCACCTGTAAAAAGAGGCAGCAAAGTGTCATAAATGTCTTTGGAGCTAACTGATGTCTCCTTACTACATGAAAGTAATGGCTGAATAGCATCTTCCACAAAAACAACATCACGGCTAACCAAAATGCATTTAATCTATGGATGATACAGATGATAACCTTTGTTTTCTAAATTGTACCCAACAAAAATACATTTCACTTCTTTATCATCTTATTTCTTGCATTGTTTTTCAGGCACTAATGCATATGCCAAACAACCAAAAACATGTAGGTGAACAACAGATGGCTTGCGACCATGGCAAGTGTCATATGGAGTGATAGATTGTAATGCTTCAATGGGGCATCTATTAAGTACATATGTTGCATACATAACAGCCTCAAGCCAGAAACTATGTGGTAAAGCTTGACTCTTGACCATACACCTTGCCATCTCCATGAGTGATCTGTTCTTCCATTCAACAATTCCATTTTATTGAGGTTTATATGGCACTATACATTGATGTTTTATCCCACATTCAGCCAAAAATGCATTAAAGTCACAGGACATATATTCCCCCCTTGATCAGAATGGAGGGTGCCCATTTTCCATGCTCACATATTTCCAAAAACTGTTTGAAGCACATAAACACTTTGGACTTTGCTTTCAGTGGATATACCCATGCATGCCTGGAAAAATCATCAATGAAAGTCATGAAGTAAAGATAGTTCCCAAAGGAGAGTTTCTGCATAGGACCACAGACATCACTATGAACAAGCTCCAATTTTTTAGTAGCTCGAACTGAACCATCTTTTGGGAACGAGGAATGCTGCATTTTGCCCAAAATACATCCTTCACAAACATGTTTACCAGGTGCCTCAAGTTTGGGAAAAGAGGACATCATTTCAAATTTTTGTAGGCATAGCAAACTAGCAAAATTCAAATGACCAAAGTGTGCATGCCAAAGCTTTGCATCTAACATAGCCTGAGAATCCTACACATGCTAAATCATTCACAAATTTTTCATAGTCCATGAGCTTATACAACCCATGATGTAAAATGCTAGAAGCAATACTGACATCGCCATTTGACAAATCATGAATTGTATATCTATCATCAACAAATTTCAAAACCAAGCCAATCTTGGCTAAAGTTGAAACTCATAATAGATTCTTCTTGATCCCTAGCACAAATAAAGCATTCCACAATGTAAATGAACTACCATCACCAATAGTCAGAATGATCTTACCAAGTCCCATGATAGGATAAGAGGAGTTGTTGGTGCATGTGATAATATTCCCTATAGGGGCAGTCTCGAGTGAAGTGAAGAAACTCTGCTGCGAGGTAATATGTTTGGTTGCCCCACTATCAAAGTATCAAACATCTGAGTCTAGTGTAGACATACACTATTCATGAGAAGATGGGTCATAACTAGAAACAGTGGTAAATGCCCATTCTTCATTCTACACAAGATTAGTAGACTTTGTTTTGGGAGTAGAGGCCCCTGCAACAACATTCCAGCCTCTTTAGAAGCCAGTTTTGGACAACTCTTATGGCATGATTATTTCCTTTACAATATTTTCAAAACAATTTGTGCTTTTCTGTTTTCTTCTCGTCTCTGTCATCCTTCTTTGGTTGTGTAGAATTAGTAGATTTTTGCTTACTTGTAGAAGAGCTCCATTTACCTTTGGCCTTGTAACTAGCCCGAAAAGCTTGATCTGCAGCATGCATAATGGACTTGTTCTCCCTAGAGTGATCTTTCAATAGAACAGAGACTAACTCCTCAAATGTTAAGGCATTTGGATTGCCTTTCATCATCGAATGAAGAGTAGAAGCAAAACTCTGATATGAATCAAGAAGACCATTCAGAAGAATCTGCACAAGTGAAGTGTCAGGCAAGGGTTCATCGGCAGAACTCAACTATTCTTGCAAATCTTTGATCTTGGTCAGAAAACTATCCATGGAATGTCCTTCATTCATGTGCTCACTCTCCAATTGTTTTTGGAGGTAAGCAATACGAGCCTCATTCCTTGCTTGGTATAAAGTGGTAAGTGTATCCCAAGCATCTTTAGTTGTTTTGCAATAACGAATGTGAGGAATAATGGCATGTTTGATAGACTAGGCTATCAATGCATGTGCTTGAGCATCTCTACCATCCCAACGAATTTGATCTACAGTAGGTGCAATAGGAACCGTAGTAGGAATAGGAACATGAATAATATCATCATCTTCAATGCTATTTGCATCACCTTCAGCAACTCTGTTTGTAGGTGTAATAGGACGTTTTTCAACACCCTACACAATATTCCATAGTCCTTTTGCAACCAATACATGATGCATTATATAAGCCCATAATGGGTAATTGGTACCGTCCAACTTATCCTCAAGAGCCAACATACGGAATACATCACTGCTTTCAAGGAATACATCACTGCTTTCAACCATGGCCATCGACTAAAATACTTTGATGTAGAAAATTGAATGTATCTCAAAAAGTTGAACAAAAGTACCCTGTCGAGTTCTACTAAACCTGTAGCACACTTTGAGACGTTTATACTAGCGAACTAAAACCTATATGTATCTTTGGCACAAAAAGATGAAATTGCCTACACAAGCGCTATGATAGTCTGTTCGAAGGCCGAAATGAACTCAGATTTTGAGACTCAGTATGCTTTCCAAAGTTCATGCGATTTTGAGACTGTGATTGGAGGTGTGTTCTACACCCTAGATGAAACGGCGACCTGCTCTGATACAAATTGTTGGAGTTTGAGGTCTACGAAAGAAAGCAAATAGCACAAGGAAGAAGAAGAAGAAGAAGAAGCTTGGAGCACAATGCACAATACTAAATGTATTACCACTAGAATGTACAAAAATAAGTAAGCCGTTAAGGCTATAGGCGTGTATAAAAACCGAGGGGAAAAAATATCCTAAAGAGGGAAAAAAGTGCCCCGGACATCTTAGTGTGTTCACACACATCACTACATAAATATATCAACAATCTAATCTACCTCATGAGACAATAACTACAGACATTCAAAAAAGCTTGCTTTATTAGATTTTGGGAGTATCACAATAAAATCTTTCTAAAAATCAACTTTAATTTTGCTGGGTGACTAATTCCGCTTGAAGTTGACTAGAAACATCTCAGCATGGTAGCATCCACAATTACACTAGAGCCACTCGATGAAACAAAGTCATGCAAGATTTGACTCTAGATCACAAAAAACGTGATCCTATTCAGTGATTTCAACATGGTGTAGACGATTGCCCACACTAGAAGCAACAATGTCTTCCTATAGATGGTAACGAGAAAGCAAAATGGTCTTTCTATGAGTATACCTTTGAAAAATGAGAATCGGAATAAGTCGATTGACAAGGATCGAAGATGAAAAATGAAGAAGATCAAAGACATACGCATGAGATGGGTACATGGGACTCTTTCAATATGGCCGATTCAATTATGCATGTGGCAAAGTCAATGTGGAATTATTCAAAGCTTTCATATTATTGTGTGTGTAGCTTTCATATTATTGTGTGTGTATGTGTAATGATGCATCACTTCATGTCTTGGATGCATAGCTCGTTTCCTAGTCTTCTATGTCCTTTGGAGGCCTTCACTTTTAAAATCTTAACATGAGGAAATCGAAAATCCCCCTAAGAGACATTGTTTCTAGTAGATGATCTTTTCAAAATATATCATGCTGCTTGAATTTTTCTAGACATTGAAACGTTTTGAGAAAGAACAAAAAATACAACTCAAATGTCCCTTCTTCTTATTGAATTTTTCGCACAGGGGGACCAATTGACCTGGCCAATCTATTATGAGTACATATTCCTTTTTGTATGATTGTCCACATGAGTAGGAATAACCTTTTGTCTATGAGGGGGTACCATAAATAATATATAACTTAGTTTCCTTGCTCATTCTTCACCATTGAGTTCTTTGCTTGATATTGAATTCGGACTATACATTCATATATTCAATATGAAGCTGAGAGGGACACTAATCAGGTTCCCAAATTCCCACATAAGGTCTCTTTTATACTTGGTTGATCCATAAAGAAGAGTTTGACACCTTTAAAATTCTACATCTAATCCTACTTCTATTTATATTCCAAGCCTTTTCATCCATTCCAAGACATGGATGGGTTTCATGTTATATAGTAGCTCAACAGCTATCCCCTATATTTTATAGGAATCTCAGAAAAATGAGAACATTTCATAGAATTGATCATATCTCTATTCATATCATGATCTTACATAGATGAAATCTTTTTGAACTACACATGATTCCCATTTCCGTTCCTGTCTTAGAATGAACCTTTTTGCACCTATTTACATGCTTTCCAAGGGGAAGGTGATTTCATCACCCTTTGGATTTACTTTAGTTAGAGAAAAGAGAAGATTCAAGCGCATATATATGCCTAGAGAGAGAGAGGGAGAGAGAGATACTTTGGGATTCAAGTGGGTGATTGACTTGTACCGAGTTCTCAACCGGTGTCATGGAAACCTATGAGAAAATCCTAGGGAGAAAAAGAAATGGTGCAAATTTTGATATAATAAGTTGTGGATCTTCGAACAACCATATATCTCAATGTGTGGGAGATAACACCCCTTCTCACATATCAAAACGTGTGGAACGAGAAGTTCTTCATGTTTCAATAGAGAGAAAATTGCTTTTGGGTAAACACCAAGAATTACTCTATCTCATTTTGGAGGTCCCTATGCATACATGAGGCCTTCTATTCATGAAAAGGGTTGCTCTTTACCACACGTCTCTAAAGAGCCAAGAATGAGAAGAAAAATCAAGGAGACAGGTAAGTTACGAGATTTCCAACAAGAGCTCACAAAGGCAAAAAGTCTACAAAAATGAGCTTTCATTAAGCTTTATACAAAATTGAGTGCCTTGTTTTGCCAATATGGCCAAGATAGTTGAAAATTCTCCTAAATTAGTTTTAGGGATATTCTAATTAGTTTATTGAGATGAACAAGCTATCGAATAATGATGTAATTGCACTGGAGTTCGTTCCCATGCTCTATGGAATAATAAAAATTGATCTAAGCCGTAAAGATGGTCCTATCCTAAAAAGAGAATTAATCATAAAAGTGGTGGCTTCTTCAAAGAAATTTTATGCCACTCCGTCTTCACTCATTTCTAACTTCACATGCTTAATTCACTCTATTTTGGTATGTTGTGTAGCTAGCCTTGTTTGGGAGATGCAATCCTAACATTCTTCCCTCCTAGATGTTCTCATCCTTCACAAGACATTTAGGAGCATATAGATCATATTCCTCCCTCCTGGATGTTCTCGTCCTCCACAACACATCTAGGAGCATGTAGATCATATTCTTCTACCATTCTCTTGTATATTTTGTGTTCTACTTTATGTTTTTTCTTCATGACTTGCAATAGTTTGATTCCTTTGAATTGTGGTGGCACATTAGCTTGAGGTTGGAGCAAGAGCTTGCATTACATAAGCTCTGATGCAGCAAGTCCTGTGGCAAGTCTACCATTGATTTTGCAAAATATTCTTGAGTGCCTTTCAAAGAATCCCATTCAAAAAGATACTTTGAATGTTTGCGTGAAATGATTTGGTAGTTCCTTATCTCTCATAGAAGTCCATCATTGTCTCAAAATTTGGGGTCTCCCTTAAATCATACATTGAGTGCTGACCATAGGGAGCAAAAAAGTTCTTCCTATAGATGCTAATAAGAAAGCTAGATGGAATCGCTTCAAGCTCCACAAAGACTTGTTAGAATTCAAAGGCTACCAAGGTTACTCCTAGTCTAACATGTAAAGTGGTGTTGAGCTACAAAGCTAAACTTGACAGATGTTACATTTCCAAAAAATATTATCGATCTCATGAGACCTCCATGTCTGTCCCTCAACCAAGATATCATGGTTTCATATCATTTTTTGATCGTTGCTTCCTTCAATTCTTTTTCTCAAGGACCAAAGGCTTCATGGTTCCATGTTGATGCATCTAGGTCCATGCTTCCTTGTATTTTCCAAGATATTGTGCATGCATGGCACCAAGCATTATTTGATCTTGCCTCTACTTTGAAATGCTAGATGAGGGTAGTTGAGATATCATGCACAATCTCAAAATTGAGATCCAACGAATTAGAATGGAAACAAGAGAAAGAATCTATAAAAGGCTTACTACCTCGAAGAGGAGGCGAACAAAAAGAAATTGCACCTTCAAAAAGGACTTCTTAGAATTAAGGGCAAGATTTTAATCTTCTTTAAAGAATGGTGGGTAGGCAAAATGGAAAAACCTACTAAAGATGTCCAGGGTTTCAAAGGAAAAGAAGGTTAAAGAAAGCCTTCCAAGTATGATCAATAAGAATGGCATTGTGTGTGCAACTTGGAAGGAGAATCATGAGCACATTGTGCAACATTTCTCAAAGCTCCTTATCATGGAATCTCCTCTTTATGCATGGAGGAAGGAATGCATGGCAGATATCTCAAGAGTTATATCTAAGAAGATCCCACAATTTATTGCTTGAAGGCTTGAAGATCCGCTATCGATTGGTGAGATCAAGACTGCAATCAAGTCTTTTCCCTCAAGAAAGACCCCTTGTCTTGGTGGCATCACTAATTAATTCTTCAAAACATTTAAAGAATCCCTTGCTTTTCCCTTAATTCTAGTGTGGAGAGAAGCCATAGGGTTTGAGGCCCTCTTGATATGTTTGAATGAAGGAGTTATCAAGTTTATCCATAAGAATAGTAAGAAGATGATTAAAAATTGGAGGCCGTGAGTCGAATCAAAATTTATTGTTGCTTAAGATTGACTTTGACAAGGCTTATGATGGGTTGTAATGGGACTTCATTCTATAAACCCTGGACTTGGGCTTCAACCCTAGGCCCTATGGTTGTCTTGGCTCATATTAATATTAACAACAGACTTTTAGGTTCGTTTGGCTCAAGAGGTCGATTAGTTAAGGTTGCCCTCTTGCTCCTCTTTTATTCACCATTATTGTTGATGAACTCAGTTTCCTTTTTGAAAGCTACATTCGATCTTGGCATATTAGAGGCCTTTTTCTCCCACAAGGATAGAATCAAAAGGTTCTTAGGATGTTTCTTGATGACACTAATGCCTTCATTATGAGGGAAGTTGGATGTGTCTCTAGGTCTTGTCTATGCCTTAATATTTTTTTCTCTACCTCTAGCTCCAAAATTAACCATGGTAAGACTGTTTTCAGGTCTCCTTCTCAACACCTCCCAGTTTCTCATTGACTAAGGATTTCAAGAGCTTGCCTTGGGACATCTTCAGGTTGCTTGGGATTTTGTTAGATTTTGAGGTCTCAATGGGTTAGAGATAGGGCTAGATCCACAGTAAACTAGATTCCAAACTTCAAGAATGGAAGGGAATGCGATTGAATATGGCATGTAGGGTGATGGTGATCAACATTTTCTTGGTGTCCTCCATCATCTATTTTCTCGCTTGTTGGAGATCGACAAACTCTGAGTTGAGCAAAATGAAAAATATTTGTAGTGATTTCTTTGGAATGGTGACCCCAATTGAAGGGGATGCCAAAAATCAAGTGGGATATCTACATTTTCCCCAAGGAGGTAGATGGCCTAGGTATTCTAGATGTGGAAGTTATGGAAAATAAAATTTCTTCTAAATTGATGATCAAATCTTGGATTAACAACAATGGGTCTTGGTCAAGGTTGATTTTAAAAAATAATTAGACCTGCACATTGTCGAGAGCCCCCAAGTGGCATGGCCTTGATCTCCTCACTCTTCTTTTTAACTCGATCCTAGTTTCCCTTAAGGGAACTCGTTCATTTACCTCCCTTTGGTCTACCTAGAGCAAGAGAAAACAATATTGCACTATTAGTAAAGACTGGAAGTGGGTAGTTGGAATTAGTGAAAATGATTCCATTTGGTTTTTCTATCTCAAGCATCAAGAGAGTTGAGATGGACTACCTCCAAAGGGCCAAAAGTTTTTGGTCCAAAAGATTTCACCAATTGAATCACCTTTGTTGCCAACCTCAAAAAAATTGGATAACATTCGAAGACATCGATCATTAATCAAGAGCGTAGTATAAGGATTGGTGCCTTTTAACTCAAAGGTTTAGTGCTTGGAGGGAGTCAAAGTATCAGCTTGTTATAGCTTGTTATTGCCTAGGAAGATTCAAATCCCAAATGGATTAGAGAGAGTCAAGCGAAAATGAATCAGTAGGTTGTTGGATGCCTGATTTACGTATGCATTACTCGGCGAGATATTCAGTTTTCTATCTCACAGATGAGCAGGTTTATGCATTGCCCAGGAGTCAAGCATTGGCAGGTGGTTAAGTGCATCTTTGGCTAATCGAGTGGTACTCAGTTACTTGGGTTGTTTTATCCAAAGGGGGGATCACTATTGCCAGATTTGCATGCCTTTTCTGACTCTGACTGGGCTGGTTGCTATGACACTCGTGTGTCCACTAGTGGCTTTTGCTTCATGCTTGGTAGCTCATGTATATCTTGGTTGAGCAAGAAGCAGCCTACCATGGCCACTTCCAATTGTGAGGCTAAGTATAGGGAAGCTTTCACAACGACTGTTGAGTGTGTGTGGCTCAAATGCCTTATGGCTGATTTGGGTGTTGGTCAATCTTCTTCCACCACCATCTTCACTGACAGTCAGAGTGCATTGGCATTTGCGAGGAACCTTGTGTTCCATGCTCGCGCTAAGCACATTGAGGTGCATTATCATTATGTCAGGGAGAGGTTCTCTGCTGGGGAGATCAGCTTGGCATATGTGCCCACGCAGGAGAACATTGCAGACCTTTTCACAAAGGCTCTGCCTAGGGAGAAGTTTGAAGCTTTCCGCAAAGCTTTGGGCTTACTTCCCCTTGTGGGGTGATTTCCACATAGCTTGGCACTTCCTTATACATGAGTGCCAGTTCCTCGTTCACCGCATCACTCCCAGGGGGGATTTGTTGATATATTTAGGTAGTGATGTGTGTGAACACACTAGGACCGTCGGGGCACTTTTTTCCCTCTTTAGGGGGTTCTTTTCCCCCAGCTTGTATATATGCATATTGCCCTAATGGGCTACTTATCTTTGTACATTCTAGTGGTAATACATTCAGTATTGTGTGTTGAGCTCCAAGCTTCTTCTTCTTCCTTGTGCTATTCCTGTGCTTCCGCAGACGTCTAACTCAAACAGTGCATCCATTCCATGCTAAATGAAAAACCCATTGTCATTCGTTCATGCTCTTTTTTAGCACAAACATATGCCTTCTTTTGCATCCTCATGCCATTGCACATGTTGTTGTGCATTTAAAGTGTTTCTAATAAAGATTATACTCTAATAAGCACTATACTCGAGATGTAAAAAGTGTGCATTAAACTCATCCCTCATCAAGAGTGGATGCACATACATTCTTTCTTTTCAGTGCACAAAGGCATGCAAGTGCTTGAGGTGCTCAATTTATTGTTTATGTCTAATCTTTCATTAACATTTTATGTTCTCCTATATAATATGAAAATTGAAGCCGTTTCTAATGCTTCAACGATTAGTTACTACAAATGAAAGATATAGAAAATAGGTATCAAATGCATCTCCAGCATCATGAAGACTCAATTGTAAACCTGTCTCCATAGGAGTGGCAATAGGCTTATAGTCTTCAAGGCCAAAATGCTGCAATAATGTGTCAATATATTTCGTTTGACAAAAAGCCATTCCACCATCAACTTGCATAAACTGAATCCCCAAATAGTGATGCAAATGCCCAAATCAGACATCTCAAATGAGGCATGCAAATCAGCCTCAAAATCAACAATATGCTTCTCAATAGGACCAGTGAGTAGCATTTCATCAACATAGACAACAATGATCAGAAGCACATCATTAGCACGCTTAACATATAAGGTGCTCTTAGTTGGACTGTTCTCAAAACCATGTGCAATCAGATAGGCATGTATCTTCTCATACCATGCATGTGGTGCTTGCTTTAAACCATATAATGCCTTCTTTAACCTGCACACCTGGTTTTCATGCCCTTTCTCCACAAAGCCACGTGGCTGAAAAACATACACTTCTTCACGCAAGTCACCATGATGGGCTGCAAGTGCACAGATGCTCCGAACAGTAGTCATATGGCATGTAGGTGAAAAGGTCTCATCAAAATCAATGCCTCTTTCCTGTGCGTAACCCTTTGCAACAAGCCTAGCCTTATACCTATCAACTATACCATCAGGTTTATGCTTTAGCTTGTATACCCACTTAGTGCCGATGGCCTTCTTGCCAGGATGCAAGTCACATAAAGACCAAGTACCATTCTTCATTATTGCATCATATTCAGATTGCATAGCAGCCATCCAATTTTCTAAATTTTGTGCTTCATCAAACAAAACAGGCTCAGTCTCATCACAAAGACTAGATGCAGCCATAGCATAGCAATCTGATGCAAAAGAGGCACTATGAGAGCCTGATCGAGTATGATATGACAGAGGTGCATCTAATTTGCTATCACGCAAGGTCTGCACCAGCCATTTTGGCATAGTTCTTGCTTGGTCAATATCAGCTCTCTCATTAATAAGTGCATCATGTAAATCTACATTGGAAATGGAATGATCTCCATCATGACATGAAACTTGCAAAGGCTAAGAAGTTGCTTCATTAGGACTAGCACTAGACTGTCCACCTGTAAAAAGAGGCAGCAAAGTATCATACATGTCTTTGGAGCTAACAGATGTCTCCTTAGTACATGAAAGCAATGGCTGAATAGCATCTTCCACAAAAACAACATCACGGCTAACCAGAATGCATTTAGTCTGTGGATGATACAGACGATAGACTTTACTTTCAGAACTCTACCCCACAAAAATACATTTTATTGCTTTATCATCCAATTTTCTATGATGTTGTTCGGACATTAATGCATATGCCAAACAACCAAAAACACGCAGATGAGCAACAAATGGCTTGAACTCATGCCAAGCCTTATATGGAGTGATAGACTGCAATGCTTTAGTGGGATACATGTTAAGTACATATGCTACACACATGAAAACCTCAAGCCATAAACTAAGTGGTAGAGCCTGACTCTTGACCATACACCTCGCCATTTCCATGAGTGACCTGTTCTTTCGTTCAGCAACTCCATTCTGTTGAGGTATATACGACACTGTACACTGGTGTTTTATCCCACGTTCAGCCAGAAATGCATTAAAATCAGAAGACATATATCCCTCGATCAGTATGAAGGGTGCCCATCTGACATGCTGACATATTTTCAGCCAAAACCAAAAACTATTTGAAGCACATGAACACTTTGGACTATGCCTTCAATGGATATACCCATGCATGCCTGGAAAAATCATCAATGAAAGTTAGGAAGTAAAGATAATTTCCAAAAGAAGGTGTCTGCATAGGACCACATACATCACTATGTACAAGCTGCAATTTCTGAGTAGCCGGAACTGAACCATCTTTTGGAAAGGAAGAATGCTGCATTTTGCCCAAAATACAGCCTTCACAAACATGTTTTCCAAGTGCCTCAAGTTTGGGCAAAGAGGACACCATTTCCGATTTCTACAGGTGTAGCAAACTAGCAAAATTCAGATGACCAAAGCGTGCATGCCAAAGCTTTGCATCTAACATAGCCTGAGAATCATGTACTGCACATGCCAAATCATTTATAGATCTTTCATAGTCTATGGGCTTATACAACCCATGACATAAAATGCCAATAGCAATGATCATGTCGCCATTTGATAGATCATGAATTGTACATATGTCATCAACAAATTTCACAACCAAGCCAATCTTGGCTAATGTAGAAACTGATAACATATTTTTCTTGATCCCTGGCACAAACAAAGCATCTGACAAAGTGAAAGAACTACCATCAGTAGTAGTCAAAATGATCTTACCAACTCCCATAACAGGATAAGAGGAGTTGTTGGTGCATGTAACATTATTCCCTGTAGGGGCAGGATCGAGTGAAGAGAAGAAACTGCGCTGCAAGGTAATATGTTTTGTCACCCCACTGTCAAAGTACCAAATAACTCTGATATGAATCAGGAAGACCATTCAAAACTATCTGCACAAGTGAGCTATCTGGTATAACCTCATCAGAAGAAATCAACTCTTCCTTCAAGTCTTTGATCTTTGTTATAAAACTGTCCATAGAATCACCTTCATTCATGTGCTCTTTCTCCAACTTTTTTCGGAGTTAAGCAACACGAGCCTCATTCCTAGCTTGGTACAATGTGGTAAGTGTATCGCAAGCATCCTTAGCTATTCTACAGTGAGGAATAATGGCACGTTTGATAGACAAAGCTATCAATGCATGTGCCTGGGCATCTCTGCCATCTTAACAAATCTACTCTATAGTAGGTGCAGCAGAAACTGCAACACGACCAGGAATATGTAGACTATCATCATCTTTGACACCTTCTACATCAGCTTCAGTACCTGCAGTTGTAACAATTGCACGTGTGATAGGACGTTTTTCAACACCTTGCATAATGTTCCATAGTCCTTTTGCAACCAATACATGTCGCATCATATAAGCCCATAACGGGTAGTTGGTACCATCCAACTTATACTCAAAAGCCAACATACGGAATACATCACTGCTTTCAGCCATGGTCGATGACTAAAATACCTTGATGTAGAAAATTGATTGTATCTCAAAAAGTTGAATAGAATTGCCCCGATGAATTCTGCTAGACCTGTAGTAGACTTCAAGATGCTTATACTGGCAAACCGAAACTGGTATATATCTCTGGCACAAAAAGACAAAATAGCCTGCACAAGCACTATGATAGTGCATTCGGAGGCTGTAACCAGAGGAGTGTTGATGATGCCCTAGATGAAGCGATGACCTGCTCTGATACCAATTTTTGGAGTTAGACATCTGCGGAAGCACGCGAACAACACAAGGAAAAAGAAGAAGCTTGGAGCTCAACACACGATACTGAATGTATTACCACTAGAATGTACGAAGATAAGTAGCCCATTAGGGCAATAGGCATATATACAAGCCGGGGGAAAAAACCTCCTAAAGAGGGAAAAAAGTGCCCCGGCGGTCCTAGTGTGTTCACACACATCACTACCGAAATATATCAACATGCACCATATAGAAATGATTACAAATTGAAATTAGCAAGTTCATCATAGCATGGGATGAACATGAATGCAAAGAAAGAGCATGATGTTGAATAAAATGCAGTTCAATATCAGAATTCCATGCATGCTTTAAAGAGGGGTTTAATTTTTGAACCTTATGCATGCTCAACATCTTTGAACAAAGATGTATGTCTCCTTAACACACATTATGCATGCATGCCAATGAAATGAATCACGTGTGCATCATATTCATTAAATGAGAGAAATTAAGACTAAGCTTAAGATAAGACATGACTTCTTGACATGAAGTCAAAAGCATAAAACTTTAATGGTATGGGGCTTGACGTCCATTATCCTTTTATGCTTTTTATATGTTTGCTTAGTCCAAAAGCCAACAAAACTTACCATAAGTAGAAAAAACCTTAAGCTTCAAGTCTTACTTATGGATCTTCAAGTTCCATAAAACCTATGGCATGCTTGATCAGCAAGGCCAAGGACTTGAGTGAGAGGTCAAAATTTTCTCATCTTTAAGCACGACACCATGAAGGTAGCTTAGAGTGATTATTATCCGAGCCCTAGAAGGGAAAGAGTGTTTGAAAAATCAATATCCTATGAATAATCATAGGATAAGATTCTTTCAACTTATCCTTGAAAGGATGATAAGAATATCATCTTTTCAAAGTGGTGGTTTTGCCCTTCAAGGAAGTTCTTTAGTAGTAAGAATACATAACTATTCATAACATTATAGAACTTCTCCAAACAAACAAGAAAACTTGAAGAAGAGGTTACAAAAGGGGTAGAAAGACACCTTGAATATCATTTACCTATATCCTTGAAGTAATGGACTACTTTCTAAAGGGTAAAAGGTGTTATCATCTTTTTTAGAATAAAGAATTTGATTGGCAAATCAATTAGTCCTTTAAGTTTTGATTCTTGATTATGTCCAAAGATAATATCTAGTTTCAAGACAAAACTAGCTCTATTTTCAGATGACATAAGAACAGTTGTTCAAGAAAAATCTAAACTGAAGAATCATTCAAAATCAATCTCTCAGATAAAGCCTTTTCAAGTTGCAATTACAATTGAGGCTTGGTAAGTTAAAATTTCATTATGGCATGAGATTACACATGCTTTACAATGGAAATAACAATTACAAGTCTAAGAAGTATTAAATTTCACTAAAAAAAAAAAGGTTTGATCCCAAAGTTAAGGCTAAAATTACCTTCACTAGAGTGGAAGTGTAAGCCATATGGTATGGGAGATCTAGGCTTACGCTACCACTAAAGTGCATTCGGTGGTATGGGCAATCAAAACTTGAACTTAGAGACATATGTTTAATAATCCTACATGATAGAAAGAAAAAAGTTATGAATAGTTGTTTTAATCGAGGGAAACAATAAAAGATTAAAACTAAGCTCTTTTCAAACTCTAATAAAGAGCAATAGAAACAATTTAATAAACCCTCCGATAGTTTTTGAGGATGGAAACTCTTCAAAGGTGGGAAGAAAGTACCAAAACACATCAAAATTCATACAAATGATTAGATGAGATATAGAATCTTGAAGGTAGATGATAGATAAAAGTACATCTTTTAGATGTTGAGCAAAGAGGAAGTTGTTGAGAAAGCAATTCCATGGCATGCTGAAGTCAATGGAAATTGGGATCCCATCAAGATCACAAAAGATTTTGACAAAGAAGGTTGCAAGCATTAAGTTAACTAAATCATTGGCAGTACTTCTTTAGAGAAAGCAAAAATGGAAATAGACGTTAGAATTCCAAGGTGGTAGTCTAGAATAGTGATAAATGGTACCCAATTATGTGGAAGGTGAAACCTCTATTCACCCATCCTTAAGGGAATTTTTGAGAGAAATCCAAAATCCTTTTTATGCTTGGATTGAAGCAATAAAGATATTCCTTAAAACCCTAGGGTAGTTATTTGAAAGCTTCAGATATAGAAAAGAATTTAAATGCAAGAATAGTGTATTTTCATTTCAAGTTAGTTAAACACAAACTTACTAGATCTTGAATACAAGTCAAGGCACTTAGAATTGATCGATAGATGCTTACTTCATCAAAAGGATTTAGAGCTTCTAAAAGACAATCATGTGGCAATTAGAAAGCATAAGACCATATAATGATCTTGTGTTGGAAGTCCTCAAAACCTAAGAAGAATGGAAAACATAGATGTAATTTCTTGACTTCAAATTCTAATAAGAAGAATTTGAGTAAAAGGTACTTTATCATTAGATTAAGCTTCTAGACTTTAAGATAAATATTATCCATACATAAGTGGTGCATATAAAGTATGGCAATATGGACACTATAATTTATATTTGCATTAATGTATGAATGATGGCATGGGACATCATACCTTGAGATGGTAAAACTTTACAATGTGGAGGGAGAACTGACCAAAACATTATCATCGAATTTGCGCCTGCTAGAGTCTTCTTTCCTTCACATTTACACATATAAATGTTCCTACTCTCAATTCTCTCAGCCTGATCATAATTAGGATCTGAAAATTTGTACAAAGGTCACTCAACTATAGAATCAGACTTATACAAAAGCATTTCACAAAATGATAAACACAGAAGGAGCACTGAGCAAAAGATCGGCTGCACTTTTTCTTCTATTCAAGAGAACATTACATCTACTTGATGAGCTATATTCTGATCACTTCTAAAGTGTCTAATGACTCTTAAAACTTGTCTTTCATCATCTCTCTTTTATGCCCTGACTTTCTACTTTTATATATAGGCATATGTGTACAAACTTGTAGCCATAACCAAGGTATAAGTGAGTTAATTACAAGTTTAGTGTACATGTATAAACAAGTCTTCATTCTCTGATCATGCACTAACTTCAAGCTTCATGTATTGGTCTTTGCTTCATCCTTTGACCTCAAACCTTTTTCCAAATCATCAATAGATGGTTGTGTTGCACCAACAGCTCCCCTTCAATCATCAATTTTGATTTTCTCCATCTTCTTTATACCTGCCATGTCTTTGAATCTTTGTAACTTTGGTCCATCCAAGCTTTTGGTTAGCATGTTTGCAGTATGATCTTTTGTTAAAGTATGTATGACTTCAATATCCTTATCAATCACCTTCTATCTCAAGAAGCGATACTGAATCTCAATGTGTTTAGTCCTGGCATGAAAAACAAGATTATCAACTAGATACAATGAACTCATATTATCTCCATGAATAGTGGGTGTACTCTGAATGATGTCAAAACTCCTCATGAGAGTCTTCAACCATATGACCTCCTTTGTAGCTTCAACCATACCTTTATGCTCTGCTTTTGTAGATGACAAAGGAATGTGTTGCTTCTTAGAACACCAAGAAATTAACTTATCTCCCACATAACATAAGTACCCATCGGTTGATCTCCTATCATCAGGATTACCTGCCCAATCTGTATCACTATATATCTTGATGTTTGTATTTGATGTGAAACCATAATACAAACCTTCTTTGAGTGTACCCTTAATGTATCTTAACACTCTTTGTCCTGCAATCCAATGTTCTTTCCTAGGACAATGCATGAACTGAGACAACACACCAACTGCATATGAAAAATCAGGCCGAGTTAATATAGCATAAATTAGACTACCAACTAGACTTTGATATAGCTTCATGTCCTTAAATTCTTCTCCTCCATATCTGCTCACCTCCATTGGAGTAGGTTCTACCTTGCAATCTTCCATTTTAAACTTGATTAACAAGTTCTTCAAATACCTTTCTTGAGTCACATATACTTCATGTTGAGTATATGAGATCTCCATGCCCAAGAAATATGACAAGTCTCCCAAGTCACTAATTTTGAACTCTTTCTCCATTTTCTTCTTGAGACTTTGTATGCCCTTCTCATAGGTACCTGTAAGAATTATGTCATCAACATATATGCACATGTAAACGAACCCATCATCACTTGCTTTAAGAAGCAAGCTACTATCTGCTTTAGACACTTGAAAACCAAGTTCCTTCAAGAACTTCACAAGTTTGTAATTCCATGCCCTTGGGGCCTGCTTCAAACCATACAAAGCTCTCTTCAGCTGACATACATACTCTGAATACCTTTTATCTTTGAACCCTTGTGGTTGCTCCATGAAAACATCATCTGAAATATAACCATTTAGAAAAACATTTTTCACATCTAATTGACATAGCTTCCACCTTTTACATGCAACAATAGCTATGAGTGTCCTTATAGTTGTCATCTTTGCCACAGGGCTATAAGTCTCATCATAATCTATACCATATGTATGAGCATACCCTTTCACAACTAGTCTAGCTTTATACCTAGACACACTTCCATCCGCATACCTCTTTGCCTTGTAGACCCATTTGCATCCAATGACCTTTTGACTATTTGGTTTAGGGACGAGATCCCATGTCTCATTCTCCATCAATGCATCATACTCTTCCTACATAGCTTTCTCCCAATTTTCCTTACCTTTTGCCTCTTCATATGTAGAAGGTTTTTCCTCTGCTTTCACCATATAAGCATAATCTTTAGTGGTAAAAAATGAAGTATCATAACTATACCTTGTAGGTTGCCATTTATGCCTTGATGACCTTTTGATTTCTCCACTTCTTGAAGTTTCTGGTTCATCGCATTTTGGATCAAACCTTGGCATTTATTCAACTTCAACTTGTGCTTCATTGTTTTCTTCTTGATCAAATATTTGAACCTGTGATTTACCTTTCTTCTGATTCAAAGTTTCTTCATCACTTGCATGAATATTAATTATACCTGCATGTCAAGTACCTTGCTCATCAAATGTAACATCCTTTGACACAAGGAATTGTTTTGTGGATGGACTCCACAACCTATAACCCATCTCTTTATCATCATATCCAATGAACACATACTTTTCAGCCTTGGATTTCAATTTATGTCTCAATTGAGATGGCACATATGCATAAGCCAAACCTCCAAACACTTTGCAATGATCTAAGGTAGGTATCTTACCCCACAAAGCTTCATATGGTGTCATACCTTGCAAGGCTTTACATAGTAGCCTATTAACCAAGTATGTGGTTGTATTTACAGCCTCATCCCACAAATAATTGGGGCAATTTTTTTCTTTCATCATTGATCTTGCAAACTCAACAAGAGTTCTATTTCTCCGTTCTGCTACACCATTTTGTTGAGGAGAGTACCTGCAAGTAAATTCCCTTTTTATGCCTACATTCCATAAGTAATCACTGAACTCATTAGAGAAATATTCTCCCCCTCCATCTGACCTTAGTCTCTTCAATTTTTTCCCTATAATTCTTTTTGCATACACATGATAATGTTTAAATGTATTGAACACCTCTGATTTATCTTTGATCACATATATGGTGATCCACCTGGTAGCATCATCAACATAAATCACATAATATCTTGAACCATTAATGCTAGATTCCTTTGATGGTCCCCACACATCTGTGTGTACCAATGCAAGCCTCTCTGAATACATGAAACCATGCTTATTATATGATTGCTTATGAGCCTTACCTAATTGACATGGCTCACATCTGTATGTCATATGTTGGCCTGCAACATTAGGTAATCCAATTACTAAACCATTGTTAATCATATCCTTAATACGTCTTTCATTGAAATGTCCAAGCCTTTTATGCCAAAGATCTAACTCAGAGATCTTGTGTCCTCCATAAGTGAACAAGGCATGACCAACATTACCTTGAATCTTTAATGTGTATAATCTTCCTTCTTTCTTTCTTGAAACAATTTTTTTATACCCATTGCTAGGGTCTTCCACAAAAACTCCATCAATAGTGAACCTTACTTCATAACCTTTCTCTACAATTTGCCCTACACTTATCAGATTCTTTGGAATTGTAGGAACATACAAAACCTTACTCAAAAGAGTGCTTCCATCCTTAGCTTTCACTAATCCAATGGACTTTACATTATGCTTTGTGTTATCACCTATTTGAACCACATGATTACTTACTTTATTCTCCAAATCAATCATCAAAGCTATGTTACCACTCAAGTGATTGCTACACCTTGAGTCAATGTAGAAGACTCTTTGATCTTCACTTTGTCTTTCACAAGTTGCATTCATGATTAAGGTTGAATCCTCTTTTTGATCTGAAGCATAGTTGTAGTAGGTATTATTGTAGGATTGACTTTGAAAGCCTCTACCTACATTTCTTCCAAAGAAACCTCTACTACCTCTACCTCTGAAATTACCTCTTTGGTTTCTACCACCTCTTGCTCTTGGATTAAAGTTCTGATTATATCCTCCACTATTCTGATTATTATGCCAACATTCATGAGCTACATGATTACTCTTACCACAAATCCCACAAGCTTTGAATCCATCTTTATTGCTTCTACCTCTACCTCTTCCTTTGCCACCTCCTCTTCCTCTTAGGAAGTTAGCTTGACACATGTATATACAAGTCTTCATACTCCGATCATGCACTAACTTCAAACTTCATATATTGGTCTTTGCTTCATCCTTTGACCTCAAAACTTTTTCCAAATCATCAATTGATGGTTGTCCTACACCAACAAGTGCTCTAGAAGATGATTCTCAAATCATTGGATCAAAACACATAACATTGACATTGACCTTGAATCAAAAACTTTCTATTTTGGTCACTATACCTGCTCAAAGAAATGAATAGTTCTCTTTCTTTGCTAACAATTGGACAAAACCCTTTTGGGAATATCTAATTAAGTTAAATAGATAATTTTCACAAGTTATTTCACTCAAAATGATCAACTAGGCAAGGAGAATGATCTTTAGCAAGTCTGGGGTGTATCCCGACTTTTTAGGAGCTGAACAGATAGCAGACCAGAAAGCAGTAATTCGAAGATTTCTTGAAAACGGCTGAAGCAATCATAATGAAAATTCATAGCATATAACTAGACTGTATAATGAAGCTATAATAATTTAAATCACTCCAAATGATTAATTATATGCTAAGAAATAACTATGATAAATTCACTCTTCTAAGTAGCACTTGACAGAGTAGACACAAGAGAACATGATCAACATGTATGTATTAATGCACATAAAGTACAATGATATTGAAAATAAATGATTACACAATATGAGGGCAATGGTAGAGCTATAGTGTGAGCTCAATACCCAAGTAGAGTCCCTTTGAAAACATTTCCAAATCATTCTCTATTGCACACAAGTTTTTGAGTCACTTTTATAGCCAAAGTTGGAGCCAATTTTCAATTTTTGAATTTCAAACTCTACCAAAAAGTGTACCTAAAGTTTTAGGACATTTTTTCTCATCAATTATCCACCAAAAAATCTTGTAATTGATCCTCCAAACTCCACGTGAATGTAAGTTCCTTTTTTACATATGCACTTTTACAAGAAGTAAAACCACACTTCTACAAGTGAGTATTCATCTGTGACTTCATGTGTGTACATAGAAGTGAATAGCTAAATTTCCAAGTATGTAGGCTTGGATCTATTTGCATCAACAGCTCCCCCTCAAGCCTAACATGCTTGGGCTTCAACTTTCCTTGATCTCCTGCAATCCAATCATCATCTTGAACCTGTTCAATTTAGTTTCATCCAAAGATATAGTCAACATATCTACACATTGTAGGTTTGTAGACACATAGGACAATTGTATGTCCCTGCTAAGTAGCTTCTCTCTCACATAGTGGTAATGCACTTCAATGTGCTTAGTCCTTGCATGATACACAGTATTAGCATCCAAATGTCGTGAGCTAGTATTATCTCCAAAGATAATTAATGTGTATGTATGTAACCCCAAATCTGAGTAGAGTAGCTTTAACCACATTGCCTCTTGTGTTGCATTTGCTAGGCCCCTATATTCAGCTTCAGTTGAGGACAATGCCACAATTGTTTGTTTCTTTGATGACCATGAAATTAACTTAGTCCCTACAAAAGATAAGTAGCTAGAGGTGCTCCTCCTGTCATCTTCTGAGCCATCCCAGTCTGCATTAGAGTATAGCTTGATATCCAAGTCGGATGTAAATGCATAAAATAGTCCCTCATTTATGGTACCCTTCAATTACTTTAAGATCCTTTTGGCAGCTTCCATGTGAGGTTTTCTTGGTGTATGCATGAATTGACTCAATATACTTACTCCAAAGAATATCCTGTCTTGTTAGAGTTGCATAATTGAGACTCCCAATAAGACTTTAGTAACTTGTGATGTCTTCAAGTAGCTCCCCTTCATGAGCACCGAGTTTGTGATTCAACTCCATAGGTGTATCTGCAATTTTTGTATTCTCCATCTTGAACTTAGTTATCATGTCATGGATGTACTTTCTCTGAGTAATGAAAACACTAGAATCTGAATATACAAGCTCTAACCCAAGAAAATAAGTCAACAATCCAAGGTCACTGATTTAAATTCTTCCTTCATCTGAACTTCGATCTGCTTGATGCCATTGGCATCATTCCCTATAATGATAGTATCATCCACATAAACACATAGATAAATAAACTTTAAGTTAGTCTTCTTAATGAACAAAGAAATGTCTGCTTTGCTTGGTCTAAATCCCTGATCCTACAAGTATGTAACAAGCCTATGGTTCCAAGTTCTAGGAGCTTGCTTTAAACCATACAATACCTTCCTTAATTTACATACATAATCAGGTTTGTCTTTGTCTTCATATCCTAGTGGTTGGGCCATGTAGACCTCTTTAGAGATCCATCCATTAAGAAATGCATTTTTAACATCTAATTGGTATAAGTTCCAATTCTTTGAAGCAACAATACTTACTAAGACTCTGGTACTTGGCATCTTAGCGACTGGTGAGAAAGTCTCCTCAAAATCCACTCCATGGGTTTGAGCAAACCCCTTTGCTTCTAGCCTTGCTTTATACCTATTGATTGTGCCATCTGAATTCTTTTTCACTTTGTAAATCCACCTAGATCCTAACACCTTCATGGATGGTTTCTTGGGAACCAAATCCCAATTCTCTTGAAGTGCTTCAATTTCCTCCTGCATAGCTTCTCTCCATTGTTCCTTCTTGTTAGCTTCTTCAAATGTGGATGGTTCCTCTGATATAGACTCTTTAGTCATATAAATAGAATGCTTGGTGACTAATGATGTGTCATAGCCATACCTTACAGGTTTCTTGCTTTCCCGTTGAGATCTTCTAAGTCCTTGATTGGATGACTCTGGAATGTCTTCCAATTTTTTAATCTTTACTTTGCCCTTTGACTTCCAAGCTTTGAATTCTTCAAGATTGATTTGTTTTTCATCCTCTAAATTGATATCCTCATATGTATATGGTTCTTCCTTGTTTAGATTTGGAAAATCATTTTCCAAATCATAGGGTAGCTTTATTTTCATGCAATCATCCTCACACCAAGATTTATTTTCATCAAATACCACATCCCTACTAACTGTAGATCCTTTGTTAGTGGGATTATATAACATATATCCTTTCTGATTCTGATCATAGCCGATAAATATGCATCTTTCAGCCTTTGGATCAAGCTTTACCCTAATCTGTGAAGGGATGTGTGCATAAGCAATGCACCCAAAGATCTTACAATGGTCCAATGTGGGTCTTCTGCCATTCCATGCTTCATAAGGTGTCATTCCATCCAGAGACATGGATGGAAGCCTATTGATTAGGTAAGTAGCTATGGAAACATCCTCTACCCATAGATAATTAGGGAGTTTTTTCTCATTCAACATTGATCTTGCAGCCTCTACTATTAACCTATTTCTTCTCTCTCCCACTCCATTCTGTTCTGGAGTGTACCTTGTTGTAATCTCTCTCTTTATGCCTCTGTCTGTAAGAAGGAGTCAAACTCATGTGAGAAATACTCACCACCTCCATGAGATCTAAGCCTCTTCAAACGTTTACATGTTTCCTCAGCCAATGCCAAATACCTCTTCAAACAAGTGAAGACTTCATCCTTATGCTTCATAAAATAAGTATTTTCCACCTACTATAGTCATCTATAAATGAAACATAATACCTTGAACCTAAAATTGATGGCTCTCTACTAGGACCCCACACATGTGTATGTACAAGCTCGAAGTAATCCTCATACATGTATCCTCTTTTGTTGAATGGTTGCCTATGTGACTTGCCAAATTGGGATGCTCCGCATTTGTAAATCATGTGTTGCTTGGAAACATTTGGGATGCGAAGCACACTCTGATCCCTGCATATTTGCTTCAATTTCCTTTCACCTATATGACCTAGTCTCTTATGCCATATCTCCAATTCAGATAGGGTTTGGTCCTTGTAATTGAAGAGAGCAATGTTTCTTGTATCTTCAACTTCAAAGGTAAAAAGTGTTAGAAGAGATGGATGGACACCTCTAGGAAAATTAGGAAAATTCCTTTTGATGGTATCTAACTAGCTTAGATAGCTAATGATTCCAAGTGGAATCAATTAAAATGATAAACCATACACTGAGCAATCACTTTAGCAAGTAGATGCTTACCCCTGACTTTTTAGGGACTGAGTAGAGAATGACCAGAGAGCACTTCAACGCGTATTTCTCCAAATTCGCTAGACCAAATGCCTTCAAAATTTGGTAGCTTATAGTATGCTTTGAGGTGGTTCCAACAAGCTATAGAACATGGAAAATGGTTGAGAAATGACTGAGATATGAGCATTCAACATTCACTGTACTGAGTGGACATAGCATAGAAAGAGCCTGATATACTCAATGATGTAAATGTATTATAGAACAATGTTATACATGATCATTGGCATAGAGATGATGCCCAATGATAGTGATCTAAATGAGCTAATATGTAAGCTACTTAGACTCTACAAAAGATCATCAATAAGATCAGAAAATGGGGGCACACAGGCCACGGGATTATAAGGTCCTTTTATAACTATGTTCTTCCAAATTTGAATTTGAATTCAAGTTTGGCTCTCACTAAAAAGTGATCCCATTAATCTAGGAGATATTCTCTCAATCCAAATTCATAACTAATGTTCTATCTACTTCCATGAGTTTGCAGCCTTTTACAAGATTCCTCAAAGGTATAAACCTTTTTACAATCATAAATCATTAAGCTAATACAAGGTATGGTTCATATGAGCCATCAAAATCTTCTTCAAGATCTAGCCAAATGTGAAGACTTGGATTTGCACCAATAGCTCCCCCTCAAGCCAAACATCTGGGCTTGTACTTCTTCATGAGTCTTCTTGATGTCTTGCAATCCAGTCATAGATTTGAACCTGCAAAGTTTAGTACCATCAAGTGCTTTGGTCAATAAATCTGCACATTGCCTATGTGTGGATACATATGCCAATTGTTGGCATACAAAGCAATAAAGGAGTCATGCACAATACGGCAACAAGGCCAGATCATTTTTTCCCATAGATTATGTACAACCCAAGTGATTTTAATCACTACACAAACATTGTAAATCCCGTTTTTGGTAGATTAGACTCCATTTTGTGCAAGCCGAGGAGTCCTCGAGCTTGAGGAGTATTAGAAGTACCATCGTACCAAATTTCATAATTTTTAGACTTCGTTTGAGCCCTCAAATAAGCCCTGGAACCTAATTTTTAACTAGGCCGGACACTAGGTCTGGACAGGGCCAAAAGCTAGTCAAAAACTATAAAAAGAGCTAGAGAGCTCATTTTTGAGGGTAGATTGTAATTGAAACGAACTTGTAAGAGCTTTTGAAAGTAATCTAAAGAACTCCTTGATCCTCTCTCTTTGTCTTGCCGTGTGTGCGCGTGTGTGTGTATGTGTGTGCATGTTTGTGTGCTTCTCACTCACGCACTTGTGCCGCCACTTGCTCGAGGTCTTCATACCATCCTCACGTCTTCCCGGATTGACATTAAAGGAGGTGCTACTCATCATTGAGCTACACCAAATTTTGGCGCCGTTGCCGGGGATCGAGCCTTGAGGACGAGCGTGTGATGGTAAGACGTAGAGTTGACGCGTTGGAGTTGTAGGTATTTTCTTCACTCTCATCGGTTTTCTTTTACTTTCTTCACCATCTTCATCATCATCATCACCATCTCCCACGTCCATCTCCATCATCGCGAAAATTTCAGTTTTGACTATATCCCCATCTCCACCTCATTTCCCTCATTTCACTTGTGAGAGAGAGCGAGAGAGCGAACTTGCATGTGCTGTTTTTGCTTGTTTTCTGAGCTATTTTGCAGGTTTTTGCTATACCATCATCCCCAGCAGTGTGCGCAGGTACGACAGGCTCTGCACAGGTCCCGGGACGACAGCCTCTGTCTATCGCGACAGACAGAAAATCTTAACATTTTGTGAATGCATGTTTATCACTGTAACCTACACCTTGAGGGCACTCTAGAACACTAGAAGTTTTCCAAAAATTTGCATTTTTTCAGTCTATCGCGACAGACACCGTCTATCGCGACAGACACCGTCTATCGCGACAGACAGAAATCTGCGACAGACACCGTCTATCGCGACAGACACCGTCTATCGCGATAGACAGAAATCCGCGACAGACACCGTCTATCGCGACAGACACCGTCTATCGCGACAGACAGAAATCCGCGACAAATACCGTCTATCGCGACAGACACCGTCTATCGCGACAGACAGAATTTCACGACAGATAGCGTCTATCGCGACAGACACCGTCTATCGCGATAGACAGAAATCCGCGACAGACACCGTCTATCGCGACAGACACCGTCTATCGCGACAGACAGAAATCCGCGACAGATACCGTCTATCGCGACAGACAGAATTTCACGACAGATAGCGTCTATCGCGACAGACACCGTCTATCGCGACAGACAGAAATCCGCGACAGATACCGTCTATCGCGACAGACACCGTCTATCGCGACAGACAGAAATCCGCGACAGATACCGTCTATCGCGACAGACACCGTCTATCGCGACAGACAGAAATCCACGATAGACACTGTCTATCGCGACAGACACCGTCTATCGCGACAGACAGAAATCCACGATAGACACTGTCTATCGCGACAGACACCGTCTATCGCGACAGACAGCCCCCACGATAGATTGTGTCTATCGCGACAGACACCGTCTATCGCGATAGACAGGCATTTTCGGCAAAAATTAAGGAGTGAATTTTTGGAAATTTAGGCTAAATTTTGGGCATATTTGCACTTTCATGTACTCATCTACTTACAAAGGCCTTAGAAAATGCATTAAAACCCCCGAAAGGTTCTGTTTGTCTAGTTAACCCCCTAAACCCTGAACGGTCATAACTTTTTCATACGAAATCCATTTTCTGAGCTCTAGGGCTTGTCGGAAAGCTCGTGACATATACTACACGCCCTCAACTGTTTTTTATAAGAATAACACGTTGATTTTCAGATAGGATATTTGGAAGTTGACACACTGAGGGGTAGGAACACCAAGGGAGCTCTAGAGTAAATTTCTAACAATGCAAAAGGGGGAACAAGGGTCATTAAAAAAGTGTCTGAAATAAATTGTCTGTCAATTGAAAGGTCTACTTGGAGCTAATCTTGGGATTTATGCAGGCCTATCGAGAAGCAATTGAGAGTATCCAAGCAAGGGTGTGGCACACGCTTGAGAATCAACTTCTCGAGCACTAAAGAGCAAGGTTCGGCAAGAAAGGTCGGAATATTCTCAACTCCTCTTCGTCAATTCCTAGCCTAGGCTAAGAGCGATTAGAAGTAGGAGTAAGTCAGGGCGACGATAGGCCACTATCAAGTTGAAGACTACCTAAAAACTCAAGTTCAAGCTAAAAACTTAATCTCTGCACTGTCGACAACATAAAGGAAAAGGACCTAACGTGGAACGATCAACCTGAAAGTACGAAGAACATTCAAGTATTCCTGACGACGTAACAGCAGATAAGACTTTAAACACGAGGAATAATTAAAAAGAATCAAGTGACTGGTACCAATTGATCGGCAACGAGGTTGTACTCTGGGCAAAGAATTGGGCTAATCAGTTAGGCATATGAACCTTAGATCAGGACGACACCTAGTAAGAGAGAGACAAAGCCTTAGGTCTTCAGAGGCTAGTGTCAACCACACTGCAAGGTCTTGGGCCCAGCAGTTGAGTCGCCACTCTCATTACCCTAGCTCTGATACCAGTGAGTCAGAGATGTCTCAAGGCATGGACAGACCTACGGGAAGTTCAGGTGTGCCTTACTTGTACAGGGTAGAGGGCCCTTACAAAACACAGTTGGAATACCTTAGGACCAACCGATTAGGTGCTAGCATCTATGAGGACGGCCTAGGAAGATCTGTGGTCCAGATTAAAAACCCTGACCAATCCATAGGACTAGAGCACCCAGCTGTCAAGTTTGAAAACGGTGCATACCTGGACAAGGAAGGAACCATATACGTAGTCACCAGTCATCCAGATAGGACAGATGAATTTGGAAATGTAATTTCAGAAGCGGACTTAGGTGACTTGGAACAAGGAAACATGGGAGTGGAACCTAGAACCCCTCGAGGTAAATCAGTTCTCACTAGGATTATCACGCCTGAGTGGGTTCCCCAAGATAACAAGTGCATAGATTTGCTTCTCAATCGAGAAACGGACGAAGCCTTTTGGAGGTATAAACCGGATCACCCAATTGATATAGGAACAATCATGATCTATGAGTTTAAGGATCGGGATAGCCCAGGCAGAGTGACCTACCTAGATCATGCTTCAGAACGGATCTTTGTGGTGACAGAAAATGATAGGCATGCCTACACTTGGAAGGGCGAATTTATTTTCCCCCAACCAAGATCAAATGTATCCTATGGTCACCCTGGGGCTGGAACTTCCCAAGCTCATGGTACGCAAAGAGATAGAAGTAGGGATAGACCAGAAGTAAGTTTCGCCAACTCCGTGGGCAGAGAAAGAACGAGAACAGAGACGAATAGGGTAGAACCTGAGATGCATAGAGCCCACAGGAACCAAAGAAATGTAGATGGATTCCCTCTGCCGAGGCCTAGAGAGCACACAAGAACTTTAAGACCCACCCAGCTAGTTAAGTCCATGAAGAACTACTTTGACGGCACAGGAGATCCCTATGATCATGTGGCGGAGTTCAAGCAAGTCTTGAGAGCTGAACAAGTGGAGGATCTGTTCACGCAGTACAATGCCTTCGGTCTAACCCTTAGGAACACAGCACTTACGTGGTTTCAGCCATTAGATGAACGCCAGTTCAGGAGCATAGACCAACTCCTTGAGGCTTTCATCGTAGAGTTCTCTAAGAGTGGCATAAGACACAATACATCCTCATTAATTCACAGCTTCAAACAGACCCCCCAAGAGACTGTCAGATTGGCCGGAAGGAGATTTAGACAATATCTTGAAAGGTGCCCTGTTTCGGAGCTACCCACATCCGCTAAACAAGTAGCCTTATTCCTTGATGGATTGCTGAGTACGAAATTGAGATCCTATGTGTATCTGAAGGACCCTAGGACCATAGAAGAATGTGTACGCATGTGCATTGACATTGAAGATAACCTAGGGGAAGAGCTAGAGCTTTCCAAAATCTACAAAGATTCAGATAGTGCATCTAGTCACTCTTCCACGCAATCCACATCAATTGAGGAACTCGCAGAGAAAGTGGCCCAGAAATTAGGCGTAACTAGCAAACAAATTCCAAGGTTTGCCCCAGTGAAAAGATGCTATACATGCGGTGGTGACCACATGGCGAATGTCTGTCCCATTATGGCTCAACCCCAAGTAAACCCTAGTAGCCAGTACTGCACCATAGAACGGAGATACACCAACCACACCGCACAAGATTGCCCATACAACAAGCAGGCGGTTAGGCAACCCTACCCTCAGCCCTACCAACAAGGCAGATACCAGAACCAGTACCCTCCACAACCATATGGCAGGCCACAACAAAATTTCCAACCTCAATATCAAAACCAACAAAGGCCTCAGCCTGTGCTAGCACAACAACCCCCAGCCCCAGCTAATGTGATCCCGGTAAAGTATACTGCGGCAGAAGAGAACCTGAATAGGGCCATAGTACCAGTAACACCCTTGATCTCTGAAAATGACCCAAGTGATCATAGCTTTGATTCTACCCATGTGGATAGCCCCCAGGCTTACTACATGCAGTCTCCAGAACATGGCGAGTCTTACTATGGTGAAGAGCCGAACGAACCTAGTTGGGAGTCAGATTACACGAACGTCATGTATACAAACCCCAACCCTAGACCTCAACCTAGGCAAGTACGACCACCATTTCCTAGAGGACCGTGCTACAGATGCCAAGGAGATCACCTCATTCGTGATTGTCCCTTGCCTCCACCTACGCAAACCCAGTCGGTGACGATCCAAGGCTTCTGCCAAGATTGCGGAAAAGAGCATCTCTTACGAGATTGCCCAAAGAACCCCAATAGCATGCCAAAAATCACCCCTATCAACGTTGTTGGGTTAGTGGTAGACTCCTCAGGAAGCGTCACTTCCACTGCACCAGTGCAGGTAGTCACTAGGGCTCAGGCATTGCAGCAAAACCAAGGGGTAGGCCAGGAAAAGAGCCTAGATGCTAGCGATACTGAGAGCCAAAATAAAAAGAGAACAAGAGCTTGGAAAGATAGCCGCGAACGCATGAAAAGGCAATGGGCAAAGAAGATGAGTGAACTTGAGGCAAGTCTACGAGAAACCAAGGCTAAAATCATAGAGATCACGTCTCAACCGCACTCTCACACATTCCCACCGCTACCATCCCCATCACCCTCCATCCCTTCACCCTCTAAGACAGCCCACGCAACCCACCCACCACCCCAAACAGGATCAGTATTAGCTGATCCCACTCCCGAAGACATAGACATGATGCTTAAGGCATATCAGGCCAGAATCCAAGAAGGGCCAAACGTCACGGATCATGACAAGTGCTATCCTAGAGCTGACCTAGAGATAGAAAGAACCAAACTATGCGCGAAAATGGTCGCATTGGCTCAGACTATGTTTGAAGCCAGTCGCCTTTTCAATTACTCAGGCTCAGCCAAAACGCAATTACACTTGGATGGATTCCTAGAGAAGTTAGAGAGGATAATTGCAAGATCTGACAAGGAAGAAAAAAATCAAGACCAAGAAGAAGCAAGCAAAAACAGGAATCATTCCCAATCAGAAGTGTATGTGGCCAATGCCCCTAAACCGGACAACTTCCCCTCCTTAGAAAGAATAGAGAGGCCAATAGCACAGCCAGAAAAGGAACCTACCCCTCAAAGAAAGGAAAGGGCAAGAGAACGGGTAAGCCAGCCTCTTCAGGAAGCCCGTGGGCCTCCTCAAGAAGCTTATCTTCCCCCCCAAAAGGCAGATGAGCCTCCCTCGAAAGCTCAAGTACCTCCACAGGTTGCCTACATTCCTTCTCAGGGAATGTGTGAGCCTGTTCGGAAAAGTAATAGAATAAGTAATCCTCCCCAAGAAGCTTGTGCTCCAGCCATTTGCGAGAACGAGGAGAGAGTCAACAATAGAATCAGCCCTCCTTCACAGGTTGCTTATGCGCCCAATTCTACGGAGCCAGACACTTCTTCTTCTATGAATCGGTTTGCACCAGACTTCCTACGAGAGATTCAAGAAGACAAATGGGAAAACGAAAGTGAAGTCGACCCTCCCTTTGAACTTGTGGATGATGCACACGACCAATTCCCACAAGACATCCCATCTATTTATGGGGAACATGAGAGTACTCAATCTCATGAGAGATTGGACTTTGAGTCTAATTCCATACAGGAGCTACCCCACTTCACAGGCCCATGGGAGGCAAAGTCCACATGTATGAGAGCACCCACAGTCATGGTAAGGAACGACGATTCAGTCATACCTAGGAACACAGAGGTAGTGAAGAACACTAAAGTGCAGTGTAATCTCAAGTTAGAAGAGCTACTCAAGGTTAGACCTGAGTTATGGAAACATGTAGCCAAACAAGTTCCAGAGATAGCAAAACCTCGTTCCCAGGTAGGATCCCATAGGACAGTGCCAGAAATTCCCTTGGATAAGATAGGGGATATGTGTGAAGGTGAAGAAGGGAACACCTATCTGCCCATCACCTACCAGGAGTACACCACCAAGGCAATTTTGGACTCAGGTGCAGGAGTTGCAATTGCCACAACCTCCTTATGGAAATGTTGGGGCAAGCCGGCACTCAGGCCAACGAGGATGAAATTGCAAATGGCCGATGGTCACATAGAGAGACCCTTAGGATTGCTAGAAGGAATAACTCTCACCACTTGTGGTGTCGAGTTTGAGCATAGTTTTGCTATATGTGACTTTAGCAAAAATCAGGCCTATGAGATGATTTTGGGAAGACCGTTTATGCGACAGTTGCAAGTGGTACAGGATTGGGGAACCAATTCTTTGTACCTGCAGCACTTGGGTGTTACAACCAAAGTTAATCTCAAGGATTACTCTCATAGAGATGTCCCTCCTATCCAGTGGAATCCCATCCATAGAGCCAAAGATGATACAGAATCGGTGCATTCCATAGGGTCTGGATCCTCATGGATGCATGAAGACACCCACTTATGGATGTGCAAGGTAGCAGTAGAAGAAGAGAAGAGAGAGAAAGCCAGAGAGGTAGGTGCGAAAGAAACCCATAGATCAATCCAAGACCCAGCCTATGCACCTGTAGTTTTTCCAGACGAAGAATTTGAACCTCACGGTTGGGCAGAAATCTTAGCAACAATGGACGTAGCCATCAACGAAGAACAATGGACACCTCACTGTGATGAGGATGGCTATGATATTTCAGTCTTCTCCATAGAGCCAATCATGGGAGAGGCAGTTCTAGAAGAATGTGAACCTAGCCCTGATGCATTTGAGGATGCAAGTGACTCCGATCTAGAGTCAATCATTATGGACCCACCATTTGCGTCAGATGAAGAATATTTCCATGAAATAGAATTTCAACCCCAGAGGCATGGAGAGGTTACAAATGATGTAAGATTAGCAACGCATATGACCTCTAAGGAAGAAGGAAAGAAACGAAAGAAGAAAGAAGTCTCACCAGAGGAGGAAGAGTCTTTGTTTGAGGTCCCAGAAAATTTTAAGAAGTATGAGATAGATGATAGGAGAGTCATGATAAGAATGCCTAAACGAGAAGCACAATCAGGAGAGGCCTATGATAACAAAGAAACCACCAAGAAAATAGTAGTGGCCATAGAAGAAGGAGAGGAGAGATGCACGTATCTAGGCCATGACCTGACAGAAGAAGAAGAGCATGAATTGATTGCCTTGCTAAGAGAATACAGAGATGTATTCGCTTGGAGTTACAAGGATTTGAAAGGGGTTGACCCGGACATATGCTCACACACTATTCCCATGACCTCAGATGCTAAACCCTCTAAGCAAAAGCCTTATACATATAACGATAATTACGCCGCTAAGATCAAAGAAGAGATAGATAGACTGGTCGAAGCTGGATTTATCTATGAAATTGAGCACACTGAATGGGTATCCCCCATCGTAGTGGTGCCCAAGAAGAATGGCAAACTGCGTGTGTGCATTAACTTGAAGAAGGTTAATGCAGCCACAATCCGAGATAACTATCCGCTTCCCATCACAGAACATCTCTTAGAAAGAGTGGCAGGCAAGGAAGTGTACAGCTTCCTTGATGGATTTTCGGGCTACAATCAAGTAGCCATAGCTCCAGAGGATCAGCATAAGACAGCCTTTGCCACAGAATGGGGCATTTTTGCTTTTAGAGTAATGCCATTTGGGCTTACCAATGCACCAGCTACCTTCCAGAGGCTGATGTGCCACGTGTTTAAGGAGTTCCTGAGGAAGAGTTTAGAAGTCTACGTTGATGATCTCTGCGCTCATTCCAATGTTAGACAAACCCATATTCCTGAACTCAGACAAATCTTTGACAAATGTAGAGAATATCAAGTCTGCCTGAACCCAGAAAAGTGCGTTTTTATGGTCAGGCAAGGCAAGATCCTAGGACATATAGTGTCAAAGAATGGCATATCTACTGACGAAGAAAAAGTGAGAGCCATAGCGGAGTTACCTAGGCCAAAGAATGTCAAGGAAGTACAAGCTTTCATGGGGCATTGCGGTTATTATCGACGATTTATACACATGTATGCTGTCATTGCAAAGCCCATGTACGGACTCCTGACTAACTTTGAGTGGACGGATGAATGCGAGAATTCCTTCCAGGAGCTTAAACGAAGATTGTGTTCAGCACCAATCTTGACCACACCAGATTGGAATAAGCCATTCCATGTTCATGTGGATGCATCCAATTATGCTATTGGATGTGTGCTTGCACAACCTACTGGTGAAGGTAATACGGATCTTCCAATTGCCTATGCCAGTAGACAATTGAATGCGGCTGAACGGAATTACACCACTACAGAGCGCGAAGGATTAGGCATGGTATATGCAGTCAAGAAATTTAGACACTATTTGCTTGCAAATAAGTTTAAATTTTTTACTGATCATCAGGCATTGTTATATCTTGTAAACAAGCCATGCAATACAGGAAGATTAGTAAGATGGTTTCTCTTGCTAATGGAATATGACTTTGAGGTTGTGGTAAGAAAAGGTAGGACTCACTTGAGAGCAGATCATCTCTCTAGGCTCACATCGGGAGAAGCCCCACAAGGAGTGTCAGATGACCTTCCTGATGCTTACTTGTTTAATTTGGAAGTTATACCGCAGTGGGCTAAGCCATTGGTACCAGTATTGACCTACGGGCCTAATCATCCAGTCGTAAACACACGGAATAGAGAGGTTGTAAAAGCCCAGAAGTACCACATCATGGCAGGAAGCATGTACAAGCACACAAACCAAGGGATCTTGGCTTGTTGCGTAGAAGAGGATGAGTACTCTAAATGGTTGCAATTAGCACATGTAGGTGCACTAGAGCAACACCATTCAAAGCAACGAACGTTACAGACTCTAAGGAGACTCGGAGTACATTGGCCAACTATGGAAGCTGATGTCCAAAAGTTGTGCAAGGAATGCCCAATCTGTTGCACTAAACCACCAGTGGAACATGCCACTCTTTATCAAGTATCCATTGTGCCAGATTGGAGCGAACCACTAGTATCATTCCTGAGGACAAACACATTCCCTCCAGACATGACTCTGGCTAGGAAAAGGAGTTTAGAACAAGAAGCCTTGGATTACTCACTCATTGGTGATAATCTATACAAACGCGGTAAGGATGGTTACCTGAGACTGTGTGTCCATGAGAGTGAATATCTTAAGATCTTGGAAACTGCTCACCAAGGTGTAGCAGGAGGACACTTTGGACCAGATCGGGTGATCAAGGCGATATTATTTGCGGGCTTCTGGTGGCCTACCCTTCACATGGATGCACATACCTATGTGAAACGGTGTGATGTCTGTCAGAGGACTCAGTATCCTATACGCAAAGATGAGATGCCACTGAAACCTATGATGGGTGGACGTGCATTCTCTAAGTGGGGAATAGACTTCGTAGGTCCTATTAATCCCCCAGCTAAGGGTTCTCATGCGGAATACATCATTGTGGCAACAGATTATCTCACCAAGTGGGTTGAGGTAAAAGCTACAACCAAGAACGATGCTCAAACAACTGCCAAATTCTTGTTTGAGAATGTATTCACGAGATATGGGCTACCCATAGAGCTTGTAAGTGATAGAGGCACTCATTTCTTGAACGAAGTGATTGAAAATCTACTCCAAGAATTCTTGGTAATACACAAGAAGTCTGCCCCTTATCACCCTCAAGCTAATGGACAAGCTGAGAGCACTAATAAGATTTTATGCAATGTACTGACGAAATTAGTGAACACTAAACGCTCTGATTGGGACAAACAGCTACACCATGTTGTTTGGGCATACCGAGTTGCCTACAAAACGGTACTCCAAGCCACCCCCTTTCAGATGGTATTCGGTCAAAACGCTGTGTTACCTTTGGACTTCTTGATCCCTACATTGAAAGTAGCACAAGAGCACGAATGGACAGGTCATGAGCTCTCCTCTAGGATCTTTGACCTTGAACGATTAGGGGAAACAAGACTGAGAGCCGCTGCAGGAATATATGCAGCCAAGAAGAGACAGAAGGCATATTTTGATGCCCATGTGAAGGATAAGGGCTTGAAAGCAGGAGATTTAGTTTTAGTCTATACACTAAAACAACACGCGAGGAAGCTAGAAAAGAGAGGCTACGGACCTATGATCATCAATAGGATCTCCACGAGCGGAGCAGTACAACTAGCCACGTTAGAGGGTGATGTTCTCCCAAACTATATTAGCGGATGCAGAGTCAAGTTGTATCAAGAACCCCTCACGGAGGAAATGCTCAGTCGACTCAACACTGCTAAAAAACGCAAAGAGGAAGAAAAGCGAGTTAGAGAAGAAGCTCAAGCTGAAGCTTTAGAACGCATCAGAAGGATGAAATTACGAAGGCAAGGTAGAGATCAGCCTGGAGCGAATGACTATGCAGACCAAGGATTTCCTATGGCCATGTGTGAAGTTGCAGGAACAAGCTCGCATAGGATAATTGATAGACGTCCTTTCGTAACCTTAGATATAGGACAAGGAAAGAGTGCAAGGACCGTAAGAGCCTTGATTGACTCAGGTGCAGCCACTAGTGCTGTTAAATTGTCTTACTGCCAAGAATTACAATTGACTGTCAATCCTGTGGAAGCATATCTCATAGGATTGGGAGGCGTGGAAACCCCTTGCATGGGCGAGGTGGAACTTCCCCTCTACATTCACGATGAGGCAATGACCGTTAAAGTACTAGTGTGTCAAGATGAGGATCTCACTGAACCTCTCGTCTTGGGTCAGGATTGGATCTATGACCAAGCAGTCAATCTAAACCTAAGAAGTGGACTTCTCCAGGTTTGGCTCAATCATAGTCGAGTCACAGTAGAATTAGACAATGGAGCACTCAAGGAGCTAGGAAAGGCACAGACTCCTGGTCCTTCCAGGGGTACACATGAAGATGACCATGCTGTTCTTGTTCAAAACCCTGTGTTGCAGAGGAATGATATTTGCAAAAAAGGAGTCAGGGATGCAACGGAACTCCCTTCTTTTCCAAAGGCCAGAAGGAGGCAGCAACCAAAGGCGGATCCCAAGCAGAAGAAGCAAAGTACTACCTATGTCCGAGATCAAAAATACCTGCGCAGCAGAATGTCCCAGAAAATAATCCAGGTGTGGGTGCGGAAAGGCGAACGACCGGGTGCACCACCGTCAATTACGCGGGCAAAGCCTCTTATTAGTAACCAACAACACGATGCTAATAAGAAGTCTTTCAGAAATTCTTCTGCTAAAGTAAAATCTATTTGGGTGCCCAAGAAGTCGATGAAGGCAAGCCCACAATCAAGACAAATTTGGGTGCCTAAGGCTTGCTTGAGGGCACAAGTGGCTACGCCAAGGCCACAACCTATGCAGCGTAACCCATCCACGAGTACAACCAGAATTCCCTCGTGCTCAACACTTAGGAACACACCAAGACCCATGAGCATGCATGTAATCACTTATAAGTGGGTCCCTAAAAGGCCCCATTCCCAAACGGCGACACTGACACAGCTCTCTAGAGTCCCTACGAAACCGAAAGCAAAGCCCATCCACTGCATTTGGCAGTCTAAGACCTGTAATAAACCCCCGACCCCGATTTGTAAATTCACCCCACTTACTAACGGCATTAGTCTCCTAGGAATACGCAAACGTTAACTGCACTCACTGTCTTCGTGCACTTACTAACCACTAACTCACCATCTACCTCATGTTAATGTTGTAACGGGGACAACAACGGATTTATTTTGTCCATTACGATGTTAACACATGATTCTATATTCTCACAGAATCAGAAAGCAAGAAGAAAAATGGCAGAAGCGACAGGTTCAGGCGCACAAGTAGGGATACTCACTGCAGGGATTGATGTGGATAGCCTACCTGTGGATGTGCCCCCGGCTGAACGACCAGTGGAGATGCAACACCTCCAGCAACTCCCGGTGCCAGATCCCCCTACAGGAATCACGGAAAGAGTTCATGCGAATTCTCATTGGTTCAATGGCATGCCCGGTCCATTAGGTGAGGCCAAGTATATCTGGGAGTCTAAATGCGAGTATGACAGATCATGGGTGCGATTCCAATTTTTCTCCAAGGAGTTCGAGACTTTACAGAACACCGAAGATCTACAGACCATATGGCAACGAGCAGGGTTGGCGGAATATTTTGAAGCCCCACTACCTAAACCCGACCTCCTCCGATGTTACTATCTGGTCTCTACATTACAAGCTCATGAAGATAAGGACCAACCCGGATCATTTGTTCTCCCCTCATTGCTGGGCAACAACGAGTTGAAGAGGTTTGAACTTACTGTGGAGCTAGTGAGTGATGCTTTAAAGATGCATGGCACGCATGTACCCTCAGAAAAGGATGCTCTCGTTCCCAACAACATGAAGGACAGGAAAGTAGTGAAGCTGAAAGACATGGCAGCCCTCACCCCAAATGTGTCCATCCCTCTCCGCATGTGCATACAACATTTCGCCTTCCCCGGTCAAGACCGATTCACGCAACCACACAAGAAGATCTGGTTTGCTCTCTACTTGGCGGAAGCAGGTGCGCTACCTATTAAGCTACCAGTGTGGATTATAGATCAGTTGTATGAAGCGAACAAACGGGCTTCTAGGAAATTAGTGGTGAACGGATGCTGTGCACTCACACGCATCATTTACCGATGCTTGGCATATGATGTCCCCATTGAGCGTGCCTTAACTTGGGCACAATTACAAATGTTTAAAAGGCTCAAGACATCCACACATCAGTCCAAGCGCATGAGGGGCGCGATTCCGTGTGTACAGACAAGGGAAGTCCTGACTACTCCTGAGGCATCACCATTAAGAGAGGGCACTGTACCTCCTTTTACCATTAGGATACCCAGGTCGGAATCTGACACTACGACACAACCCACCCCATCGGCTCCTCCGGTTACACCTGAATTCGAGTTTGCTGCCACTGGAGAGGCTGAAGGGCTGGACCCCCAGGATTTCGAAGCATTCCTACAAAGCACACAATTCTCTGATGTGGAGTTTTATTCAGAGGCAGAGGAGCAGGGCACATCCTCACGGAGAAGAAGAAAGTCTACAGACGGTAGACATGTCCATTGGAGTGACGCTCAGCAAAGCCAACAACACGGACACCCGGAAGAAGAAGAAGCATATGAAGAAGAGACCACTGAAGCCCCAGCATATACAGCAGAACTCCGAAGGCTGTATCAGATTATGGAAAGAGTGCGATCGCAGCAGTTACTCACTGAACAGAGCAGCAGAGTACTTATGACTCAGTTGTTGGAAGAAGCGGGAGTTGACTCAGAGTACAGGGAAGGTCTCTTATTGATGGCAGAAACATATGGAGTTGTAGAAGCTGTGCGCACTGCCATTCAGAGGCCTTCAGTTCAATATGACCCACGAAGGTTCCAGACACGACCTCGCTCAGGTAAAAATATCCAAATTCCCGTTACAGTTGCAGAAGAGCCCACTACTACACCAACCTCCCAAACAGCTAGTCAACAGCACCCCGCCACCCATGAGGAGTCCACCGAACCACTACCATCCACTCCCCCACCATCACCTCCTAGAAGAGAAACAGTGGAAACCACATCGACTGCTCAACCCACCGACCCCACCTTCACCTTCCGTACTCCGATCTCCAGCGCCACCCTATTCTCTACCACTGATAACCCGGTCTTTGACGCAAACCCCATCACTACACCACCCACCGAAACCATTCCCGAGCCTGCCCTAGGACAACCATCCCCAATGCCTTCAGCCACCGGTCATCCTGACCCCAGATCCACATTCATGGGCTTCCCTGCTACCACGCAACCCTTTCAGCCCTCCTCAAATTTACGACCCCAACCCCCGATATCCCTCTCTCCATTTCTACAATCCCTCCAGGACATCTTTGCTAGGGCTTTTCAACCAGGCCCTCAACCATTCCCTGTCTTTTCAGCTCCCCACCCCACGTCACATCTATTCACCACTTCCACACACACACCACCTACCATACCAATGTATATGGCAGGACCCACACTAACACCCACTCCTGAAGGTATGGACATTTCACCACCCACGGCACCTCCACCCACGGTTTCACCTCCTCCCATTCCCCCTCCACCAATTTCACCCACACACACAACTTTCGTAGACACATCATTCACTGTCTCCCTTCCCCAATTCCCTTCCCATGCATCTTCCACAGTAAACACCCCCCACTCATCTATAGGTAATGCATTGGACACCATGTTGGCTTGTATATCAAATTTAAGAACAGATTACATTCAGCTCCAGCAACAAAACGCACGCCTGCAGGAGCACTCAGCGACACTACAGCTCCGCCTTGCGGTACTAGAAGAGGAGAATGCTCGCCTCCACACACAGTTCCACACCCTCCAAGAAGCCCACAATATATTGGAGGTACAGCTACAGAACGTAGATCAGGAAGCAGTGCAGGTGGTAGAAGGTCACCTACGGACACAGCTGGAACGCAACTCAAAACTTCAGCGAAATATGGCACTACTTAAACGCCATCTTGCGGCTGCTCAGGAAGAGAACAGATGACTGCAAATACAAAATCAAGAGAACCTGGAGGCAGCTATTGAGAGCACACCGGGGGCACCCATTAGTCCATCCAAGTTTCAAGCAGTGACCCCCGATAACATAAAGATTATATTGGAAGATTATGCCATGTTGCTTGAAGCACATGATAAGCTATCGGAGGAGCTGGGACAACTAAAGCAGGAACACCAACAAGCACCAGCAGCTGCCCCTCCAACCACCCCCTCTGCGGCTTCGCTTCACACAGACGCAGAGGCCATCAAAGATCTCCAGGAACAGGTAACTGAATTGCAGACACGCCTACTACAATATGAGAGGCCATCTTCCCCTCCGGAGGCGCCCACGGACGAAGAAGTTGTGCAAATTCCTGTGGAACAAACGTTTGACGAAGAATATGATCCGCAACCATTCCCAGGAGGCCAACAAACAGAAGAAGCGCAGGACACGTTCGAGGCACCACGGCCGCCATGGTTACGACAAGTGGAGGAAATAGGGACCTCGCATGAAGAGCGCACTGTAGTGCAAAATCAGGCTATGCGGGTCATAGAGGAGACTGTTTTACAATCAGATTACTTCAAGAACTTGTCATCGAGACGCCTGATTCTCTCATCGGAACTCCAGTACAGGCCATATTATATTATCTTGGCTGATTATAATGCAGAAATACAAAGAGTCACGGGTCAGATTCCTACTTTTGCGACCCAATTTCAACCCGAAGACCTTCCTCCAGAGGTGCAAAAAGGCAAGATTCGTCAACCAACATGGCGGCAGAAACTTTTAGAGACTTATCCAGAAATGCTACGCACATGGAACAACGCGCCTCTGCACCTCCTGTACAACCCATGCTACGGTCCAGTCCCCCGCCGCAGGTCGTGGAAGGCATTTAATATCAAGGTACAGAACAATGCGCAATGCAAGGAATGGCTGAACTACCCGTACATCGCGCCACCACAAGGACCACCATCGGTAGCATATATGATGGGGACCATTCGCCACTGGATGCCGCGCTTGAAGCCCATGCAAGATGTAGCAGCGCAAATGATGCTTAAAATCTTAGATATGATGCAAGTAGTGCTGAAGACCTTTAGAAATGCAGCCGCACCGCAGGTACGTCTTCCGGGGTTTAGCAATGGAAATTACGATTTGGTGTATGACATGAGCACCACCCCCAGTATCCGTGTGGCTTACGCTTGGCATGCACGCATCAAGTACCTCCCCGCCTGCTACAAACAGACCTTCGAAGAAATGTTCAGATCAGGGTTCTGGGAGTACCACTCGGAGATTTTCGCACCAAAGCCGACACATCTGCTTCAACTGTTTGCTTGTGAACAAGCAATGTATTCAGAGTACTACACCACCCCGCAACCAGAAACCCCCGGTGCAATAAATTGGGAGGCATTGGAAGCCGATCTAGCAAGAGGCTTAAGGATAGGAGAACATGAACTGGCCACCAATGTCATCCAATATTACATCGACCACCCGCGCGAACAAAGGTCTGTCAGGGGCGACAGACGCTAGGAAGGGGGGAGTGTTGGCATACAAAGCAATAAAGGAGTCATGCACAATACGGCAACAAGGCCAGATCATTTTTTCCCATAGATTATGTACAACCCAAGTGATTTTAATCACTACACAAACATTGTAAATCCCGTTTTTGGTAGATTAGACTCCATTTTGTGCAAGCCGAGGAGTCCTCGAGCTTGAGGAGTATTAGAAGTACCATCGTACCAAATTTCATAATTTTTAGACTTCGTTTGAGCCCTCAAATAAGCCCTGGAACCTAATTTTTAACTAGGCCGGACACTAGGTCTGGACAGGGCCAAAAGCTAGTCAAAAACTATAAAAAGAGCTAGAGAGCTCATTTTTGAGGGTAGATTGTAATTGAAACGAACTTGTAAGAGCTTTTGAAAGTAATCTAAAGAACTCCTTGATCCTCTCTCTTTGTCTTGCCGTGTGTGCGCGTGTGTGTGTATGTGTGTGCATGTTTGTGTGCTTCTCACTCACGCACTTGTGCCGCCACTTGCTCGAGGTCTTCATACCATCCTCACGTCTTCCCGGATTGACATTAAAGGAGGTGCTACTCATCATTGAGCTACACCAATTGAATCTCCTTGCTCAATAACTTCCCTCTAACATAGTGATAGTGTACTTCTATATGCTTGGTTCTTGCATGATAAATGGGATTGGCTGCAAGATGCAAGGAACTTGTGTTGTCACCAAAGATCATAGGTGAGTGAGTGTGAAATCCCAAATCTGAATATAGCAATCTAATCCATACGGCTTCTTGTGTAGCATTTGCTAATGCCCTGTATTCAGACTTTGTTTAAGATAGAGGAACAGTAGGTTGCTTCTTGGAAGACCATGAAATGGTTTTATCACCTGCAAAAGAAAGATAACCAGAGGTACTCCTTCTATCATCCTTACAACCTGCCCAATTTGCATATGAGTAGAGCATGATGTCCAAATTTGATGTATATGGAAAGTATAAACATTGATTTTGAGTACCCTTGAGATACTTCAAAATCCTTTTGGCAGCTTCCAAGTGAGATGCTCTAGGTTTATGCATGAGTTGATTCAAAACACTTACTCCATAGTCTATGTTGATCCTTGTCAATGTTGCATAGTTTAAGCTTCCAACTATGCTTTGTTATCCTGCAATGTCTTCAACAAAATCACCTTCATGAGCACTCAATTTATGATTTACCTCCATAGGGTTGCTAGATACCTTTGCATTCTCCAAGTGGAACTTCTTCAACATGTCATGCACATATTTCCTTTGAGTGATGTAAATTCCAGAATTTGTCTAGACCAATTCAAGTCTAAGAAAATACTTCAGAAACCCTAGGTCATTGATTTTGAACTCCTGCATCATGAGGTTCTTAATTTTGTTGATGCCATTGGCATCATTACCTGTTAGTATGATGTCATCAACATACACACATAAATATATCATCTTTGAATTACTTCTTTTGACAAACAAAGAAGAATCTGCTTTGCTTATCATGAATCCTTGATCTTGAAGGTATGTAGTTAACCTATAGTTCCATGCCCTAGGTGCCTGCTTCAAACCATAAAGATCTTTGTTCAACTTGCACACATAATTTACCTTGCTTGGGTCTTCATATCCAGAGGGTTGAGCCATGTAGACCTCCTCTGAAATCCCACCATTAAGGAAAGCATTTTTCACATCCATTTGGTACATATTCCAATTCCTAGATGCAGCCACACTAACCGATACTCTGATGGTTGGCATTTTAGCAATAGGTGAAAATGTCTCTTCATAATCAACTCCTTGACTTTGTGCAAAACCCTTAGCCACAATTCTAGCTTTATACATGTTTATGGATCCATATGAGTTTCTCTTGACTTTGTAAATCCATCTAGAACCAATTACCTTCATTGATGCATTCATGGGTACTAGCTCCCAAGTATCATTCTCTTGAAGTGCTTTTATTTCTTCATCCATAGCTTCCTTCCATTCTGCTTTGGTCTTTGCTTCTTCATATGTAGAAGGTTGTTCAAGTGATAAATCTTTAGCAAGATAAATAGAATGCTTAGTGACTAATGAAGTATCATACCCATATCTGATTGGCTTCTTGCTCTCCCTTTGTGATCTCCTTAGAGCTTGGTTGGATGATTCAGGTAAGTCTTCCAACCTCTTCATTTTGGCTTTGCCCTTTGATTTCCATGCTTTGAAATCTTCTAAATTGATGGTGTCTTCATCATCTGATTTGATGTCTTCAATTTGTATTGGCTCGTCCTTGGTGAGGCTTGGAAATTCCTCTTCCAAGTCATATGGCAATTTGACCTTCTTGCATTCACTTTCAAACCAAGAATCATTCTCATCAAACACATCTCTACTGACCATAAATCCTTTGTTGGATGGATTATAAAACCTGTATCCTTTCTGATCTAAATCATACCCTATGAATATGCACTTCTCTGCCTTAGGGTCTAGCTTACCTCTTATTTGAGATGGAACATGCACATAAGCAACACATCCAAATATTCTACAATGATCAAGTGACGGCCTCTTACCATGTCATGCTTCATATGGGGTCATCCCATCAAGTGATTTGGATGGAAATCTATTAATAAGATAAGTGGCAGTAGATACACTTCCCGCCCACAAACAATTTGGCAACTTTTTTTCATTAAGCATTGATCTAGCTGTTTCCATAATCAACTTATTTCTCCTCTCTGCTACCCCATTTTGCTCAAGGGTGTACCTTGTTGTAATCTCCCTTTTGATACCTTTGTCTTGCAAGAATGCATCAAATTCATTGGAGAAGTACTCACCTCCTCCATCTGACCTTATCCTCTTTAGACTTCTTCCTGTTTGATTTTCCACAAGTGCAAGATACTTCATGACGCAACTGAACACTTCATCTTTATGTTTCATAAAGTACAAGATAGTCCACCTACTGAAATCATCAATGAATGACACATAATTCCTTGATCCTGGAATTGAAGGGTCCTTGATTGGTCCTCGCACATCTGTGTGGATAAGTTCCAAGTAATCATCATGCATGTAGCCTTTCTTTGTAAAGGGTAACCTGTGTGATTTATCAAACTGACAAGCACCACATTTATAGATTATATGTTGCTTGGATACATTAGGTATCCCAAGCACACATTGATCTCTACATATTTGCTTCAAGGTTCTCTCACAAATATTTCCTAATCTTTTATGCCAAATCTCAAGCTCAAGCAATGTTTGATCCTTGTAATTATAAAGTGCAATATTTCTAGTGTTCTCAAGTTCAAATGTAAACAATCTACCTGTTTTTTCTCCCTTGGCAATTCTCTTGAATCCATGTTGGGGGTGCTCCACAAAGGCTCCATATTTGTTGAACCTAACTTGCAAACCCTTTTCCATTATCTGTCCAACACTCGTCAAATTCTTCGAGATTGAAGGTACATAAAGAACCCTGCTCAACAAATTTCTATTTCCATTAGAAATTTTGAGATTTCCTACCTTGACCATTGAATGCTTGGTGTCATCACCTGTTTGCACTTGGTGCTTTCCCTTGGGTTCCTCAAGGTCAAAGAGAAGAGCTACATTGCCTGCTACATGGTTTGAACAACCTGAGTCAATATAGAAGAGGTGCTCATCATTCATACCTTGTTTTGAAGTCATGATCATAATGAGAAGAGAATGCTCTTGATCCTCTATGTAATTGTTGAAGTCCTTCTTTGATTTTTATCCTCCTTGATCATTGTTGTTGTAGTTGTTGTTGTTGCCATGGTTGTAGCTTTGATTATGGTTGAATCTTCCTCTTGATTGTGAGTATCCACCTCTTTGATATCCTCTTCCTCTCTGATTCTTGAAGTTCCTATAGCACTCATATGTAGTGTGATTAGATAGTCCACATATGTTGCATGGGGAAAAGTTGAAAGGTCTCCCCCTACCTTGCTTACCTCCTTTGCCCCTTCCTCTTGAGTTCCTACCTCTCCCTACATAGTTAGCTTGAGAAGTAGTACCTTCATCCTCTACTTTCTTGCTTTTCCCTTTCTCTTTAGTCTTTCCTTTATCTATGTATAGGGCAGAAGAGTTGTTACCTCTTGATGGTTCTCCATTTTTCTTGAGCTTGGCTTCATGGGTAAAGAGTTGTCCCATGAGTGTGGTAAGATCTGGAATCTGCATGTCCATGTATAAGTCCATAGCAGTTGTGAAAGCTTCCCACTTATCAGCTGCCTTGATGCCGTTGATTATTTGTCTCACTGTTTGCTCCTCTTCAATCTCCTCACCTATCCTTGCCAATTGATCAGCCACATCTTTGACTTTGGTCACAAACTCTAAAACATTCTACTTGGGTTGCTTCTTTTGAGTAGTAAACTCAATCCACAATTGATTTTTTCTAGCTTGTATTGGAAGAAAAGTATGAAAACAATGTATCCCAAGTCTCTTGGGATGCTTTACAATTCCTAATGTGTGGAAGAAGCAAGTCAGAGATAGAGTTAAGTAGATATGACCCTGCTAATGCATCTTTGGCACACCATGAGTTGAGGCTTTCAAGCTCCTCTCTTGTAGGTTGTCCTTTGCTTCTGAAAATGGGCATCTCCTCATCTCTTGATATGTATCCATAGAGACTCCTTCCTTGTAAATATTTCTTCATCCTCAAGGAACATGTTGGATAATTTTTCCTATCCAATTTGTCAATAAAAGAAGGCAAACCATCTCCCATTTTACCTCAAATTGCTTTGATACCATCGTTGGAAGAGATGGATGGATACCTCTAGGAAGTGAGGTGGTACTGCCAAAACCTGCTTTGTATCTTCCATATTTCACTTTAGGGTTATGTAGTAGGCCCTCTTAGATTGCAAATGACACTAAATAAGTACCTATGTACTTTGGAGATGATGCTTCAAACAATTAGATCAAAACAGAAAACTTTGCAAATAGCTAGTGACCAAAAACTTGCTATTTTGGTCTTAACACCTATTGTATATTTTGCTCAGCGCTCACATTACAGTGGCAATTAGGAAAATCCCTTTTGGTGGTATCTAATTAGCTTAGATAGCTAATGATGCCAAGTCGAATCACTTAAAGTGATAAACTATACACTGAGCAATCACTTTAGCAAGTAGATGCTTACCCCCGACTTTTTAGGGATTGAGTAGAGAATGACCAGAGAGCACTTCAACGTGGATTTCTCCAAATTGGCTGAACCAAATGCCCTCAAAATTTTATAGCGTATAGTAGCTATTGATCTTGTTCCAAAAAGCTATAGAACACGGAAAATGGTTGAGAAATGGCTGAGATATGAGCATTCAAAGTTCACTGTACTGAGTGGACATAGCAGAGAAGTAGCCAGATATACTCAATGATGTAAATGTATTATAGAAAAATGTTATACATGATCATTGGCATAGAGATGGTTCCCAATGATAGTGATGCAAGTGAGCTAAGATGTAAGCTACTTAGACTCTACAAAAGATCATCAATAAGATCAAAAAATGGGGGCACACAGACCGCAAGATTACAAGGTCTTTTTATAACTATCTTCTTCCAAATTTGAATTTGAATTCAAGTTTGGCTCTCACTAAAAAGTGATCCCATAAATCTAGGACATATTCTCTCAATCCAAATTTGTAACTAATGTTCTATCTACTTCCGCGAGTTTGTAGCCTTTTACAAGATTCCTCAAAGGTATAAACCTATTTACAATGGTAAATCATTAAGCTAATACAAGGTATGGTTCATATGAGCCATCAAAATCTTCTTCAAGATCTAGCCAAATGTGAAGGCTTGGATTTGCACCAACAAAAAGTCTACCAGATTTCTCACCTTTTGCAATCCTCTTGAAGTCTTGTTGAGGGTCCTCCACATATGTTGCATTTCTTGTGAATCTAACCTGTAAACCCTTCTCAACAATATGTCCAGTGCTCACTAGATTTTTGGTTATTGTTGGCACATACAACACTCTGCTTAGAAGGTTTATATTACCATCAGATGCTTTAAGATTTCCAGTTTTCTTTATTGAGTGCCTAGTGTCATCACCTATTTGAACTTCATGCTTCCCTTTAGGTTCTTCAAGGTCAGACAATAGTGCTACATTGCCAACTACATGATTGGAACAACCAAATTCAATATAGAATAGGTATTCATCATCTTTACCTTGCTTGGCTATCATATTCATTAGCAATAGAGAAACCTCTTGGTCATTTGTATAATTGTTGTAGTCTCGCCTTCCTCTGAAGCCTCCTTGATAGTTGTTGTTGAAGCCTTGGTTGTAGTTGTGATGGTAGTTGTTTCCTCCATTATTGAACCTGCCTCTTGATTGTTCATAGCCTCCTCGATGCAAGCCTCTTCCTCTCTGATTCTTTGTGTTCCTAAAGCATTCATCTGTGATATGATTGGTCAAGCCACAAATGGTGCAAGGTGAAGAATTATATGGTCTCCCCCTGCCTCACTTTCCTCCTATGCCCCTTCCTCTAGTACCTTGTCCTCTACCTATGAAATTCACTTGAGAGGTACTTGCATCTTCTTCATTCTTCTTACCTTTGCCTTTATCTTTATTCCTATTCTTATATGTGTAAAGGGTAGAAGATTGATTACCTCTAGAAATATCTCCATTCTTGTTCAGCTTTGTCTCATGTGTGAAGAGTTGCCCCATCAATGTATTGAGGTCAGGTATCTGCATGTCCATATATAGATCCATTGATGTGGTGAAAGACTCCCATTTGTCATCAGCCTTGATGCCATTTATGATCTACCTTACTATGTGATCCTCTTCTATTTCTTCTCTAATACTCCCAAGTTGGTGAGCTACATCCTTCATCTTGTTCACATATTCAACTACACTTTGCTTTGGTTGCTTCTTCAAGGTTGTAAACTCCATCCAAAGCTGGTTCTTTCTGGCCCTTGTATTTGATGATAAGTATGAAGATAGCACATCCCAAGTCTCTTGGGAAGTCTTACAATTCCTAATAGGAGGGAACAAAAAATCAGAGATTGAATTGAGTATGTAGGACCTGGCTAGAGCATCCTTTGCAAACCATGCAGCAAGTCTCTCTTGCTCCTCTTTTGCAGGTTGATTTTTGCTTCTAAAGGTTGCCATTTTGTCATCTCCAGAGATGTATCCATACAAGCTTCTTCCTTGGAGGTAAGCCTTCATCCTTAGGGACCATGCTGGATAATTGCCCCTGTCCAATTTATCAATGAATGATGGAAATCCATTCTCCCATTTTACCTTGATGTTGCTTTGATACCATTGTTGGAGGAGATGGTGGACACCTTCAAGAGATGAGATGGTGCTGCAAATTCTTGCATCACACGAGCCAAAGTTGAGTTGGGGAGTGCAGAGTAGAACCCTTGAGCTTTCCAAAAAGTACAACTAATCACCTAAGTGCTTTGGAAGATGATTCTTTAATCATTGAATCAAAGCATATAACATTGACATTGACCTTCAATCAAAAACTTTGTATTTTGGTCATTATACTTGTTGAGAGAAATGAATAGTTCTATTTCTCTACTAAAAATTGGACAAAATCCTTTTGGGGGTATCTATTTAACTTAAATAGTTAATTTCCACAAGTTATTTCACTCAAAATGATCAACTAGGCAAGGAGAATGATCTTCAACAAGTTTGGGGTGTATCCTGACTTTTTAGGAGCTGAACAGATAGTAGACCAGAGAGCAGTAATTCAAAGATTGCTTGAAAATGGCTGAAGCAATCAAGATGGAAATTTGTAGCATATAATTAGACTTTTTAGTGAAGCTATGGCAATTTAAATCACTCCAAACGATTAAGTACATGCTGAGAAATAGCTCTAAGAAATTCATTGTTCTGAGTGGCAATGACAAAGTAGAAACCAAGAAAACATGATCAACATGTATGTATTAATGCACATAACATACAATGATATTGGAAATGAATGATTGCACAATATGAGGGAAATGGTAGAGCTATAGTGTGAGCCCAATACCCAAGTAGAATCCCTCTGGAAACTTTTCCAAATCGGGCTCTATTGCACACAACTTTTTGACAAACTTTTATAGCTAAAGTTGGAGCCAATTTTCAACTTTTTGAATTTCAAACTCTACCAAAAAGTGTACATAAATTTTAGGACTTCCTTTCTCATCAATTTTCCACCAAAAATCTCATAATTGATCCTCCAAAATCCACGTGAATGTAAGGGCCTTTTTTACATATGCACTTTTACAAGAAGTAAAACCAAACTTTTACAAGTGGGTATTCATATGTGACTTCATGTGTGTATATAGAAGTGAATAGCTAATTGTCCAAGTATGTAGGCTTTGATCTATTTTCATCAACATATATATGGGTGGAGTCAGTTGGGTGGATACATGCATCTTTCACCCCTTGGGTGATAGACTAGCTTATTCTTTACATTGATTCTAGGCTAGGCCTACTGTGTGGAAACAACATTTATTCTCTTAGTATAGCTCTAGATCTATTGACACAACATCTTCCTTCCCATCCACATGACTTAACCACTAGGCCAAACACCTTTTACTTGTCTAGAGAGCATAAGCACCTTTGCTTAAGTCTACTCTCGAGACTTTTGTCCTACACTTGGATGACCAAATGATGCCCGATCTCAGATCGATCTAGACGTGTCAGAACCTCATGTCATAAACTTAATTTATAAGAAAAGTAGATTGTTCACAGTGATGTTTGTGGTCCTATGCAGAAACCCTCTTTTGGAAACTTATTTTTACTTCATGACTTTGATTGATGATTTTTCTAGGCATGCATGGGTATATCCATTGAAAGCAAAATCCGAAGTGTTTATGTGCTTCAAAAAGTTTCTAGTTTTGGCTGAAAATCTATAAGCATGTAAAATGGGCACCCTCCATTTTGATCGAGGGGGAATATATGTCTTCAAATTTTAATGCATTTCTGTCTGAATGTGGGATAAACATTAGTGTATAGCACCATATACATGTCAACAAAATGGAGTTGTTGAAAGGAAGAACAAGTCACTCATGGAGATGGTGAAGTGTATGGTCAAGAGCTAGACTTTACCACATAGTTTCTATCTTGAGGCTCTTATGTGTGCAGCATATGTACTTAAGAGGTGTCCCACTAAAGCACTATAGTCTATCACTCCATATGAGGCTTGGCATGGTTGCAAGCCATCTATTGCTCATCTGCATGTTTTTGGTTGTTTAGCATATGCATTAGTGCCTGAACAACAACAAAGAAAATTGGATGATAAAGTAGTGAAATGTATTTTTGTTGGGTACAGTTCTGAAGCAAAGGCTATCATCTATATATCCATAGACTAAATGCACTTTGGTAAGCCGTTATTTTGTTTTTGTGGAAGATGCTATTCAGCCATTACTTTCATGTACTAAGGAGAAATCAGTTATCTCCAAAGACATGTATGACATTTTGCTACCTCTTTTTATAGGTGGAGAGTCTAGTGCTGGTCCTAATGAGGCAACTTCTCAGCCTTTATAGGTTTCATGTGATGATGCAGATCATTCTATTTTTTATGCAGATTTACATGATGCACTTGTTGATGAGAGAGCTCATATTAAGGAGGCAAAAACTATGCCAAATCGGATGGTACAATCTTTACGTGCTATATATCGTACTTGTTCATGCTCTCATAGTGCCTCTTTTGCATTAGAATGCTATGATATGGCTGTCTACACCACGTGCTTGGTATGAAAAGATACATGCCTATTTGATTGCACATGGTTTTGAGAACAGTCAAACAGAGAGCACCTTATATGTTAAGCATGCTAATGATGTTCTTCTTATAATGGTTGTGTATGTTGATGACATGCTACTCACTGGTCCTTATGAGAAGCATATTGCTTATTTTAAGGCTGATTTGCATGCCTCATTTGAGATGTCTGACTTGGGGCATTTGCATCATTATTTGGGCATTCAGTTTATGCAAGTTGATGGTGGAATAAATGTGTGTCAAACGAAATATATTGACACATTATTGGAGCATTTTGGCCTTGAAGACTATAAATCTATTGCCACTCTTATGGATACAGCTTTATGATTGACTCTTCATGTTGATTATGTTCTCTATTAGTAGCCCATTGGATGCTTGATTTACTTATGCATTACTCAGTCAGATATTTAGTTTGCTATCTCACAGATGAGCAATTTTATGGCCCATGGGTCAAGCATTGGTAGCCCGTTACTTGAGTGGTACCCAGCTACTTGGATTGCTTTATCCCAAGGGGGGATCACTACCGCTAGATTTACATGCTTTTTCTAACTCTGATTGGGCTAGTTGCTATGACACTTGTGAGTGCACTAGTGGCTCTTGCTTCATGCTTGGTAGCTCATGTATGTCTTGGTTGAGGAAGAAGCAGCCTAGTGTGGCCACTTCCAGTTGTGAGGCTAAGTATAGGGTAGCTTTCACAGTGATTGTTGAGTGTGTGTGGCTCAGATGCCTTATGGCTGATTTGGGTATTGATCAGTCTTTTGCCACCACCATCTTCATTGACAGTCATAGCGCATTGATAGTTGCGAGGACCCCTCTATTCCTTTCTCGCACTAAGCACATTGAGGTGCACTATCATTATGTCAAGGAGAGGTTCTCTACTGGAGAGATCAACTTGGCATATGTGCCCACGCAGGAGAACATTGCAGACCTTTTCACAAAGGCTCTGCCTAGGGAGAAGTTTGAAGCTTTCGACAAAGCTTTGGGCTTACTTCCTTTTGTGGATTGATTCCATATAGCTTGGCACTTCCTTATACATGAGTGCAATCTCCTTGTTCAGCACGTCACTCCTAGGAGGGATTTGTTGATATATTTAGGTAGTGATGTGTGAACACACTAGGACCGCCAGGGCACTTTTTTCCCTCTTTAGGAGGTTTTTTCCCCTGTTATGTATATATGCCTATTGCCCTAACGGGTTACTTACCTTTGTAAATTCTAATGATAATACATTTAGTATTGTGTGTTGTGCTCCAAGCTTCTTCTTCTTCCTTGTGTTGTTCGTGTGCTTTCGTAGACCTCAAACTCTAACAACAATTAAGGTTTGATTGAATTGAAAATTTTTTCTTTTAGCATGAAATGGACTCACATTATAAAGATTGCTAGAGAATGTCCATATGGCATGGCATGAATGAAAATCATGAGCACATGTGGGTTGTAGAATTATGTATCAAATGGAATTCCAAGATGGAATTATATGCATGCTTTAATGAGGCGTTCAATTTTTGAACCTCATGCATGCTTAACATCTTCAAATAAAGATGTATCTGTTCATGGCAGGCAACATGTATGCAGATCAATGAATTCTTTTGGCATATTTATGGGTTTATGGATTAAGAGGGAACTTAAATTTATTTAAAGTTAACATAAAGACTTCTTGATATGAAGTCAAAAGCATAAAATTCTGATGATGCATTGATGATATGTGTCTTAATAATCGTTATACTTTTATGTTTTTCATAGGTAGGCTTAATTCAAAATCCAACAATTCTTCACAAAGATAGAAAAAACCTTAAGATTTGAGTCCTCAAGTTCCATAAAACTTATGGCATGCATGATCAGGAAGGCCAAGGACTTAAGCTACAAGCGATCAAAAACCTTAACAACCTCAACAATTGATCATTGAGGACAATGATCACACTAATGGGGGAAAATTTTCATAAAATGATAATCTAGGGTAAGAAATAGACAAACCATTTCATCCATTTGAAATAGTTATTTCTTACCCAATAATCTTCCCTTTTTAATAAGAAATTCGATCCAATTGAAGCCTAAAACGAGAGTTGCTTTAGGAATGAAGAGTTGTAACTCATTGATGTATATGTAGAGAGGAGAAAAATTTAAGATTTGAAAGATAATCTAAATAATTTTACTCCAAAATATGTCCTATGAGCAATGAATGATTTTCTAACATGTTTAAAGATATAAACATTTGACTAAGTTTATGATCTATTATCAAATGACATAGACAAAGATACTATTGATTGCATCAGATCAAAGAAAGATTTCAATGAAGGCTCAATCGAAAGGTCTTTTGAAGAAAAATAAATCAAGACTTGGTAAGGATATAGCTTACAATCATTTTGATTGTACAATGAGCAATCTCTAAGTAAGAACTAAATTTTTCTACACTAAAGTGATAGTCTAAACTTAATGGTATGTGACATCTAGGTTTACACTATCACCAAAGTGGATTTGGTGGTATTGGTCAAAGGATTTAAGGATAATAGAAGCTTGAACTTGATGATATCCAATTTGTTCAATCAACCTCAAAGAAAAGAAAAGTAAGCATAAATAAAGCTCCAATTGAGTTGGGTTTAGGAAATTGGATGAGCATCAATTTCATTAAGGTCTATAGTTATTGAGGACAAGAACTCTTAAGGGTTGAAACAAAGACATCATTGATATGATACTTCTAAGCAAAGATGCATTCCTTAACTCTTTTGTGAAAGTTAAGGAGTACATTTGATATCATATACCTAAGTGTGTTTGAGTTAATCTCAAAAAAAGTGAGCACTGCATACGCAAGGATGGAATTCATAAAAGAATTCAATTTGATAATAACCAAAGTATAGGAAAATCTTGAAGCATATCTATTACAAGATACTTGAGAATGGATAAGATGGAGAGGTCAACATGAAAACTCATGAAGGTATCCATTAAAGATCCCAGGTAGATCCCATGGGTAAATATCAATTAAGAAGAAGGGATATAGTAGAGAAAAGACTTGATCTTATCTCAAATCAACTTGGCTAGAGGAATTCTAAAATAACCAAATGACCTAGACTGGTCAAAGGACGAAACCTTTAATGGTTTGACAAATCATGCCAAGGAAATTTTAATGGTCAATTGAATTTGAGGTATAATATTTTGGCATGATATTTAGACACCTCATTTCTTGGTCTCTTGTCCATGGCACCAAGAAATTCAAAGATGGATTCAAGATACAAGAGCATTGAGAGGGCAAAGGAGGTGGAAAAATGAAGGATATAGTTCTATGGACTGGAGAAGAAACTCAATAGTATGGGAAAGTGGGAACTGACTCCCTTTGAGAATTTTCTTTTATGGCCAAAAGAGGAAACAGATGATTGAACCATTTAAATACACTTTTTTGTATTTACAACAGGGTAAATGGAATAGGGTTGAAATTTACTTTAGAAAAAGTCCATCCTTTATCCTCTTAATAAGATGTATTCTTTTCAATAGAATGCATAGCCACTTTATATTTTTTTAGTAGACATGGAAAAGATAAGGTTAAAAACTTTAGGGAGTTTTTTGAGATAAACCCCAAAAGTGAGGAGCTTGCTTAAATTCAATCCTATTCAATTATAAAGCCTTGAATGAAAAAAAGATCTATAAAACATCATCGTTTGAATCTTTGGATGATGGGAATAAATGATTCAAGAATGTTCACTAAGTTTCTATAAGGATATGGGATAGGATGCTAAGAAAGAGGTGTCTTTTCTTGCAAGATCTTGGAACTTAAAGAAAGTAAAACTTGAATCTATTAAATACATTCAATATATAGAAGATTTAGCAAGAAGTTATCTTGGTGGCTTGGTAAATATTGCTCCTCAACTAGTCTGAGGATTCAAACAAATTGTTCAAGTAAGAGAAATCATGTGTTCCTCTTTGTAAAGCTTTGGTGATCTTTGAGGCTAACATACATAATTATCTTGGGTATGAACCAAATTTGGTTCAAGATAGTTAGTACTAATTCTCTTTGGAAGAACTTGCAAAGCTAAGGAAAAAAAAAGAATTTGGGTAGAAGAAAGGTCTACCAAGTAATTCCGATTCCTAAAGATATCATATTAGTATTGGATTCAAATCTTGACTATCTAAGGTTTTCTAGAAGGATTAAAAAATGCAAGAACAAAGAAATGTTATAAGGCTTAATCTAGGGAAAACCAAACAAGATCTGGACAAGGATCCAATAGTAGAAATGAACTTTCAAAATTGGGTGTATTATCTATCACTCAAAATTCTTGAAAAGTGTATTTCAAGAAATTCTTGATGATTGATATAAGTCCACTTAACTTTCCAAGGAATGAGAATATAGTATTTTTCTTCATTTTATTGAGCATGTTTAAGCATGGACCTAGTACACCCACTTTGCTAAGTACATACCTGTTGCTAATTCCTACCAAATATAAATAAAGTAAATTGTATTTGTAAGGGAATATAGAAGTTTAAATCAAGTAAAGAACATCGAAATATTTCTCTCCTTTCTGTTGAAAGTGGAACATGGATCTTTTGGAGCAAGAAAATCATCAATGGATGATTACATGAAGTCTAGGAATGAAGAAGTGAAGAAAAGAGTCAAGCTCAAAGCATGAAGTCAAGTTAAGAATCAGGAAGAAATGTTCTAATACATTTATGTATATTAGCTTTGGAAAAAATACTTAAAAATAATTTGATTTAGTGAGGATTTGATACTCATATGTATATATACACTCATGTATAGTTGTGAAAAAAGAGAGAGATGAAGAATAGATGAGATTATATTCAATAAAATTCAAGTTTTCTAAGACATGATGTGTAGAGAGTTTTTCTCATGAGATTAGCAACTAGTCTTTCCTAGAATTCTCTCAGCCTCATCATGTGGATCAAGAAATCTTTTGTACACATCTATTTCAAAAGCTAATCAAGCTATGAACAAATTTTGATGATCTAATTTTCTTTAGGTTGTGTGTATGACAAGTAGGAACATTCATATGTAGAAGTATGCAAGTGAAGTTTTCAGAATCGCGCATTTTGCTGCTCAGAGATTTTCTTGGATCTCAGTGCTCAGTGTAAATCTTTTTATGTTTGAGCATTCAAAATTTAAGTTAGAAGGTAAGGAAGCTTTGGCTAAAAGCATTTAGAAAAGTGGTTTAGATTCTGAAAGAAATCAACTTAAGAAGTTGACCATGTCAAAGTCCCCATTTCTGGAAGGTAGTTTTTGACATAGGTTTGATCTAAGTGATCAAATTGGAAATCCAATAGTTCTTTTGAAGAACTAAGGATCATTATGATTGCACAAAGGTAGTATGAATATGTGTGCATCATTTCAATGATTAAAATTGAAGCCATATGCAGAGATTGAAGTCCATTTCTGAAGCAGATTGTTGAAGCTGAAAAAAATCTTCACATAGAGAAGTATTTCTTAATGAATTTGAAAGATAATGTAATAACAAGAAGAATGCTAAAGGCAAGCAAACAAATGATGAAGAAGGATCTTCAAGCCAGGTAAATTTCATGAAAGGGAAGATGAATTTCAGAGGTAAAGGAAGAGGAGGTAAGAATAAAGAAAATGCTAAAGCTTGTTGGATTTGTGGAAGAAAAAATCATTTGGAAAATGATTGCTAGTATAATAATCAAAATGGTGGAAGTCATAATCAAAATTTCAGTCCTAGAGAAAGAGGGGGCAGAAATCAAAGAGGTAATTTCAGAGGAAGAGGTGGTAGGAGATCATTTTCTAGAGGAGGAGGAAGGAGTTTCCAAACTCAATCTTACAACAACACCTATTACAATTATGCTTCAGATCAGAAGGAATACTTGACTCTCATCTTGAATGCAACACATGAAGTAATCAATGAAGATCAAATGGTGTTCTATATTGACTCAGGATGTAGCGATCATTTGAGTGGAAACATCTCCTTAATGATTGATATGGAAGCTAAAGTGAATGGACATACAGTTGAAACAGGAGACAACACCAAACACAAAGTTCAGAGCATTGGATCAGTGAAGAAAAAGAGTGGAAGCACAAGTCTAAGCAAGGTACTTTATGTTCCAACAATTCCTAAAAGTTTAATAAGTGTAGGGAAAATTATTGAGAAGGGATATGAAGTCAGATTTACAAGTGATGGTGTTTATGTTGAAGATCCAAGCCAAGGATATAAAATCATTGTTACAGGGAAAAAGGAAGGAAGATTATTCACTCTCAAAGTCGAAGGTATTGTGGGACATGCATTGTTTACTTATGGAAGTCAAAAGATGTCTGAATTGGATCTATGGCACAAGAGGTTAGGACATTTTAATGAAAGGGGAATAAAAGAGATGACAAAGAATGGTTCAGTGCTTGGTCTACCAAATATTGAAGGTCAACATATGATATACAAATGTGAGGCTTGTCAATTAGGTGAAGCTCACAAGAAATCATACAATAAGCAAGGATACAGGTATTCAAATATGCGTGAATTGGTTCATACAGATGTGTGGGGTCTATCAAAGGACTATGGCATAAATGGATCAAGATATTGTGTGCTATTTGTTGATGATGCAACCAGATGGATTATTCTGTATGTAATCAAGGATAAATCTGAAGTGTTTGAGACATTTAAACACTACCATGCTTATGCAAAAAGAATCGAAGGACAAAAGCTCAAAAGATTGAGATTAGATGGAGGGGGAGAATATTTTTCTAAGCAATTTGATGAATATATGTGGAATGCAGGTATAAAAAGAGAAGTGACTTGCAAGTACTCCCCACAACAAAATGGAGTTGCAGAAAGAAGAAATAGAACTCTTATAGAGTTTGCAAGATCAATGATGAAGGAAAAAAGTGTCCTAATTATATGTGGGTAGAAGCAATTAATACTCCAACTCATCTTGAGAATAGGTTGCCTTGCAAAGATTTGGAGGGAATGACTCCTTATGAAGCATGGTGGGGTGAGAAACCTACTCTTGATCACTGCAAAATATTTGTATGTTTGGCATATGCTTATGTTCCATCTCAATTGAGACATAAGCTAGAACCTAAAGTAGAAAATTATGTGTTCATTGGGTATTATGATTAAGAAATGGGATACAGGTTGTGGAGTCCATCCACAAAACAATTTCTTGTTTCAAGAGATGTTACATTTGATGAGCAAAGCACATGGTTTATAGGATCAAACAATGTGTGCACAGATCTTGAAGAAATCAAAAGGAAAGGAAATTCAAAGATGAAGGTATATGAAGAAGAGATTGATGATGATGTTTGTAGAAATGAAATGCAGGACAATTATGAAGATAGACCAAGGTTTGATCTAGAACAAAATCGAGGAGAGACTTCAAGAAGTGCAGAAGTTAGAAGATCATCCAGAGAAAGAAAACAACCTACCAGGTATAGTTATGATACTTGTTTCTTGACAACCAAAGATTATGATTACATTGTGAAGAGAGATGAAGACCCATCTACATATGATGAAGGTAAGGGAAAGGAAAATTGGGAAAAAGCAATGCAAGAAGAGTATGATGCTCTACTTGAGAATGAGACATGGGAATTGGTGTGAAGACCAAAGAATCAAAAGGTAATTGGATGCAAGTGGGTGTATAAGACAAAGAGGTTTGTAGATGGAAAAGTGTCTAGATACAAGGCTAGACTTGTGGTCAAAGGATATGCCCAAACACATGGAATGGACTATGATGAAACCTTTAGTTCAGTGGCTAAGATGTCTACAATCAGAACTATAGTTGCTATTGCTACATGTAAAGGTTGGAAGCTATCTCAAATAGATGCAAAGAATGCATTTTTAAATGGATATATTGCAGATGAAGTATACATGGAGCAACCAGAGGGTTTCAAAGAGTCAAATGGATTAGATTATGTTTGCAAGCTTAAGAGAGCTTTGTATGGTTCAAAACAAGCTCCAAGGGCATGTAATTACAGATTGGTCAAGTTCTTGAATGAACTTGGATACCAAGCTTCAAAATCAGATACTAGTTTGCTAGTGAAAGAAAATGAAGATAGATACATTTATGTGTGTATTTATGTTGATGACATTATTGTCACATGTACAGATGCTCAAGGAATCAATGAGCTCAAGAAGCAAATGGGAAAGGAGTTCAAGATAAGTGATTTGGGAAACTTGACTTATTTTCTAGGGATGGAGATTATATACACTCAACATGGAGTGTATGTTACACAAGAAAGGTATCTGAAGAATCTTCTAATGAAGTTTAATATAGAGAATTGTAAACCCTCAACCACACCATTGGAGGTTAATCATAAATTAAGCAGTATGGAGGAGAAGAGTTCAAGGACATGAAGACATATCAGAGCTTGGTAGGTATTTTAATCTATGCTACCTTGACATGACCAAATCTTTCATATCTAGTTGGTGTCTTATCTCAATTCATGCATTGCCCAAAGCAAACTCATTGGATTGCAACACAAAGAGTGCTAAGATATATCAAACGGACTCTGAATGAAGGTTTGTATTATGGATTCACTTCTGATACTAGACTCAAAGTGTTTAGTGATGCAGATTGGGCAGGTAATTCAGATGATAGAAGATCCACTCATGGTTACTTTTGTTATGTTGGAGATAAGCTAATTTCTTGGTGCTCAAAGAAGCAACATACATTTGCTTTGTCATCCACAGAAGCTGAATACAAAGGAATGGTGGAAGCTGCAAAGGAAGTAATTTTGTTGAAGACTTTATTAAAAAGTCTAGGAATTGATCAGAGTATTCCAATCATCTTTGGAGACAATATGAGTTCATTATATTTAGCAGCTAATCCTGTGTTTCATGCCAGAACTAAAAACATAGAAATTCAATATCATTTCTTAAGAGAAAAGGTGCCTAATAAAGAAATTGAAGTCATGTACACATCAACAAAAGAGCAAGTGGCAGATATGCTAGCAAAAAGCTTGGATGGACCAGTGTTACAAAGGTTTAAAGAGATGGCAGGTATAAAGAAGGTGTAGGTAATCACAATTGATGATTGAGGGGGAGCTGTTGGAGCAAGACAATCATCAATGGATGATTACATGAAGTCTAGGAATGAAGAAGTGAAGAAAAAACTCAAGCTCAAAGCATGAAGTCAAGTGAAGAATCAGGAAGAAATGTTCTATACATTTATGTATATTAGGTTTGGAAAAAATACTTAAAAATACTTTGATTTAGTGATGAGTTCATACTCATATGTATATATACACTCATGTATAGTCGTGACAAAAGAGAGAGATGAAGAATAGATGAGATTATAGTCAATAGAGTTTGCAGAGAGTTTTTCTCGTGAGATTAGCAACTAGTCTTTCCTAGAATTCTCTCAGCCTGATCATGTGGATCATGATATCTTTTGTACACATCTAATTCAGAATCTAGTCAAGCTATGACCAAATTTTGATGATCTAATTCTCTTCAGGTTGTGTGTATGACAAGTAGGATCATTCATATGTAGAAGTATGCAAGTGAAGTTCTCAAAATGGCGCATTTTACTGCTCAGAGATTTGCTTGAATCTCAGTGCTCAGTGTAAAGTTTTTTGTGTTTGAGAATTCAAAATTTGAGTTAGAAGGTAAGGAAGCTTTGGCTAAAAGAATTTAGCAAAATGGGTTAGATTCTGAGAGAAATCAACTTAAGAAGTTGACCATTTCAAAGTCGCCATTTGTGGAAGGCACTTTCTAGGTTTGATCTAAGTGATCAAATTGGAAATCCAATAGTTCTTTTGAAGAAATAATTATCATTATGATTGCACAAAGTTATTATGAATATGTGTGCATCATTTTAATGATTAAAGTTGAAGTCATATGCAGAGATTGAAGTCCATTTCTGAAGTAGATTGTTGAAGCTGAAGAAAATTTCACACAGAGAAGTATTTCTTAATGAACTTGAAAGATAATGTAAAGTTTGTGTAAATTTTGGTTTATTCTTGATATAGAAGAGTTCTTAAATCAAGATAGATTAGACATTTGGAGAATTAAAGGTCTCCAACAGGATCTAGTTTCCGGCCCCTTCAAGATCAAGGTAGGATCTGTATTGCATACTCCTAAAAAGTTCTACATTTCTAAGAAGGTACAAAATGTACATAAATGTAAATTTTTATGGAACTCAAGATTTATGAAAGTGCCAAAGCAAAAAACTTACACTAAGACCACTAGAGAAGTCCACCCATTTCACTAAGCCATAGGTGCAAGGCATGCATGTACATTCAGTTGGACTAAGGAAAAAACATTTGAATTGGGATTTTGATTCCTTTCCTTTTAGATTGATAAAGGTAGTAGCACTTATCTGATTAGAAGAAATGAATCTAAAGAGAGAGATGACCATGCTAAGAGTATAGATCATGGTGCATGTTTGTAGCCCTTGATTTAGCCTCTGAATGTGCTTGAAGCTTTGGATTGAACTCTTGGTCTTAACGCTTGGGTTATTTATTCATATGAGCTCCTAATTGAATTGTTGTGAACCTTAGGCTTGATTTATCCTAAGATGTGGGAACCTCAACCTTGGGAGAAGCTTCTCTAAGTGCCACCTTGGGTGTATTTGAGAAAAGAATCCTCATTTGACTTTGAAGGCATGTGATAGACATTGGGAAATTAGAGGGCATGTGATCACCCTTGGGAAAGTTTACATATGAGGGACACTTGGCTGGATACTTGGACAAACCTGAGGGCATGCACCTCATTGTTCTAAAGGTATATATTTGGGTGGAGTTGGATTGGTGAATACATACTCTCTCTTAGCCTTGGTGGTCTTTCTAGTTAGTTTATTCCTTAGAGTTAATGTTGTTCCACAACATTGTCACTTTGACAATGTTTGGATTTTTGGGACAGTCCTTCAATAGATGGTCCATAGTGCATCCATCACTAAATCCATGGATTGATTTTTATGATACATGCTAAATTTATGCATGAGGAAATTCCCCGACAAGATGTCCCCTTGACACCATTAATAAGGACCCTATGGTACCAAATTTCTCTAAGATGATCCTATATTCTTATGTTTAGAATGATATTGGGGAGCTCGGCTACTATACCACACTCCAAGATTGAATAGGATGGCCTTTACCCAAAGAAAAATCATTTGATTTTACCTCATATGCATACTCAAAATTAAGATCAATTCCCATAGTACTTGATCAGAGCTATATGTACTCGATTCCTTTCCTCATTTTCTTATGCAAATGTCCTGATTGAGAGGAGGTGGTTGTTGACCAAGAATGGTTTGTGCTAGGTTTTTTGCCCATATGAGTTCAAAAAATAAGTCCAAAAGGCTTCATATTACATGCTTTGATTGAAGTATTTGCATGACTTATGCCACATGATCATGGTGGTGCCCATGACCTTCATAGGATTCTCTCAAGCAATCAACAACCTGATGTTGGTGAATTCTTCTCTCCAAATCTATTATTTTTAATAAAAACTTGAGGATTATGAGAATGGTTTCTCTCCCTTTCAGTGCTAACAAACCTCCAAGGTGTAGCCTAGAAGTTAGGTCTCTAACAAAACCTAGAGTCTCTTGATTTTTTCTTAGTTTCTCTCATAGTTTGAGAGGAGTTTCTAGAAGTGAGATTACTCATTTCGAGTAATCCATTCAAAAGATACTAGTTCTTCTCGTTATTGTTATCTCTTTGCGTTTTTAGGATCTATGAACCAAAATATCCTCTTTAAGGAGTCTTCATAGATTGAGGCATCAAGAAATTTGGTAGACCTAAGTTCTTAGATTCTAATGAAGGGTTGCCCTAGCTTGTCCAAAGGTGGAAAAGTCCAAAATGCTTCCTTTGTGTCAACTATATAATAGGGTTCATTTATATTCCCTTCATATAAGAGTTTTTTCAAGAAAAGAGTTGTAGCAACATACATCTATTCTGGTTTCTCTTCCTATTTATGCTAAGGGTCTATATCTTTAAGTTTACTAGTTCCCTCTTTTGAGTCCTTGGATTTTTTCGGGTATCTCTATTACATATTCATCAAATTTATTTAGACATTTATGGAAAACGTATAAAGATCCTCACTTATCCTTATAAGCAAATCCTTCCATTCTCCTATTGGGTTGTGAACTAAGATGACCTTAGTATCATTCTTGAGTGTCAACATTGTGCATCCTTAAAGATATTTGAAGTGTTGGGCATCATGTGCATTTGCTCTTTCAAATGTCAATGGGATGTCATGAAAATTCATCTCGTTTTCAAATCTTACATTTGCATATCTATAGGGATCAACATTTCCTCTCATTCACTCTGGGAATTGACAAAGGGTTAACACAAATTTCTAGGACAAAGGTTGGATGAAGCAACATTGTCTTTAGAGGAAATCATGCCCCTTTCCACAATAGGTGATTGACTATGAGATCATGATTTTCCCATGATACTTCATAACCAAAGTAGCATACATTCCATGAGTTGAAATGTAGTCTAGTGTTAAAGTTTGTCCTCCTTAAGTTACCCTTCTCATAGTCGATTACTCTCCTTGGATGCCTAATTACACAAAGGATAAATTTTATGTTCCACTGAAATAGTGAGGGCCGTAACAAGTCATTGTTCATCCACAATTGAATCCTACTTAAACTTTATCAATTTCATCTTTGTTGATATATTTCAGTAGTGATGTGTGTGAACACAGTAGGACTGGGGGGGGGTTACTTTTTTCCCTCTTTAGGAGGCTTTTTTCCACCAACTTGTTTATACGCCTTTAACCCTAATAGGTCACTTATCTTTGTATATTTTGTTGGTAATACATTCAGTATTGTGTGTTGTGCTCCAAGATTCTTCTTCTTCCCAATGTTGCTCACATGCTTTTGTAGACCTCAAACTTTAACGATTTGTATCAGAGCAGGTTGCTGCTTCATCTAGGGCATCGTCAATGCCCCTTGGATCACAATTTTAGAATCGTACGAAAATTGGTGAGCGTACTTAGGGCAATTAGGAGCTCAAAACATCTTTGCTCTATGGTATCAAAATAATAATATGAGCTCGTTTCGCGCTCCTAATACACTATCACAATGCCTACATAGGCAGTTTTATCCTTTTGTGCCAAACATATATACAAGTTTGATTTGCCAGTACAAGCATCTCAAAGTCTGCTACAGATCTAGTAGAGCTTGACATAGTAGTTCTGTTCAACTTTTCGAGATGCATTCATTTTTTTTGCATCAGGGAAAGTTTAGTCTATGGCAAAAAGGAATGATGTATTCTATATGTTGGCTAGTGAGCACAGAGACGTGAGGAGGATATGAAGATCGTGAGCGATTGTGGTGAGTAAATGTGAGTGACAAGCACATACATGCATGCACACACACATGCACACAAGGCAAGATAACAAAGATAGGAACAACGGAAGCTTCTTTTAGCAAGCTCAAAGAAAGTTTACAACACTCAAGTTGAGTTCACTCTCCAACTAGCTAACCCCAAAAATGAGCTCTCTATCTCTTTTTATAGTTTTTTTACCTAATTTTGGCCCTATCCAGACCTAGTGTCTAGCCTAGTTAAAAATTAGGTTCCAAGGCTTATTAGAGGGCTGAAACGAACTCTAAAAACTATCAAAATTGGTAGGTAGATACTTCTAATACTCTTCAAGTTCAAGGACTCCTCAACTTCAACAAAATGGAGTTGGAAAATTATGAAATGATATTTACAATGGTTTTTAGTGATCAAAATCACTCTTTTTCTAGGGGTTTCTTATGAAAAATTGATATACACTTCTTGGAGCTCGCTACTTATTGCTTCTTCTTGCGTGTCCACTTCTTCGACATGTTCTTGCACCTTGTTCCTGACCTTGAGTGCTAATCCTCCCCCCCCTCTCGATTTTGTCATCCCTGACACACCCTTGTTGGAGTGGGTGTTCCATGTAGTACGTTGAGAGGTAGTGTCCATCATAAAATCCACAAGAGCGGTCTGTCTTCCAAATGCAGGGGGGTCTGTTGTCCTATTCTTCATTTTTTCACGTCTAGCCTTTACAAGTTTTAGTCCCTTTTTATGTACTTCTTCTTTGGCATCCAGCATTGTGGTGTATTTATGAGCTTCCAAAAATTGTGAGTTGCTTAGAAGATGTTGTCATTGTTGATTTTGAGCACCTATCCACTATGAGTTGCTTCATAGGTACTGATGTTGTAACCTTGAGTTCCTCTGGATCTTTCAAACATGGGTTTCATAGTTTGCATGCCAAGTACTCATCATCCATAATGAATTATGGGCAAGTGTGTTAGTGCATGGGTTGAAGAAAATATGTGCCTTGTGCATGACCTTATAATGTGGCCCTATGCATGCTTACTTGGGGAATGCATGGTAAGAAGTATGGTGCAAAAATTGGGTCTTGATCTGAGTTCTCAAGGGTATGCTGACAAAGAGTTTTCCTAATCTATCATTGTTATAATGGTGCCAAAGTAGTGGATTCTTACCATGGTGAATGGTCGATCGATGTTCATCTATTCCTGTTGTACTCCCATCACCATGATGGACCATCGGCTTGTCTTTCATTTTTGGTGAATGTCATTGTTGATGATTCACTGGTGAGATTCTTTGAGCACATGGTCCTGTCTCTTCTCTTTTTCTTTTCTTTTTTTTTCTCTCTTTTTTTCTTTTTTAAGGAATAATGTCACAAAACAAGAAGAAAGATGTTAGTATCAATAAAATAGTTTACATATGTCAAATGTGTCTCATGTGCCTGGGATTCTGAACGGTCATGTAATGTGGCCCTATATTAATGCATACTTTGGAAATGCATGACCTGAATGGTGCAAAAGAGAGGGTTGTGCAAGGAGCACATGGTTTTTGCACGTCCAGGCTTCTGATGTTACTTGTAGAGGTTGATGTAATCTTTGTTTGATGATATCTAATGGATCTCAAAATGATGCAATCAATTGATGGTGAACTGACGATTGAATATTCCTCCTTATAAGGATCCATTTTAGAACTATGTTTGGCTTTTTGCAAATCACCTTTGGCCCCTTCATCTTTGGATGTTCTCAAACTTTGTGTCCCTTGTGGTTGGCTCTTTGGTTCTATGGGGACGACTGGTGCTTTTGTCTTCCACACCCATACCCTTGATGCTTGTCTTCTTAGTATTGCCAAATAGGTGAGTCTATCTTCTTTTGGTCTCTGTGCTTGGTTCTGATCCTTGCTTCTCCTTGGCTTCATTGTTGAGACTTTTCTTGTGTGGGAAAGCATAGAGTTTTGTGGATGTAAAAGTTCCTTGAGTACCCACATGTGTGACCACCCTTGTTAAGCGATAGCTAATTTCTTCGGCACCCAAATTCGTACCTTAGTGTGGTTGGCCTTCCTTGATTGCTTCGGTACCCAAATTTGGAGTGCTCATTGAGAAAGATATCTTTGTTCTTCTACTACTTGTCTTGGCTTTCTCTGCTGCTTCTCTGATAATGAATTTGACTGCATTAGTGTGATTGGTTGGTCTCCCTTTTGTACCTAGATCTGCTTTATGCTTGAAACTACTTTCTTCTTGAAATCTATTTGTCTAGTTGATACAACAATTGTCTTGTACTGTGTCTCTTGCCTCTATGGTTGAACTGATGGAGATGGCTGAGACTTCGTAAAAGAAGGAAGTTTCAATCGGTCTTCGACTCTTTTGTTGGAGGCAGCATCCTTCTGCATCATAAAGCTTTGGACACATACACCATCTTTTTCTCTGAGATTAGTCTGAGAAGAATTAAGAGAATGGGTCATACTTGGATTTGTCATCAAGAAATTCTCTAATTCTATTGTAATGCATTGTTCATGTTTCCATACTTGGATAAGTCCACTTCTTAGGTTTAATTTGACTACATGGTCATAAATCCAATCTTGCCCCAAAACAAGAGGTTCTCTAAGGTTCTCATCTTGACACACTAGCATTTTGACTCTCATTGGGACATCTTGAAGGTAGATGGGAAGCTCTACATCACCCAAACAAGGGGTTTCCAAACCTCCCAACCCTATGAGATATGCTTCTATAGGTTTGATGTTCAATTGTAGATCTTGGTAGTAAGAAAGTCTAACTGCACTAGTTGATGCACCCGAGTCAATCAATGCCCTCATAGTCCTTGCACTCTTTCCTTGTCCTACCTCTATGGTCACAAGGGGACATCTGTCAATTATTCAAGGAGCAATTGCACCCAAAGTTTGGAACATGGCCATGTGATATCTTGGGGCATTGGGATTCACATCTAGACATTGTCGTCTTAACTTGTTTTGCTTAATGCGCTCTCTAGCCTTTGCCTGTGCTTCCTCTCTAACCCTTTAACTCTTCTGCTTTTCACTTCTTAGCAGTGTTGAGTCTCATTAGCATATCCTTTGTAAGAGGTTCTTGATACAGCTTGACTCTACATCGACTAATATAGTTTGGCAAGATGTCACCTTCTAGCATGGCCAATTGAACCGTACCATTGATGGAAATTCTATTAATGATTAGGGGTCCATATCCTCTTTTTTCCAATTTATGAGCATTATGCTTTAGTGTGTAAACTAGCACTAGGTCTCCCTCTTTCAATCCTTTATGCTTGATGTATGCATCAAAGTATGCCTTTTATCTTTTCTTTGCAGCATAGATGCCCATTACCACTCGTAGCTACATCTCACCTAAGCATTCTAGATCAAATATTCTAGAGGACAGTTGTGTCCATTCCACTCATGCTCTTGTGCTACTTTTAAAGCTAATTAGGAAGTCCAATGGTAGCACAACATTCTATCCGAAGACCATCTAGAATGGGGTGGCATTGAGTACCATTTTGTAGCCAACTTTATAAGCCCAAATAGCATGGTGAAGTTGTTTATCCCAATCAGAGCATTTATTATTGACCAGTTTTGTCAATACATTACATAGGATCTTATTTGTGCTCTCAGCTTGTCCTTTAGCTTGTGGATGATAGGGGGCAGACTTCTTATGTATTACCAAGAATTCTTGGAGAAGGTTGTCAATGACTTTGTTCAAGAAGTGCATACCTCTATCACTTACTAACTCTATTGGTATTCCATATCTGGTGAACACGTTCTCAAATAAGAACTTAGTCATAGCTTGATCATCGTTCTTTGTTGTAGCTTTGACTTCTACCCACTGTGTAAGGTAATTTGTGGCTACAATAATGTACTCTACATGGGAGTTTCTAGCTGGGGGAGTAATAGGACCTACAAAGTCTATGCCCCACTTTGAGAATGCATGTCCTCCCATCATTGGCCTCAAAGGCATCTCGTCCTTTCTTATTGGATAATGTGCATGTTTGCATGTGTCACATCTCCTCACATAGGTATGTGCATCCATATGAAGAGTGAGCCACCAAAGTCCTGAGAACAGAATGGACTTAATTACTCAATCAGGCCCAAAGTGTCCACCTGCAACACCACTATGTGCAGTTTCTAAGACTTTCAAATAGTCTGATTCATGAACGCACAATCTTAAGTAACCAGCTTTGCCTCTTTGGTATAGGTTGTCTGTTGGAAACAATGTCATATAGTACATTGTGCATGGTCATTGGTCCATTTTGCTCACACAGTATACATCATGTGTGTAGTTTTTATTACTCCCTTTACAAGAAAACAACGCGGACGCCGTGTCTAGACCATTGTCCTCCCAAAGAATCCACCCACGTTCAATACCTGTCGGCAACATTCGCGAAGAATGGAAGGTTTCTTTAAAAGCATGCTTTTACTTTCAAAGCACATGGCTTCACATATGTTTTCCGGTACCAATTCAGTGATCGCATAGCTTTTTTGATATGTGCTTTATGGTAGTGCTTTTCAAGGATACACAACTACTATATAAGGAAGCTATAGGCTCATTGTTCATTCATCCTACACCTTTTGCAACACAAGCTTTGGAGCTTGGTCCCTCAATAGAGGTGGTGCTTCTTAGCACATGGGGCAGCCATGGTGCTATCTTGGAGCATGTTGAGGAGCGGCTATGGAGTTCTTCTTGGAGAAGAAGAGTGTGCTCACACTCTTTCTTATGGAGAGGATTTACCCCACAGTAGCTTGGTGTTGTGGATCGGCCATCCACATGATGTATTTGAAGATTGTCTTCTACATGAAGATTTCGGTGTACTTCAAAGACATTGGATGGAGGTTAACATAAGATTTGCATCTTATGTTAAGAATTCAGGTACATATTCTCTTTATGCACACAGGTACTACTTGAAGTATATGGAAGTTGCATCCATATCAAGAGAAGTCCTATTCAGCATAGGTACAAGAGAATCAGTACATGTATGATTTATGCATATTTGCATATTTGGATGAGGTGTTCGAGAAGGTATGGTCATATGAGTTTGAGGACTTCTAGCAGCAAACTTGTTAGCATTCTTTGCTACTTTTCTAAGTATGTGATCTTTCATACACGTATCTGACTTAGGGTCTTCCATAGCCTAAGTTTAGATGAGGGTTTGTTGATGATTAGTTTTAGATTGATCCTTCCTCTTTCTGTCACTCATATTTACTCTTCTACAACCTATTAGGTCACACGTCTCATATATATTCAGATTTCTATCCATACATCTGAATACGTTTGTTACATTTATATATTCACTCATCCATCCATTTCTGTTCACATAGAGTGGTTGGGATTTGGACTCCCACATTGTAATTTAACATTTGTATATATGATAGTGTGAGTAAGCAGTGGCTTACGTAACACTTTACACATGTTGTCTAATCTCTCTCTATCTTTGTCTCATTATTTGTATGATTAAGTGTGGTATGTCATGTTTTGTCAATATTGGAAGATTGCTAGAATGTGTGTTGTAGATCTTGGAAACCTATGGAACTATGGACCTGTGATATTAGTTATGGGCCTAATTAGGGTTTTGATATCAGAGCATTTAGGCTCTCACATTCCTAGGTTCCCAGACTTCCACGTTTACAACATATGATTTAAAAGCATCTTCTAACATTTGACATTTGACATACACACTTAATCTAGATGAGTAGAGATTTGAGAATTAGACAATTCTATTACATGTTTATTCATTAGTGTAGATTATGAAGTTGATGATCTATTAGCAGCCGAATACTTTTGGAAAAGTATGAAAATACTTTACAGAAAGTATTGTTTGAAGACTAAGACTTGGTGAAGAGAAAGCCACTTCAAATTCAAGGAAGAACAATGGTTTGGAGAAGATGAGGGAATCAGATCGACATCAAATCACAAGTATCAGTTTCTACTATCATATTATCATTTGCAGGTCATATCTTAGAAGAGCAATTATGAAGAGATTTGAAGGATTCAAGGAGTGCTTTTATACACTTTTATTATTTGAAAGTTAAAGGCTACATCAAAACAGGTATCTAGAGGTTTTTCTAGAGAGTTTTGAGAGATCTCTTGCATGGCAAGAAAGCTCATCGAAGAAGACAAATGTGGAGAGCATTAGTTTTGTTTTCAGCCAATCTTTTGTTGTAAGTTGGTTGGAATTTTTCTTGCTCACATTTTGTATCTAGAGAGGTAACTCTAGAAAGGTAATTCATCATTCAAACAAAAGGTTAGTGAACTTATTCATATCAGTCATTTGAAGCAGAATTTTGATTCAAGGATATGAGGAGATGGTAAAACATGATTCTATGTTCACTTCCATTTGTATACTATGTTTGTTTTGTCTCTTACTCTTAGCACTAGAGGAAGAGAAAAAATTCATTTGAAGAAGGTAAGAGAGCTTGCTACTTCAAAATGAAGAGAACAAAAGGAATGGAAGAGAAGTTTGAAGATGTTGACATCATCATTAGGTGGAAGAAAGATGCAGAAAAAGTAGGTCCAACAATTCCAAAGGGAAACTAAGACTTCCTTTTCTCTTATATTTTCCAAATACTTTTCCTACTTTTATCCTCTACATCCAAAGACAAGTCTACGAGAACATCTTGTGAAAAAGATAATTTAAAGAAGAAGCAGTTTCTTGTTTTGCATTATACTTGTTCATGATTTAGTAGATTTGACAAAGAATTGCATTGAGAGAAAGAAAAGCAGCAAATTTTGAAGACAACTTGTATATTTTGACTCATATGTATGAGTTATACATAAGTTGAAGATTTTGAGCAGGTAGCTATATATTACCTCAAAGAATTCTTGGAGTGTCAATACAAAGCTACTTGTATATGAAAAATTATAGAGATTCTTCTTGACCTAACTCTTGAGGTAAAAAAAATTTTTGTGGCAGATGTTGGAGACTTGGGTTGAGGTTTTGTGTTTGGAAAAGGTATCTCATATAGCCCTATGAATCCTAAAATGCTTTCAGCAAGGTTTTTATGATAGATCAGTTAACCTTATTCTAGATTTTGGGAAGCTGAAGAATGACAGGGAAAGCTATTGGCATGTGAACAATGCTAATAAAAAGGTTTCAGAAGTTTTGTTTCAAACACAAGTATTAATGCTATGAAAAATCAGATTTATGAAGGAAGACCTTCCAAATTTCATAAATTTTGATATATTTGAAGAATGACACATGAAGAATTATTTTCAGCCATATGTAAAAGAATGCAGAGTTATACCTATAGGTGTATTCCTATAGGCTATATCAGGTATTCCTATATCAAGTATTCCTATATTTCCTTTGTCAGTTTCTCTTTATATTCCAGCTTTGAAAGAATAAGGAAGAAGGAGAATGTCTAGATAAAGTTCCTATTAGGATGTTCTTATTCAGGAGAAGGTTCCAGAATTCTATTGAAGAGAAGCTTGATATTTCAGAGAGGTATGTTTCAGAAGTGCGCACATATATGTTTATACCAGGTTCTGAAGGAAAGAGGTATGAAGGACTAATAGATAAAACAAGGATGATGACAAGATGACATCATAGATATGAAATTTTGATGAGACTCGTGGCTTGAGTTGAGTTGAGTTGAGTACAGTCAGAGATGAACCAACAGTGTTCGTAATACACTAAGTTGTGAGTTGTCAGTCACAAGTCCCAGGATTCAGTTCTTGATTATGTTTAGTGCATTTACATGACACAGCAGAAGTATGTTGAGAAACCGTTTGTAAGGTGAATGCAAATATGTGGATCCTAGTGTATGCTTACAGGTTTGAGAAGACTTATTTCAGGAGATAGCAGGTTCAGAGTCAGTTCATACTACATTTGTTGTCAAGCAAATGATTGATTGATGAGTACACTATTGGATATCTAGTTTGCATATTTTCTCAAGTATTATGGTTCATATTCAGCAAGTTCAGGTTTTTTGAAGTTTGAAGGAAAGTCAAATTTAGTTTTGAAGAAGACTTTTGAAGAAAATTTTTGAAGTTCAATTCAGGAGTACAAGTTTGAAGCTTATGAAGTTTGCAGATCCAGTCCAGTTTGTACCAATATGACATTGCAGGGGGGATTGTTGGAAACAATGTCATATAGTACATTGTGCATGGTCATTGGTCCATTTTGCTCACACAGTATACAACATGTGTGTAGTTTTTATTACTCCCTATACAAGAAAACAGCGCGAACACCATGGCTAGACCATTGTCCTCCCAAAGAATCTACCCGGGTTCAATACCCCTCAGCAACATTCGTGAAAAATGGAAGTTTTTTTAAAAGCATGCTTTTACTTTCAAAGTGGACGGCTTCGCATACGTTTTCCTGTACCGATTAAGCAATCGTGTAGCTCTTTTGATATGTGCTTTATGGTAGTGCTTTTCAAGGATACACAACTACTATATAAGGAAGCTGTAGGCTCATTGTTCATTCATCCTACACCTTTTGCAACACAAGCTTTGGAGCTTGGTCCCTCAATAGAGGTGGTGCTTCTTAGCACATGGGGAAGCCATGGTGCTATCTTGGAGCATGTTGAGGAGTGGCTATGGAGTTCTTCTTAGAGAAGAAGAGCGTGCTCACACTCTTGCTTACGGAGAGGATTTACCCCGTAGCAGCTTGGTGGTGTGGACCGGCCATCCACATGATGCATTTGAAGATTGTCTTCTACATGAAGATTTCGGTGTACTTCAAAGATATTGGATGGAGGTTAACATAAGATTTGCATCTTATGTTAAGAATTAAGTTACATATTCTCTTTATGCACACAGGTACTACTTGAAGTATATGGAAGTGGCGTCCATATTAGGAGAAGTCCTATTCACCATAGGTACAAGAGAATCAATACATGTAGCTTTATGCATATTTGCATTGTTAGCATTCTTTCACACACGTATCTAACTTAGGGTCTTCCATAGCCTAAGTTCAGATGAGGGTTTGGTGATTATCAGTTTTGGAGTGATCCTTCCTCTTTCTGTCACTCATATTCACTCTTCTACAACCTATTAGGTCACACATCTCATATATATTCAGATTTCTGTCCATACATTTGAATATGTTTGTTACATTTATATATTCACTCATCCATCCATTTCTGTTCACATAGAGTGGTTGGGATTTTGACTCCCACATTGTAATTTAACATTTGTATATATGATAGTGTGAGTAAGCAGTGGCTTATGTAACACTTTACACATGTTGTCTAATCTTTCTCTATCTTTGTCTCATCATTTGTATGATTAAGTGTGGTATGTTCATGTTTTGTCAATATTGGAAGATTGCTAGAATTTGTGTTGTAGATCTTGGAAACCTATGGAACTATGGACCTGTGATATTAGTTATGGGCCTACTAAATTTCCAACATTGTCTCCTACTAAGGCATAGTCTTGAGCCTCTTGCTCCATGCTTTGTTTTCTTGCTAGACTAGCCTCGCTAGGTAGTGTTCCCAATTTCATAAATTCTACCAATGGAGCACTCGAATTTAAAAATTAACAACACATGATAAAGAGTGGCATGATAGTGAATTCCCAACAATCCTTCATGGGCTTGTTGCAACCAACTACTATGTTCATCATCCTTGAGACAACAAGGTAGTACACCCTCTTTATCTTGTTTGTACATGCTTTCTGCCAATATGTGATATTTTTGTGATTTTACAATTTCTTCTTCGTTTTCTTTCACATTTTTATTTGCGGGTCCAAAGGTTAGGACATGTACCAACTTATTTGCCCATTTAGGAAAAACTTCTAAATTGAACAAATAAGTATCAGGTAGTTCATCAGACACTCCTTGTTGTGGCTCTCCTGAAGTGATGCAAGAAAGATGATCTACCTTGAGGTGGGTTCTACCTTTCCTAACAACCACTTCAAACTTGTATTCCATCAGCAAGAGGAACCATCTTACTGAGCATCCTGTATTGCAAGGTTTATTAACCAAATATAATAAAGCTTGATGATCACTAAAAAACTTGAACTTGTTGGCCAATAGATAGTGTCTAAACTTCTTCATGGCATATACCATGCCTAAGCCTTCTCTTTCAGTTGTTGTATAGTTTTTCTCAGCTGCATTTAGTTGTTTGCTAGCATATGCTATAGGCAAATCTCCTTCACCTATGGGCTGTGCTAGCACACATCCGATTGCATGAATGGATGCATCTACATGGAAATGGAATGGTTTATTCCAATCAAGAGTGGTCAATATTGGTGTTGTGCATGAACGTCTCTTCAACTTATTGAAGGAATTTTCGCATTCGTTGTTCCACTCAACATTTATCAACATAACATAAAGAGATTTAGCTATGATTGCATACATGTGGATAAACCTACGATAATATCCACAATGGCACATTAAGGCTTGTACCTCCTTAACATTCCTTGGCCTAGGCAACTATGCTATGGCTCTTACTTTGTCCTCATCTGTTGATATTCCGTTCTTAGAAACAATATGACCTAAGATTTTACCTTGTCATACCATGAACACACATTTTTTTGGGTTCAAACAAATTCGATATTCTCTACACTTGTTGAAGATCTATCTGAGCTCTAGGATGTGGTGTCCTCTTTCTTAGGAATGAGCACATAAATCATCCACATATACTTATTGGCTCTTTCACAAGAACTCTTTAAAGACATGACACATGAGCCATTGAAATGTTGCAGGTGCATTGGTGAGCCCAAATGGCATTACACGAAATGCAAAGATTCCCCACTCTATGGCAAAGGCCGTTTTGTGTTGATCTTTTGGGGCAATGGCTACTTGGTTGTAACTTGAAAATCCATCACAGAAGCTATAAAATTCCTTGCCTACAACACACTCCAATAAATGTTCAGTGATTGGAAGTGGATAGCTATCTCTTATCATAGTGGCATTAACTTTTTTTAAGGTTAATACACACTCCCAATTTTCCATTCTTCTTGGGCACAACTACAATGGGACACCCATTCAGTATGCTCAATCTCATAGATAAGTCCAGCTTCAATCAACCTATCAATTTCTTCTTTTATTTTCGTTGCGTAAATGTCATTATATGTGTAGGGCTTCTATTTGGTGGGCTTGGCATCAGCCATCATGGGAATGGTATGAAAGAATATTTCCGGATCTTCCCTCTTGAGGTCTCTATAGGTCCATGCAAACATGTCCCTATATTCCCTCAATAAAGCTACAAGCTCTACTTCTTCTTCTGCACTTAGGTCTTCTCCTATGTACGTACATCGCTCTTCATTCTCTTCAATGGTTACAACTATTTTTTTGGTCTTTTCTTTATTATCATATGCTTCTTCTATCATGGCCTCTCTCTTAGGCATTCGTACCAAATTTTTTTGGCCTTCAATTTCATATTTATTTTAGTTTTCTGGTACTTCAAACAATGATTCCTCCTCTTCTTGTTTCACTGCTTTTCTTTTCTTTTTGTTTTGACTACCCTCACTTCCATCCTTTGAATTTACAGTTTTGATACTTGTGAGAGGTTCTTCTTCTTTTTGGGTGAATACTCCTATGTTGTCTAGATAGTACTCCTCTGAGTCAAAGAAACTATCCATCACAATAGACTCTAGATTGTCGTTGTTCTCTTTCTCTTCTATGACCTCATTAGAGTCACATCTAGCAAGGGTTCACACATGAACAAAGAGATATCATAACCCTGCTCATCACAATGAGGCTTCCACTGTTCTTCATTGACAACAATGTCCATGGTGGCTAAGAATTTTACCCAACCATGAGGCTCAAATTCCTCATCTGCAAAGATCATCGGTGTGTAGGTTGGGTCTCTAACTGGTCTATCTCCTTGAGAACTTCCTTCTTCTCTTGATTTAAAACATTTTTCCTCTTCCTCTGCAACCTTGCACATCCATGAGTATCTTCATGCATCCAAGATGGATCAGAAGGACTTTCAGAATGCACAGAGATTAAATCTTCCTGTGCCTTGTGGATAGGATTTCACTGTAGGGGTGGTACATCTCTAAATGTATAATCCTTCAGATTCACCTTGCTTGTAACTCCTAAGTGCTTATTGAAACTCATGACCTTTGATAGAGACCGTTAGCCGAGGGCTCTTATAATCTGTGAGGGGTGCTTCCCCCACAATTTTATCTTTACACATAACAACAGCCTTTGCCATTAAACTTTTTGTGGAAGCCTCATCAATTATTTGCAAGAGTTCTAACCTGAATTTCCATCCATCTTTATTAAATAAAAAATTCTGACCTCCTTTTTCATGGACTTGAGTAATCTTGAAGCTTCTGATTCCTTAAGAGCATGGGCTCCATTTGACTTATCAAACTCCTCATGAGCTCTCTTGAATGCATGTCCAATGGCATCACTGGTACGTATTATATTTTCTTTTTGCCTTGTATCTGCACATGTGGTGGCTTTTTGTCTCTTTGCCTTTGTTCAGCTCATTAATCCTTGATTCTTGACCTATGTCCAATTAAGCCTTCCCCTTGCTTCTTATCTACACTGTAAAAGATTCAATTTCTTCTAATTGCACCACCATGGTAGATGGTAATGGCACATTGACTTGATCTACCATTTCTTCTTTGTGCACAAAAATCATTTGAATGTAGGGCCCATATGAAGATGCTTGGTTCTTAGGACAACAATTAGTATAGTGGTCTCTGGCCTCTGGGCAGTTCCTAGAAGAAGGGGCATTTTCTAGTAGAGGGCACCTACTTTGGTAATGCCCACATTCTCCACATCTGAAACAAATAATTGGCCTCCTTGGCCCATTTCCAAAGTTATCCCTATGTCTAGGATTGTAATTATTACCTTGATTGGGTGCTGCTGCCATTACATTGGTTGGTGGTAGGGCTCCTCCTTGTGTCTAATATGTTGTTGCAAGCATTCCTCTTGGTTGACATTCATGGGCCTCATGACTAGCTTTCGTGCATAGCTGGCAAGTTACACTTAAAAGTGGACATTCACTTACCACATGACCCTGCTTGCTGCACATGGTACACCATAGGCCACTTTTGATGCCACCTCCCTTGAGTTCCTGCAACTCCTGTTGAAGTTGAGCCAGCTCTTCTGCTTGTGCTTCCTCTTCCTTTTGTAGCTTCAATGCTTCAATTTCCCGCCTCACCTGAGTTACAGCACTCTCCTCCTCTTTGTGAGGCTTATTCCTTTTTAAGCTCTCAACCTCTTTCCTTAGTTGAATTACTCGGTCTTCAGATTCTGCAGGATATGACAAATTGGAAGAGCTTGCCCCATATTGTTGTCTAATTTTCTTCAATCTTGTAGCTATATTGATAAATTCTTCTATGGATGTTGTTGTCAACACTAATTCTTTGATTTTACATTGTGTAGTCATTGGGAGTAGTTTAGCTAACCATTTCTTAATAAAGAAATCATGTGGAGGATCTGGCAACTTAGCCATTAATACCTTGGCTCTAGTTACAAACTCTAGAAACATTTCACCACGACCTAGTATCAAGTTTTCTAACTCCTCAATGATTATCTTTATAGTGTTCCCATGCTAGAATTGAGTTTTGAATGCCTCTTTCATTAAATCCCACGTCGTGAAATGGTTTTCAACAAACTGGCCAAATCATTTATCTGCTAGCCCTTCTAATGTGGCAAGAAAGAGGAGCAAAAAGGCATCCTCTCTTCCCATCAAACCTCTTGTTTTGCATAATGCTAAGAATGTCCTAATGTGCTCGTCCGGATCTTCTTGAGCTAATCCTTTGAAAGATGGAAATTTTATATTTAATCTAGAAAGTAGAGTTTCCAAATCTACCTAACCTACCATGTTCTTTACTAACGATGTTGATGATAGTGGACTAGAGGATCTTCTACCAGCCTTCCTTCTTGTTGCTTTGCAAGTGACCCTCAATGTTTGAGACCGGTTGCGGTCATGAGCTATTCATAATCCTCTTAGGCTAAGAGAATTAATATGAAGATTTACCTCTTAACCCAATGAAGTAGTATTGTAGCACCGTTGGCACTTGAATAATGCTTCTCCACACTACAATATTGCTTCTCCTATGCTCAAGCCTCCTTAGTTCCCACCGTGCATGCCAAATTTTGCTTGGGGATTCTTGTGCAGAAAGGAACTTCAGTGTTTATAGGAGAATGGAGAATGAGAACAAGAGAATTAATGACACCGAAAGCTTTTGATCAATTAGGAAGAGAAGAATACAATCTTATTCATAAGACAAATGCTCTACACAATATGAGAAAAACTAAATAATGCTCATGAAACAAGATTACAAAGTACTTACAATATGCCGCCGACCTCTGCATCAGACCTCCACATTCTCCAAGCTTCCCCTTGTGCACACCTTGCACCAAACTTCCAATAAGGGGAGGGATGGACACTTGTCGACGTGCACCTTCAATGGGACTTTGGAAATCTTGATGTCCTTGCTTCACTTTCTTTGCATGCAATCTATGTCACTCTTTTTGCACCTTGCAATGGCTCTCTCTGTCGCACGCACTCTCTCTGAATGTATCACTCCTCTCTCTCTTGCTCTAGAATATCTCACAATAGCTTGGTGCAACCAAGAATACTCCTTCCCTTGGGTGTCGGTTCATGTATGCTCCTAACTCCCATAGCATCTTGGCCCTCACTTGTATGTCCCAAGATTGTCTCCAACGTGTGCCGAGCAGCCAACAAATCCATGTTTTGTCCTGTAGTGACTTTAGGACAATACAAAACTTTAAATGGGGGGCCATACTTTTGCTTCTGCATATGCTGTCGATTCACATACCTTCACATTTTGCCTTTTAATTCTTCAAATGTACACCTAAGAGACGGTTCACCTAAACCTTCCAAACACTATGCACCTTGATACCCGAACACTTTGACTTTGATCCTTTGACTTTGATCCTTTAACTTTGATTGTGGTTGACTTTGACCAATGTGACCTTTATGGGCTCAACACTTATCAATATAAGAACCATCTTCAAACTTAACCACTGGGTGTTCAAGTCCAAAGGGTTGATCAAGATTTTTGAGTTGGACAACTGATCACTATAAACTCTTGCTATAAATATTAAGTACTTTAGTTTTAAAATCATAAAGAAAAATATTTTTGTTTGTGAATTAAAAACTATTGTGATTGTTTGGCTCAACATTGATTCTTACTTCACAATAGTATATGTATGTGTGTGTATGATTGTGAGTAAACATGTATTGTGGTTGTTTGAATCAATATTGATTCTTACTTCACAATACTATATGTATGTGTATTTGTGTGTATAATTGTGAATGAAATCTATTGTGATTGTTTGGCTCAACATTGATTCTTACTTCATAATAGTATATGTATGTGTGTGTATTATTGTGAATAAAAATGTATTGTGATTGTTTGAATCAATATTGATTCTTACTTCACAATAGTATGTATATGTGTATGTGTATGTGTATGTGTATGTGTATGTGTATGTGTATGTGTATGTGTATGTGTATGTGTATGTGTATGTGTATGTGTATGTGTATGTGTATGTGTATGTGTATGTGTATGTTTATGTGTATGTGTATGTGTATGTGTATGTGTATGTGTATGTGTATGTGTATGTGTATGTGCATGTGTATGTGTATGTGTATGTGTATGTGTATGTGTGTGTATGTGTCTGTGTGTGTATGTGTTTGTGTATGTGTATGTGTATGTGTATGTGTATGTGCATGTGCATGTGCATGTGCATGTGCATGTGCATGTGCATGTGCATGTGCATGTGCATGTGCATGTGCATGTGCATGTGCATGTGCATGTGCATGTGCATGTGCATGTGCATGTGCATGTGCATGTGCATGTGCATGTGCATGTGCATGTGCATGTGCATGTGCATGTGCATGTGCATGTGCATGTGCATGTGCATGTGCATGTGCATGTGCATGTGCATGTGCATGTGCATGTGCATGTGCATGTGCATGTGCATGTGCATGTGCATGTGCATGTGCATGTGCATGTGCATGTGCATGTGTATGTGTATGTGTATGTGCATGTGTATGTGTATGTGCATGTGTATGTGTATATGTATGTGTATGTGTATGTGTATGTGCATGTATGCTATATGATTGTAAGTGAAAATCTAATATGATTGTGTATATGCATGTGTATGTGTTTGTATGATTGTGAATCAAAAACTATTGTAATTGTTGGAAAAGGTTTATGTTTTTTCAATAATTCAAGGGTTGAGAAAGTATTAATAAGTGAAGATGAAAGGCATCCAGGACAATGCATATCAGCTAATAGAAGGTTCTTGTTGTATCAATTCAATACAACTTCACAGATCCATCGATCTTCTTTGGAAATTTGTATTGTATTGATACAACAAGAGCCTTCTGTTAGCTGAGATGTTGGCATCAAGACAATAGCATCAAGAGGGACTTGTTGGGAGGAAAGAAATCAACTTGTTGAGACAATAACATCAAGATGGACTTGTTATGGCAAAGTTTTGATAGAAATCGACTTATGCACCTGATCCTTGGATACTTACGACAAAAAAGATGCAAATAGGTAAGAAAAGATTTTACTTTTATGATGTAATTTAGTATTTTTTCAAGCATATAATAATGAATTTTTATTTCTTTATATTTTTATAGGTTATTTTGAAGGTTGATTGATTTTGAGCTGAGTGGATGGTGGGAGGAGTAGATGCAATGTGTATATACTTCAACCATATGACCAACGCATATGGGTATGAAAGTTGAAAAATGTATGGTTGAAAATACCATACATGCATATGTGCAGGGTTGGTTCTTGATGCATCAAGAACCCTCTTTCTTGACTTTACTTACTTGTACATGATTGTGAAGGCACATAAGATTCTTAACTACGCTTATTTTTTTTTCAAGGCTCAAGTCGATTTATGGTGTGTATGTGCTTGTGTTTATGTATATATACAAATGCATGTGTGTATGTATGTATGTGAGTATGTACATATGCATGTGTGTATGTATGCATGCATGTGAGTATGTATGCATAAGTGTATGTATGCATATGTATGTATGTGCATGTGTGTATAAATGTATCTATGTATGTATGCATATGCATGTGTATGCATATGTGTATGCATGTGAGTATATGTGTGTGTGTGTATGTGTGTATATGTATATGTGCAAGTATCTATATGTACATGTGTATGTGCATATGTGTATATGTGCAAGTATCTATATGTGTATGTGTGTGTATGCATATGTGTGCATTTCTAAATATATATGTATGCATATCATATATGTGTGTGTTTGTGTATGTGTATATATGTGTGTATGTATGTGTGTGTATGTGTGTGTATATGTGTGTATGTGTGTGTATGCATATGTGTGTATGTATGTGCATGTGTGTGTATGCATGTATCTATGTATGTATGCATATGCATGTGCATGCATGTGTGTGTATATGTGTTTTTATGTATATGTGCAAGTATCTATATGTGTATGTGTATGTGTATGTGTATATGTCTATGTGTGTGTATGATTTTGTGTGTATATGTGTATATGTATGTGTGTGTATATGTTCAAGTGTCTATATGTGTATGTATATGTGTGTGTATGTATACTTGCAACTATATATATGTGTATGCTTATGTGTATATGTCTATGTGTGCGTATGATTTTGTGTGTATATGTGTATATGTATGTGTGCATATATGTGCAAGTATCTATATGTGTATGTATATGTGTGTATGTATATGTGCAAGTATCTATATGAGTATGTGTATGTTTATATGTCTATGTGTGTGTATGATTTGTATGTATATGTGTATATGTATGTGTGTACATGTGCATGAAAGTACGTGCATGCATGTGTATATGCATGAAAGTATCTGTATGCATATGTGTGTATGCATGTACATGTGTGACACATGCACATACATACACACATATGCATACATGTACCTTCAAATCTACAAAACAAAAACACTAAGTTTACATCTGAAGAAAAGTCTCTATGGTAGGATTAGAGCTCTATAGACTCTCAAACAAGCACGTGCAGAATGATGTTTTCAATCCAATGTAAATTTTTTTTTTTTATTAGAAACCTGTTTTTGATCGAAAGAGCTTTCGATCGAAAAGTTTTTGGATCAAAAATTTTTTGTTCAAAAATGATTTCGATTGAAAGCCTTTCGATCAAAAGTTTATCCCTGTACGTTTTTTCTTTCCGTGTTTATTCGGACAACCACGAATAAAATGAACAAATTCGGTATCTTTTAATTATTCGATCAAATAAATGCAACTAGTGCATTAGTGCCTGAACAAGAATGCAAGAAATTGGATGATAAAGCAATGAAATGTATTTTTGTTGGGTACAGTTTTGAAAGCAAAGCCTATCATCTATATCATCCACAAACTAAACACATTTTGGTTACCCATGATGTTATTTTTGTGGAAGATGCAAGTCAACCATTAATTTCATGTACCAATGAGACTTTTTTAGCTCTAGAGATTTCTATGACATTGATGCCTCTTTTTACAAGTGGACAGTAAAGCGATGGTCCAAATGAGGCAATTTCTCAGTCTTTACATGTTTCATGTGATGATGCAGATCATTCCATTTCTGCTGATGCACTTGTTGATGAGAGGATTTATATAGAGAAGGCAAAAATTATGCCAAAATGGATGGTGCAAACATTGAGAGATAGCAAATTAGATGCACAACTATCATATCATACTCATTTAGGCTCTCATAATGCTTCTTATGCATCAAATTTCAATGTTATGGCTTCCTCTAGTCTTTGTGATGAGAATGAGCCTATTTTGTTTGATGAAGCACAAAATTTAGAGAATTGGATGGTTTTTATGCAATCAAAATATTATGTTATTATGAAGAATGGTACCTAGTCTTTATGTGATTTGCCTCATGGCAAGAAGTTCATTGGCACTAAGTGGGTATACAAGCTAAAGAGTAAGCATGATGGAACATTTTCTATGTATAAGTCTAGGTTGTTGCAAAAGTTTATGCTCAAGAAAGAGGCATTGATTTTGATGAGACCTTTGCTCCCACATGCCGAATGATTAGTGTTCGTAGCATCTGTGCACTTGAAGCTCATCATGGTTTGAATGTACAATAGTTGGACATAAAAACTACATCTCTGAATGCTGACTTAAATTAAGAAGTGTATGTTTTTTGGCCCCATGATTTTGTGTAGAAAGGGCATGAAAAAAAAGTGTGTAGGTTAAAAAATGCATTATATGGTTTGAAGCAAGCATCACATGCTTGGTATGAAAAGATACATGCCTACTTGATTGCACATGGTTTTGAGAGCAGTCCAATTCAGAGCACCTTGTATGTTAAGCATGCAAATGTTGTGCTTTTGATCATTGTTGTTTATGTTGATGGCATGCTGCTCTCTAGTTGTGATGAGAAGCATATTGCTGATTTTAAGGCTGATTTTCATGCCTCATTTGAGATGTGGATTTGGGGCATTTGCATCATTATTTAGGCATTCAATTTATGCAATTTGATGGTAGAATAACTTTGTGTCAAACAAAATATATTGACACATTATTACAGTGTTTTGACATTGAAGACTCCAAACCTATTGCCACTCCTATGGAGACAAGTTTACGATTGAGTCTTCATGATGCTAGAGATGCATTTGATGTTGTTCTCTATTAGAAAGCTATTGGATGCTTCATTTAATTATGCATAACCCGACTTGATATTCACTTTGCTATCTCACATATGATTAAGTTTATGCATTGCCTAGGTGTCAAGCATTGGCAGGCAATTAAGCGCATCTTTCACTACTTGTGGTCCCCGACTACTTGGATTGTTTTATCCCAAGGGGGATCATTATTTCCATATTTACATGCTTTCTATTACTCTAAGTGGGCTAGTTGCTATGACACTCATGTGTCCACAAGTGGTTTTCTCTTCATGCTTGGTAGCTCATGCATATCTTGGTTCAGCAAGGAGCAACCTATTGTGGCCACTTCTAGTTGTGAGGTTGAGTATAAGACAAATTTCTCAATGAATGTTGAGTGTGTGTGGCTAAGATGTGTTATGGCTGATTTGGGTGTTGGTCAGTCTCTTTCCACCACCATCTTCACTAATAGTTAGAGTGCATTGGAAGTTGTGAGGAACCCTGTGTTCCATGCTTCTACTAAGCACATTGAGGTGCAATATCATTATGTTAGGGACATTATGTTAGGGAGAGGTTCTCTGCTGGAGAGATCAGTTTGGCATATGTGCTCACATAGGAGAATGTTGTAGACCTCTTCAGAAAGGCTCTACCTAGGGAGAAGTTTGAAGCTTTCTACAAAGCTTTGGGCTTACTTCCTTTTGTGGATTGATTCCACATAGCTTGGCACTTTCCTATACATGAGTGCGATCTCCTTGTTCACCACATCACTCCTAGGGGGGCTTGTTGATATATTTTGGTAGTGATGTGCCTGAACACACTAGGTCCACCGAGGCACTTTTTTCCCTCTTTAGGAGGTCCCCCCCCAGCTTGTATATACACTTATAACCCTAACATGTCACTTATCTTTGTACATTGTCTTGGTAATACATTCAGTATTGTGTGTTGTGCTCAAAGCTTCTTCTTCTTCTTCTTCTTCCTTGTGTTGTTCGCATGCTTATGCAGACCTCAAACTCCAACAATCTTCCCCATTGATTGTTTTTCCCTACCATTGCATTGCTCAACACAAAGAGTTCTTGTGGTTTGAGATTTATGTCATGATGGTTTGGAATGTTTGAATCCTTCTATATAAGGAGACTATTTCCAATATAATCTCTTATTCTCTTATAATTTTCAAGGTCTTCAAATGAATCTAGTTCTCTAATTCCATCTCTCTAAGGCCTTGAAAGATGTAGATAGTCTCCCTAAAATACTTGAGACTTATGCACTTAGGCTTCCATTAATGCTTCTATTTGAAATCCAATCTTCCTTTACTTAATAATCTTCCTTTGCTTAATAATTCGTTTTTTATTCATGCAATGAAGGATGATTGTTAGTAGCAGCCAAGGCACCCAAGGACCTACAAGACAAGGAAGCCAAAGAAGGGAGTCAGAGCAAGGAACAAGCAGGCAGTAGTCAACGCAGATCTGGCAAATAGGCCTATAATTTTTCCATGAAACAATATTTCCCAAATAGTGACTGTAGTCACTTCACTTCATTGTAAATACCATTTTCTATTATTCCTACTCCATTTTGTGCAAGACGAGGAGTCCTCGAGCTTGAGGAGTACTAGTAGTATTTATGTACCAATTTTCATAATTTTTAGAGATCGTTTGAGCCTCCAAAATAGCCCTAGAACGTAATTTTTAACTAGGCTGGACGCTAGGTCTGGACAGGACCAAAGCTAGTCAAAAACTATAAATAGAGCTAGAGAGATCATTTTTGAGGTTAGCTTGTTGTAGATTTGAACTTGTATGAGAACTCTTTTGCAATAGAAGTTACTCCATTGTCTCTCTCTTTGTTCTTGCCTTGTGTGCGCATGTGTGCGGATGTGTGTGCATGTTTGTGTGCTTCTCACTCAAACACTTGTGCCATCACTTGTTCAAGGTCTTCATACCATCCTCATGCCTTCCCAGATTGACATTAAAGGAGGTTCTACTCATCACTGAGCTACACCAAATTTTGGCACCATTGCCGGGGATCGAGCTTTGAGGACGAGCCTGTGATGGTATGACGTAGAGTTGAGACATTGGAGTTATAGGTATTTTCTTCAATTCTATCTATTTACTTTTGTTTTCTTCACCATCTTCATCACCATCACCATCTCCCACCTCCATGTCCATCATCGCGACATTTTCAGTTTTTTGGTCATATCACCCTTCCCATACCATTTCCCCTCATTTCACTTGTGAGAGAGAGCGAGAGAGTGTTTGCGTGCTTGTGCTTTTCTGTGTTTTTTGAGATTTTCTACAGGAATCAGCATCCCAGCAGCTGCACCAGCTTCAGCAGGTACAAATTTTTTACTATGCAGGTCCCGAGGCATTGACCTCTATCAATCGCGACTGATAAAAAAATTGATCAAATTGCTAAACTAAGTGCATAAACATGATGTGTAGGCCTAGAGCATTCCAAAAGTGTGTTTAAAACTTTAAAATTCCTCTGTTTTCTATCAATCGCGACTGACATGTCAATCGCGATTGATAAACGATGACGTACACTTGCTCATTGATCTGTCATTTGCGACCGACACATTGATCATGACTGACATGTTGATCACGACCGACAGAGTCAACAACTGTTTCACCACGACTGACATAGCCTTTGCGTGCCATGTGTCAATCGCGATCGACCCATCAATCGCGACTAACAACCCCGATGGACCTATCAATCGTGACTAACCCAGTCAACGATTGTTTAACCACGACTGACTGAAATTTTGGGCCACGTGTCAATCGCGATTGACCCATCAATTGCGACCGATAGCCACGACGGACCTATCACTTAGTGTGTGTGTGTGTGTGTGTGACAAGTTTTTTAGAAGTAGATTAGGAGTGGAGAAGTCAGGGTTATGAGTTAGGTAAGAGAAATTGGGAGTAGGTTAGGTCAATCAACATCATAAAAAAACCACAAAAAAATCATCTTTTTCAGAGTTCACAAATCCTTATCAGTGACAAAGACCCAAAAACACCACATCACTATTCACTTATTAGTTGTAGGTATCATGTGAAGCACCCAGAATGATTGGTATTGTCAAAGCATGTATCATGCAGAACTTGACTTATAGGTGGACTGTAGTGTTAGAAATTGAGCGAGACACTCTTTGAAGTGAGCTCTTCACATTGGGAGTATCATTCTCATGCTTGATCGCTTACATGGGGAGAAATGACACCACCCAAGTATCATGAGGGGAATTTTTTGTGAATATCAAAGTATTTTCAGACTAAACACACATAGAGGTGATGATGAGAGCATAAAGAATACACAAGGACAAAAAAAAAATCTTATTTGAACTTGTAAACATCTAATTATCATGATCAATTGATTTTGGTATCGGAATACCGAATTCAAGTATGTTGCTGATACTTGGCAGATATCATGTATCATGAATACCTTACTCTTAGTGTGTATCATGATACTTAGGTATCGTGAATTGCCTATTCGAGTATTATCATGCGATCCCAAGTATTGTGTATCCCCGATACCATTCTACCATCATGTGTTGTCGATCTTGGACATGTATTGTGTATCATTGATCATGAGGGTAAGTATCATGTTATGCTAGTATTGTGTATCATTTGATCTGAAGTATCGTGTATTGCTTATTATACCCCAAATATCATGTATCATGCATCCTCTCCCTAAAGTATTGTGTATCGTGTGAAGTTTTGTATCATGACTCAAGTATCATATCACGGAAGGTTAAGTATTGTGTATCATATATCAACTTATAGCATGTATCATGTATTCCCTTATGTATCTAAGTATCATGTTGTCAAGGATGAGTATCGTGTATTGTTGAAATCTTGGGTATCGAGTATTGTGAAAAATTATGAGCAAACCCTAATTTATTCAACAACCAAATTTTGGAATTTCATTGCTCAAACTTCAATTGAAACCATCCCCTAGACTCTAGAAAATACTCAAGAGTGAAGATAGAGAACCTAGGGTTACAAAACTTGAGAAGGCCCATAGACTTTGAATGAAGCTACTGATCTAGACATGTCTTAGGGAGCCAAAGAAATGTGATATCCTTAGTAGGGAGTGTAACTCAAAGAAGTATTCAATCACCTTACTCAGACACCTCTAGTGATTCAGAATGTGAACTAATCATGAACTCCAAAGGTGTGTTTCTACAAGCTTTCATGGAGTTCCTATATACTTGTATGGACTGAATATGTCTATAGAAAGACTTAGAAACCTGATTGACTTTGAAGTTTTGCAAAGACTAGCTGTGAAGTTTGAAGGATGATTATACATGGACAAACGAGTTAGTGATTGAGAAACCTGATAAAATTAATGAAAGAGGGGAAGTTGAGGTGCCCAACAACTCAAATGGCTCTGATAATAGAGAAGCCATGATCAATCCAAGAGGAAGATCAATAGTACTGAATAATTAAAGAGGAGATAGAATCCCTCAAGTTTATGATTTTGTGGATGTCTATCTCATAGCTAGAACCGATAAATTATTCCAAGCCACTTCACCCATAGTGAGAAGCAGTGTCAACCATGCTACCATCTATGAATTGCATGATCTAGACAAATCTTCGGGAGTCACTTATTTGGATCAAAGCAAACAAAGATATTGGGAAGTTACTGATTCAGAGAGATCTAGACTGTAGTACATGGGTTTGCAGTATTCCCTTTAAGGGACTAGGCAACCATGTCCCAAAATCCTCAAGGTTAGCAGAAAATCTAGGGAAATCCCATCCTAGGGCAAAGCAATAGACAAAGTGTTCCACTCACACCGCATGTTCACTTCCCTATACCAATACAAGTACAATACCCAACTCTCAATCAAGAAGTGAGATGATGAACCAACCACCCTGTCCTTCAAGATCTCCATACGGAAGAGGATCAGGTATGCATCATGTGGTTCAAGATATTCCTTGAACTCCTAAAGTTGGCAGAAGATTGAGACCTTACCAAGTAGCAAAGTTCCTAAGAAACCATTATGACAGATCAAGAGATCCATATGATCATATGATAAAATTTCAACAAGTGTTACGAGCAAAGCAGGTAGATGATTTTTTAATTCAATATGAATCTTTTGTACTTACATTTATGCCTATGGGGACATGCATAGGCACCTTAGGACTAGAGTGCGACATAGAGCCAGAGGGGAACATTGTGTACATAGGGAATGGATTGGAGTTCAAGAGAAGAATGCGGGCACTATGGGACTCTTACCTGTGCTTTGTCCACTTATCATGGAAGTATGTAAAAATTTTACATATAAATTGAAATAAATATGTTATGTTTTATTTACATTGATGAGAGGGATAAAAATTACGTACTTAGTTCACTTGAGATAGAGTTTGGGACAGGATGGTCGCTTAAGTGGTGTCTAAAAGAGATGCGGACACTTATGGCTCATCGTCGCGATAATGCACGGTATGCACTGCTTTTATGTATATATATGTGGATATGAGTATGTGTGTTTATGCATGTATGTATGTATATGAGAGAGAGAGAGAGAGAAAAGAGTGAGACTAGAGGTATAAATACATGCATACACACACATATACATCATACATGCACATTTACACACATATACACATACATGCACATTTATACATATGCACACATACATGCACATTTTTACACACATATACAGATGCATGCAGTTACACACATATAATGATTACACATAGAAACATACACATACTCACATACACGTACACATACTCACATACACATACACATGCATAATCATATGTACACACACATAGACTCATATAATCATATTTACATGCATATATACATATACACATGCATATATACACACACACAACACATGCATATGCACGTATAGATACACATACATACACAACACATGCATACACATAAATAAATAAATAAATAAATCCTATTTCAAAAATCCTAAATTGAAAACACTAATTTCGATATTAGGGTTTTAAAACCCCTAATTTAAAAACTCTAATTCAACTTTTTAGCCATATGTTTGAAGTATATGTACACATTGCATCTATTCCTCCGACGTCCTACTAGAGAGATGTCTCTCCTCCCAACCTTATGCCTCTATATATAGCTACTCGAATCAACGAGGATCATAATATATATAAAGATATATACACATCATGTAGATACACATACATAAATATAAAATGGAGTAGGTATATTATGCATCACACATACATGCCTAAATGCACACGTAAATATATATATACATGCATACATATTTACATGTACACATTTACACAGACATATATACATATATACATGTACACATCACATATACATGCCTACATGCACATGTAAACATATATATACATGCATAAATATTTACATGTACATATTTACACATAGACACATATACATATATACATGTACACAATTATAAACACTCGCATATATTACATGAATACATGAATATTTTACATAAATGCATATGCATATATACACATATGCATATTTAACACATGTATACATATATCACACACATGAAAACACATACATATACATGAAATACATATATATATGCATACTAACATATGTATACATATAATACACATGAATACACACACATATGCATACATACATGATAAAAATTTGCTCCTCGAAGATAAAGCTGTATATAAATAAAATAATTAGGAATACCCCCGAGCTTCATGTTCTAACTTAGAAGAACATGATTTCATCTCTCTAGTAGGATTCATCATTATTCAAGTTAATAAAAAAATCTATTATTTGATATCCATTCAGAAGCTTCAAGTTATTGATCGATAACTAGAGTAGAATTTACTATCTAATCTGCTCATATGTTTTCATTATTGCCATCATTTTGGTAAGACATCAATATAGTCTCATCTTCATTATCCTTATTGATTTCATTTATTTCTTCTATTGTTAAATATATGTTCTCATGAATCACATCATCTATTGATGGATTAATATCTATTTCTGGTAATTCCTCTTCTCATCAGTAGAATCAGCATGTAGAGAATTATCCTCTTCATCAAAAAGATTAGTATCATTATCACGTATAATGATTCTAATTTCTATTTCAGATGTTGATGTATCAGTATCTGATGCTGAATCATCAAGAGGACTTTCTTCGATCTCTCCAACAATAAACTGTTCAAACAATGACCTACCTCTAGGTTGCACATGAATGACTTGCCACCAAGGATGAGCATCTGGGTTTTTATAAAAAAATGCCTATTCAATATGCCTAGGAAGAATATATGGTTCTTTAGTAGATCGCATTACCTTGGAAGAATCAATTGCCCAAAACCCAGATAATTCCTTTTTTAATGTGTTGGCGCGTTGCAAACGACTATATAGCCAATCCATGAAAGAATATATATATGTAATCTCATTATTATCGAGATTACGTCTATATCTTTTGTTTTTTCGCGTTTTACTTCGGAGATTTTGAAGTTCCTTGTACTTGCTAAGGAATGTTTGCATGCATTTTCTATTATATGCTACAAAAGTAGAAACATCATTTTTTTCTTGAAATGTAAATAAGAATGGAACCCCCTTTACCTGATAATACCTAATCTGTTATTTTTGAAGAAAACTCGTTGGTCCATGCACGTGGAGCTTGTTCATGAACTCTTTCAAGGTACTCACTAACGTAATACATGCACTCTTCAAGCATCCAACCCTTTGCCATGGATCCTTCTGGTTTCGCTCTTTGTCGCACATAACCTTTTGATATTCCCATAAATCGCTTGACCCAAAACATCCATCGAGTGTTGAAAACACCTGCAATCTCTATTTCATCTACAAGATGGACTAATAAATGAACCTAAATGTCGAAAAATGAAGTAGGAAGTTCTTTCTCCATCAAAAATAGGAAGTTCTTTCTCCACCTATACATATCATAAAAACAATTATAAAGAAGTTAATTAAAAAATAAAACATATCCAATATTCATACATATTAAATATAAAAGTATCATAATTACCTTATAAGTAATCCAAGACGATAGATCACATCACGTACTCCTTTCGTTGTACATCCATCGATAACCAAAGGTAAAATATGTTTCAAAAAGTTATGTCAATCATGGGTCTTTAACCCAGATAAGCTCTTATCATCCATAGTAAACATGTTTTGAAAAGATGCTCCATATCCTGTAGAAGTCTTAATCAATTGAATTCTATTGTTGATAGTCTTTATCTCTTTTGTTGTAAGTACCCAAGGAGCAGGTGCATAAGTCGTTTCTTGTCGATGTCTATCAAAAACTGGCCATAACTTTGGTTTGGATTTTTGATCTTTCAAATCATTCCTTGATGCTGTGGTATCTTTTAGTCCAAGAAGATGCTTCCATAGTGAGTAACCAATATTTTTGAATATATGCATAGGATCAAGAAGATGACATACTTTTAACTCTTTCCAATACTCCAAAGAATACCATATTGATATGTTCTCTGCGAGTGCCAATTTTCCTTTACCTCTGTTCACATACTCATTATCTGAATCATCACTGAAGATTTCTGATGTTGGATCTATCAGAGGTCCATCTGTCCATTTTTTATACCAATCCATACACGTCATAGGTTTTGGACACTAACTTGTTTCAAGCTTTCCATTAAAATGTATCTCTTCTCTTTTAGATCTTAATGGATGATCATCAAGTAAGAATCGTCGATGTCGAAGATAAATATTTTTGTTGAGATTCTTACTATAGATTGATCTCAACCAATCACCACAATATGGACAAGCTTTATAACCCTTATTAGATATTCCTGCATCATGAAAATGATAAAAATATAATTGCATTAAATCATATTTATTTACATGCATATTGAATAAAAAAATTACATCAATACCTGAACAAACACCATATCCTGGAAAATCATGAATAGTCCAAGCCACAATACCACGAACCGTAATATGTCTTTCATTGATGTTTTTCGATACATCAATGACATTAATACCTCTCCATAACTCTTGAAGATCGTCAATGAGAGGAGCAAGATATATATTCATATCTTTAACTTGTCTTTTGCTTGGGATTAAAAGTGAAAGCATTAAATGTTCCTTTTTAATGCTAAGATATGGCGGAAGATTGTAGTTTATGACTACCACTGGCCATGTTGACCATTTACTGGATTTCATGGAGAATGGATTAACCCCATCTAATGCAACTCTTAACTTTAGATTCTGTTGATTTTGTGCAAATTCAGGCCATGTAGAATCAATATGCTGAAAAGCAACACTATCATGAGGAATATTGATTATTGACATGGATGAATCGCATGCACAGAGGTTACTCAAGATAGAGCAACCTGATTATAAGGGACTAGTGCCAGCAGGATTCCTAGGGTATGCAGTAAACCTCTTGCATGTTAATGATGAGCATCTGAACTTTAGGATACAAAGTGGAAATCATGGTGGCTTGAGAGGATCACTTTTATACAGCTTGTTCAAAGAACTTCAGGTTTATGACACTGAAGTTTTTTGAACAAGCTGTATAAAAGTGATCCTCTCAAGCCAACATGATTTCCACTTTGTATCCTAAAGTTCAAATGCTCATCATTGATATGCAAGAGGTTTACTGCATACCCCAGGAATCCTACTGGCACTAGTCCATTATAATCAGATTGTCTATCTTGAGTAACCCCTATGCATGCGATTCATCCAGGTCACCATTGTATGGCCTATAAACAGTGCCAAATTCTTTGAATAGCAATTATAAATCCACTTCTCACACTTTCAAACTGAACATATGATAGAATCGACAAATCATTCAATGAAGGTACATACTTCATATCCTCCAAAACAAACAGTCGTATCTTGCCATCCAAACAATCAAATTTTTCGCGAATATTTTGAAAGATGCATTAATAGTTTAAACGATGCGCGGACAAAAAGTGTCCATTCAATTCAAGTTCTTGTTCTTACCTTATCTAAAGTAAGAATAAAAACCTCCATGTATATATATATATATATATATATATATATATATATATGTATATATATATATATATATGTATATATATATATGCACATATATATAAATAGATAGAGAATTGAAAATTATACCTTAATAGTGTCGAAACAGATACATTACTCCATCCAAAACGATTTTGAAGGTTGAGAATAAGTAAGCTCGCACTTAGTTGTGTCAAACGACTTCCTTCATATACATGCTTTAGAAATTCCTCTCGAAGATATTTCTCATTTTTAGAAATATCAATGCTCTCACTGTCATTTTGATACCAATCCTCAATAAAATCTGCCATGCCATCATCTTCATCATTGTCACACAAATCTTGTACTTTATCATCTTTTGAATATAGATCTTTCAACTTTGCATATTGCACAAGATTAGTTTTGCGTAGCCTCCTCATGGAAGCTTCTGATAAATGAGGTCGTACTGGTAATTGTGAAGGCTGTGGAGGAATATCATCAACATCATATGTTGGAATGTACACATATAAATAAAATTCATTAGTATTCCATAAATGAATAAAAAGTAAACTTTAAATATAAAACCAAGTATATAACTTATTAAATATGGATAGAAAAATTTTATTCTCTCTAGCTAAAAGGTGCTCTTGGAGGTCTACGCCATCCATAATTCACTAATAGTTCATCACCGGCATGTAATGTAGTAATAGAATTGACAACTATGTATCTTGATACATCTCTACTCATGTATGGTGATTCATGACTATTTTCACGCTCTTCAAATGTGCAATTAGTCCTTGAACTATTATGTAACCCTCGACTACTATTTATTAAACTTGCTATATTTCCATGTGTGTAAGGTCTTCCATCAATATATAATCTTTCATTTTCTGCATGTAAAATCCTTCTACTAGTAAGGGATGTTGCGTTCAAGCATATTCCATAAGTACTTATGCTTTGAACATAACGTGAAAGTCGATGCCAATCTCCCCATCCATATATAGGACCACAAAATGACATAAGAGTGACTTCAGAGTTCGGAGACACATACAAATCCTCTACAATAAAGAGACCACGACCAACATTAGTAATAGTGGACGGAGCAATCATATAGCGATTACCCCAAAAGTTGAAAACCTCTCCATCTAAAGGAAGTGGTCCTCTATTCCATCCTCCATATCTTCTTCTATCATATGTTTGTACTAAATAACGATCACGAGCTGGCAATGGATAATCTCCAACGGTTTCATTCTCTAAACCAGGAGGTAGAGGATTTCTAGAAACCTCTGCTTGTAACTGATGAACAAAAAGTCCATGACGTGTACGAGGTATATTAACATTATGAGAAAAATTATCATCATCATCGAGCAAGTGTTCCTGTATATCAACAGTAATTTGATTTTGTATATGGTTTTTAAATAAAATAATGACATTAATATATATAGAAAATACATATCCAAGCATTATCACGTTGACCAGGTGATGGTGCACGCTCAAAAGTACCATACTCTGCCTCATGTTCAATACATTCCAATCGTGGTCTTCGATACATGCCATAACAAGAGTTACACCAACATATAATATGCTCTTCATAGTAAAATTCATCATAACTCCTATCGGAGGACACATGTGAAGTCGTTGCATGGGTAGGAGGTGTTGGAGTACCCTCTGATTGATCAGAATCTGCACATAATAAGAAACAAAAAAAAAAGTTATGTATCCATCAAATATATTTAAAATTAAAAGTTTGATATACTTACAATATAAATTCATTGCACGATGAGGAGACGGTGGTGGAGTTCCATATGATTGATCAGAATCTACAAATAATGGTATTTGATATTAATAATCTGATTATCTACATACACAAAAAATTCACATATACATATTTACACATACACACATATTCACATATACACATTTACACATACACACATATTCACATATACACAACTACCCATTATTGTGGGATAAATGCATGTATTTTGTATGAATGAGTGTATATGCATGCATGTGTGTGTATGTATATATGTGGATATGTATATGTGTGGTTATGTTATATGTATGTATATGTGTATATGTATGTGTATATGTATACATATATGTATGCGTATATGTATACATATATGTATGTGTATATGTATACATATATGTATGCGTATATGTTTGCATGTATATGTGTATGTGGGTATGTGTATGTGTATGTGTGTGTATATATGTGTATGTATTCTGATTTTTTTTTCTGTTTGAGATTAAATTAACAGGAGATATTGCATGGTGGAAAAAAATAAGAGGCGAGCTAACATAACACCTCAGACGTGGTAGTTTTTTCGTAGACAGCTACGTCTTCAGGAGTCATTTCCTCAGCAGAAGGTACACAAATTAATAGTTTATATTTATAATTTTTATATATTTTAGTAATTTTTTACATTTAATTTATGTATTTTTTTCTTAAATAAACAGGCTCCTGCAAAGAAGAGAGTGGACTCGGGCCACACATCGCACCTAGGCCAAACGGGCCATAATGGTTTTGTAGCTACATTTGTAAGTATATGTGTTATTGTGAGTATATTTTTTATTTTAGTTAAAATGCAAGCAACTAATCTTTTTTATTTGTTTCCATGAAGCGGAAGGATTATGGCCGATATCCTACGAAACATGAGATCGAGTATGCTACACATTTTGGATATCGGCGTTTGAGCGAGTATATGCAAGATCATCCTGATGCCTTCATGAGTATTATTAAATTTTATATAATTATTTTATTTTTATGACTGGTTTAATTGTTTTATTTATTTATGTTTGTTATATGTAATACAGGAGTATTATGGAGAGAAAAATATGGATGAGGTGGAGAGACAGACACAGGAGGGACGATCTTGATCGTCACAGGGTGATCATGACGATAAGGATGAGGAAGATCAGGATGATCATGATATTGTTGATGATGATGATGATCATGATGATGAAGATTAGGATTTTAGTTGATTATGACATTGGATTATATGTATTTACATTGATATATATATAATTATATAATTCATTCATATGTGTGTACCTAAGTGTATATGTATGTGTGTGTATATGTATGTATGTGCATGTGTATGTGTGTGTGTATGTATGTATGTTCATGTGCATGTGTAAGTGTATATGTGTGTATGAGTATGTGCATGTGCATGTGTATGTGTGTGTATATGTATGTGCATGTATATGTGTAACTCTATGTGTATATGTGTGTATGTGCATGTATATGTGTATATGTAGGTATGTGCATGTGTGTGTGCATGTGTATATGTGTTTTAATACTTTAATTATATAATTCATTCATATGTGTGTACCTAAGTGTATATGTATGTGTGTGTATATGTATGTGTGTGTATATGTATGTATGTGCATGTGTATGTGTGTGTATATGTATGTATGTGCATGTGCATGTGTAAGTGTATATGTGTGTATGAGTATGTGCATGTGCATGTGTATGTGTGTGTATATGTATGTGCATGTATATGTATAACTCTATGTGTATATGTGTGTATGTGCATGTATATGTGTATATGTAGGTATGTGCATGTGTGTCTGCATGTGTGTGTGCATGTGTATATGTGTTTTAATACTTTAATTATATAATTCATTCATATGTGTGTACCTAAGTGTATATGTATGTGTGTGTATATGTATGTATGTGCATGTGTATGTGTGTGTATATGTATGTATGTGCATGTGCATGTGTAAGTGTATATGTGTGTATGAGTATGTGCATGTGCATGTGTAAGTGTATATGTGTGTATCAGTATGTGCATGTGCATGTGTATATGTGTGTATATGTATGTGCATGTATATGTGTAACTCTATGTGTATATGTGTGTATGTGCATGTATATGTGTATATGTAGGTATGTGCATGTGTGTGTGCATGTGTATATGTGTGTGTACGTATGTGCATATATATGTGTATAATGTATGTATATGCATGTGTATATGTATTCCACATGCGTGTGTATGTGGATGCATTTCCATTTGCATCCATGTGCATGCATGTGAATGTGCATGTATGTGGATGTGCATATACATGTATTTGCGTATATGTTAATGCGTGTATGTGTGTGTGTGTGTATATATATATATATATATATATATATATATATATATATATATATATATATATATATATGTGTGTGTGTGTGCAATAATGCATGCATGTAAGTCTTTTTATGTGGTTGTAGAAATGTTTGTGCATATGCATGTGTATATGTGTGTATGTCTAAGTGTATGTGCACATGTATCTGTGTGTATATATTTGTGTGTATGTGCATGTGTATATGTGTATATGTGTGAAAGTGCATCTTCATCATGTATAAGTGTATAAGTGCATATCAATAAGTGTGCGTATGCTATCTAATGAAAATAACACAATTCAAATGATATACAAAGAATAGAAATTGTACTTACAATAGTTAGCCATACTTTTTGCTTAGTTAGCTTCTTGAATAACCTGCAATAAAGAGAGAAAGAAGAGAGAGAGAGAGAGAGAGAGAGAGAGAGAATTCAAAGAGAGAAAGATGTAGAAAGAGAGAAACAGAGACAGAGGGAGACAATAAGAGAGAGCTTAGGCAAAACAACAATTCTGCATATACTTGCTTCAGCTCGTAAGCGCAACGCAATTGCGAATGTTGGAGAGCTCTTCGATCAGATGCATTCAACAGAGCATCGTGTAAGCGATGCTACGTGTCGAGTTGGCATCGCATAAGCGACATGTTTTTAGTGTCGCTTATGCGACACCACAAAACGTCGCTTATGTGATGTAACAAAGCATCTCTTATGCGACGCTATTTAAAACTGTCGTGTTAGCGACGTTGTATGGGAGCGTCACAGACCCCGTCGTGCCACAAGTCGCAAAAAAGGTTGTTTGGTTCATCGTTTTAATCGATGGTCCACGTGCGGCGCTCATTACGACGCATGTTGCAATTTTATAGCGACGAAATTTTGTCGCATTAACCATCGCTATACACCCATATTCCTTGTAGTGTTTTTTTGACTCTGAGTGGGCTAGTTGTTATGACACCTACAGGTAGCATCTCTAGCCATGATGCTTCATATGTTGCCATTGCAACACCTCTATACTCAGCCTCTATAGTCGACAAAGCAATAGCGGGTTGCTTTTTACTACTCCATGTAATAGTTGCACTCCCAAGTGAGAATAGAAAGCCACTAGTAGATCTTCTATATTGAATACTACCAGGCCAATCTACATCGGTGTATCCATGAGCTTGCAATTCTGCTCCAACTTCATAATCCAAAGTAGCACTCACATAAAATAGAGTGCATCTCAAAGCATCTAAATGTGGTTTCTTGGGAACCTACATAAATTGACTTTGAAGCTCTACAATGTAACTTAGATTAGGTCTTGTAATTGTGAGATATATCAAGCTTCCCACAATTTTTCTGCACTTAGTAGCATTTTCCAATGCTTCACTTGATGTAGTATCGGACTTCAAATTCTCATCTAATGGCATACAAGTTGGCTTACAATCAGCCATACCATACTTTTGCATCATACTCAAGGCATATTGCCTTTGCGAAATCCATATACATGCTTTTGTATGTATAAACTCAATGCCCAAAAAATAGTGCAACACACCAAGATCTTTCATGTCAAATTCCTACATAAGAAGTTTGTTTACCTCTTTAATGCTTTCTTCATTATCACCACCTACAATCAAGTCATCAACATAAATAGCCACAATCGTGATGCCATCATCACCCTTCCTTGCATATAATGAGTGATCTCCATCAGACATAGAAAATCCAATGGTGGTTAAATAATATGCAATCCTTGCACGCTAAGCACGAGGAGCTTGTTGAAGCCCATACAAAGCCTTTTGCAACCTGCAAACATATTCTAGTTCTTTGAATCCTCATATCCTTGTGGTTGGTCCATGTATACTTATTATTACAACTCGTTGTGCAAGAAAGTATTCTTCACATCCATCTGATGCAAAATTCATCCTTTTGTTGTAGCTAATGCAACAATTTCTTTGACAGTAGAGAAGTTTCCTTATTATCAATGCCATATGCCTATGCATATCCTTTTGCTACCAATCGTGCTTTATACCTTCTTATGCTACCATCACCATTGTGCTTTACCTTGTAAACCCACTTGCAAACTATGGGTTTCTTTCCTTGCGGCAATTGAACCAACTTTTTGATGTTTCATTTCCATGAAGTGTAGCCATCTCCTCATCCATAGAGCTTTCTCCCATTCTGCATTTCCAATTGCATCTTCGAAACAAGAATGTTCAACATCTTGTATTATCTTGGTCATGTAGGCACAATGACGAGCCATGTAACTATTGTACGTCAATCATTGCACTAAATTCCACATCCTTCCATATCATCTTGGTCTTGGGTAACTTCTTCTTGTTGTATCATCTGCATATGTCTTTCTTACTCCTAGAGTCTTCACAGTGGGCAATCCAAGTTCCTCATAAGGCTCTTTTCGGAACTGCTTGATTCTCCATCAATGTCTTCAAAACCTGTTGACTTTTCTTTACCTTTCTTGGATGTAGTAGATGAATTTTTTGGACTAAAATTTACATGCAATCTTGCACTCCATGGGTTTGAGTTGGAACTATTGCTTGGTGACACATTAGGTTCACTTAGAACTTGAGATTCTACACTTGCATTTTCAACATTTCCTTGTTCATTTGAGTCAAGATTAAGTCCTTCTTTGGCATCTACATAGAAGCTTGACATTTCATCAAACACCACATCTCTGCTTACCTTCATCTGTCGTGTGAGTGGGTTATAACATTTATATCCCTTTTGCTCAATGGAATACCTAATGGAGATACATTTTTTTGCTTTTGGATCAATTTTCTTCCTCAACTCATTTGGAACATGTACATATGCAAGACAACCAAATACTTTCATATGTGATAAGTTTGGCTTTTTACCTATAAACTTCTCTTCAGGTGTAACTTGATGTACAACAACAGTAGGAGTTGTGTTCATGATGTATAGAATCGTGTGCATAGTTTCTACCCAATAATAATGAGGCATATCTTTGTCAGCCATCAAGGCTCTGTCTATTTCTACAATATGTCTATTTTTGCATTCAACAATGCCATTCTGTTGTGGTGTGTACCTGCATGAAAACTACCTTCAAATTCCATGAATTTTTAGAAAACTATTGAACTCATTTGACATGTGTTCACCTCCTCCATCAGATCTTAATGTCTAAATACACTTCCCTGTTTGTTTTTCCACCATAGCCTTGAAATTGTGAAAGTGAGTAAACACCTCACTCTTCTCTTTCATAAAGTATACCCACAGTTTTCATGTATGAACATCAATGAAAGTCAGATAAAATCTGTAGCCTCCCTTAGGTGTGGTTTTGCAGGATCCCAAACATCTGTATGTACTATTTCTAGCATATTCTCACTAACATGCTTGTCATGAAAAATGATTCCCTTGACTGTTTACCAAATTGACATTGTTCACATACCTTCTCCATCTCTACAACCTTGAAGTTTTGTGGTCCATTGACAAGCTCCTTTACTGTATCAATTTTAGCTTCTGCAAATTTGCATTTCCAATTTGCTTGTGCCAAATCTATATATCTGCAATAACACCTACACCTTTTCAAACATGGCTGCATTCATTTCAAGAATTTTCACATTCAAGGTGAACATCCTACCAACTTTGTTCCTTTGGCAACCAACCTTCTTCTATTTGTGCTCTTCTACATATAAACCATCAACATTGGACCTAATTTGTAATCCTTGGTCAACCATTTGTTCAATAGAAACTAGATTCTTTGTTATATTGGGAACATGCAATGCATCAACAAGATGTTTTACCTTACCATCCTCCATAGATAGTTCTATGTTTCTTGTATGCTCAATAGGATGTGATGTGTCATCACCTCTTTCAGCAAATCTAGGAACAAACAACTTCTGAAAACTACTAGACCATTCTGCATGGCTGGTCATGTGATTTGAGGCACTTGAATCAACATACTAGACATTAGCATTTGATTTTGAAACATCAGGAGCCATTGTATTCATCATGTGATGTTGGACCATGAACCAATTATGCAAATCATCTGCACTTGTGGATGCATAGTTGTTTTGTTTCTTTTTACTATTTTGATTCTTCGACCTGCAATCACATTCAAAGTGACCAAGTTTACCACAATTCTAGCATCCCTTACTGTCATTACTTGAATAATTGGAAATCTATGTGGTCTCTTTAGCTCCCACTGCCTCAAAATTATCCTCTTCCTCTTGCATGATTCTATTGTTGAACTTGGTCCTGGTTATTGTTTCCTCTTCTAATTTTGAAGCCTCTTCCTTGACCTCTTCCTTTGCCAGAGTAGAATACCTGCTTAGAACCAACTTTTCCTTGGGAGTTTGAGTCTTCACCAAGGATCTTTTCTTCAATTATCAACATGGACACAAGATCAACAAAACTTGGAATAATCTGTCAGGTCTAAATAGAAGTTCCGAACTACTTATATGCAATTCTTAAACCACGAAGGCACACTTCCACCTTATCATTCTCATCTACATTGACACCAATAGATGCAAGCGACTCACATGTGCTTTTTATTTTTAGGGTGTAGTCACTTACCAACATGCTCTTTTCCTTCAATGTATGCAACTCATTCTTGAGTTTGAACTTTCGTGGCTTTGTATTGGTCTCATACAATGTGACGAAATTGTTCCAAGACTCTTTTTGAATTTTGGCATCCTATATGTGTCCAATCATGCTATTGTGTATGCTAACAGAAAACCAATACATTACCTTCCATGCTCCTTAATTCCAGTCATCATATGCTCTTAACTAATGTGAAGTCCGATTCCTCTTTGGTAACTGCAGAGCATTTTCATTCTCTCCTTCAATGTACTTCTTGTTGATATATTTAGGTAGTGATGTGTGTGAACACACTAGGACCGCCGGGGCACTTTTTTCCCTCTTTAGGAGGTTTTTTTCCCCTGGCTTGTATATACGCCTATTGCCCTAATGGGCCACTTATCTTTGTACATTCTCTAGTAATACATTCAGTATTGTGTGTTTGTGCTCCAAGCTTCTTCTTCTTCCTTATGCTGTTCGCATGCTTCCGCAGACATCTAACTCCAACAATTGGTATCAGAGCAGGTCGTCGCTTCATCTAGGGCACCGTCGACACTCCTCCGTTTGCAATCTCACATCCGCACGAAATTTGGTGAGCATACTTAGGGTGTTTCAGAGATCAAAACGGCTTTGCTTTGCCATGCCGAAATCGCGATCTGAGCTCGTTTCGGCCTCCGAACGCACTATCGCAACGCTTATGCAGGCTATTTCATCTTTTTGTGCCAAAGGTATATACCAGTTTCTGTTCGCCAGTTTAAGCGTCTCAAAGTCTGTTACAGGTCTAGCAGAACTCGTCTGGGCAGTTCTGTTCAACTTTTTGAGATACAGTCAATTTTTTGCATCAAGGTATTTTAGTCACCGGCCATGGCTGAAAGTAGTGATGTATTCCGTATGTTGGCTATTGAGGATAAGTTGGATGGTACCAACTACCCATTATGGGCTTATATGATGCGACATGTATTGGTTGCAAAAGGACCGTGGAACATTGTGCAGGGTATTGAAAGACGTCCTGTTACACCTCTTACTACAGGTACTGCAAATACAGGTGCTGGAGCTGATGAAGATGGTGTCGAAGATGATATTCCACAGATTCCTATTCGTGTTGTTGTTTCTACTGCACCTACTGCAGAGCAGATTCATTGGGATGGCAGAGATGCCCAGGCACATGCATTGATAGTTTTGTTTGTCAAACGTGTCATTATTCCTCACATTCGCTCTTGCAGAACAGCTAAGGATGCTTGGGATACACTTACCACATTGTACCAAGCTAGGAATGAGGCTTGTGTTGCTTACCTCCGAAAACAGTTGGAGAGTGAGCACATGAATGAAGGTGATTCTATGGACAGTCTCCTAACGAAGATCAAAGACTTGAAGGAACAGTTGATTTCTGCTGATGAGGTTATACCAGATAGCTCATTTGTGTAGACCATTCTGAATGGTCTTCCTGATTCATATCAGAGTTTTGCTTCTACTCTTCGGTTGATGATGAAAGGCAATCCAAATGCCTTATCATTTGAGGAGTTAATCTCTATTCTATTGTAGGAAGATCAGTCCAGGCAAAACAGGTCCATTATGCGAGTTGCAGATCAAGCTTTCCTAGCTAGTCAGAAGGGCAAAGGAAAATGGAGCTCTTCAACTAGTAAGCAGAAATCTGCTAATTCTGCATATTCGAAGAAGGAAGATAAAGATGAGAAGAAATCAGAAAAGCAGAAATTGTTGTGTAAGTACTGTAAAGGGAATGATCATATCATAAAGAACTGTCCAAAACTGGCTGCTAAAGAGGCAAAGAAGAAAGAGGCTGGAATGGTTGTTGCAGAGGCCTCTACACCAAAAACAGAGTCTGCAAATCTTGTGCAGGAAGAAGAATGGGCATTTACTACTGTCTGCAATTTTGACCCATCTTCTCATGAGTAGTGCATGTCTGCAGTAGACTCAGATGTTTGCCAGTATTTTGACAGTGGGGCGACCAAACATATTACCTCGCAGCGCAGTTTCTTCTCTTCACTCGAGCCTGCCCTTACAGGGAATACTGTTACATGCGCCAATAGCTCCTCTTATCCTGTTATGGGAGTTGGTAAGATCATTTTGACTACTGCTGATGGTAGTTCTTTCACTTTGTCAGATGCTTTATTTGTGCCAGGGATAAAAAAGAACCTGTTATCAGGTTCTGCATTAGCCAAGATTGGCTTGGTTGTGAAATTTGTTGATGACAGGTGTACAGTTCATGATCTCTCAAATGGTGATGTGATTATTGCTTCTGGCATTTTATGTCGTGGGATGTATAAGCTCATAGACTATGAAAGATCTAAAAATGATTTGGCATGTGTAAATGATTCTCAGGCTATGTCAGATGCAAAGCTTTGGCATGCACGCTTTGGTCGTCTGAATTTTGCTAGTTTGTACGCCTGCAGAAATCTGAAATGGTGTCCTCTTTGCCCAAACTTGAGGCACCTGGAAAACATGTTTGTGAAGGCTGTATTTTGGGCAAAATGCAGCGTTCCTCCTTTCCAAAAGATGGTTCAATTCGGGCTACACAAAAATTGCAGCTAGTACATAGTGATGTTTGTGGTCCTATGCAGACACCCTCTTTTGGAAATTACCTTTACTTCGTGACTTTCATTGATGATTTAGGCATGCATGGGTATATCCACTCAAAGCAAAGTCCGAAGTGTTCATGTGCTTCAACAGTTTTTGGTGTTGGCTGAAAATCTGTCAGCATGTAAAATGGCACCCTCCGTTCTGATCGAGGGGGGGAATATATGTCTTCTGATTTTAATACATTTCTGGTTGAACGTGGGATAAAACACCAGTGCACAGTGCCGTATACACCTCAACAGAATGGAGTTGCTGAATGGAAGAACAGGTCTCTCATGGAGATGGCGAGGTGTATGGTCAAAAGTCAGGCTTTACCTCATAGTTTCTGGCTTGAGGCAGTCATGTGTGCAGCATATGTACTGAACAGGTGTCCCACTAAAGCACTGCAGTCTATCACTCCATATGAGGCTTGGCATGACTGCAAGCCATTTGTTGCTCATCTGCGTGTTTTTGGTTGTTTGGCATATTCACTAGTGCCTGAACAACATTGCAGAAAATTGGATGATAAGGCAGAAAAATGTATTTTTGTTGGGTACAATTTTGAAAGTAAAGGCTATCGTCTATATCATCCACAGACTAAATGCATTCTGGTTAGCCGTGATGTTGTCTTTGTGGAAGATGCTATTCAGCCATTGCTTTCATGTACTAAGGAGACATCTGTTAGCTCCAAAGACATGTATGATACTTTGATGCCTCTTTTTGCAGGTGGATAGTCTAGTGCTGGTCCTAATGAGGCAACTTCTCAGCCTCTACAGGTTTCATATGATGATGCAGATCATTCCATTTTGATGCAGATTTACTTGATGCACTTGTTGATGAGAGAGCTGATATTGAGCAGGCAAAAACTATGCCAAAATGGCTGGTGCAGACTTTGTGTAACAACAAATTAGATGCACCTTTGTCATATGGTACTCGTTCAGGCTCTCATAGTGCCTCTCTTGCATCAGATTGCTATGCTATGGCTGCGTCTAGTCTCTCTGATGAGAATGAGCCTGTTTCTTTTGATGAAGCACAAAATTTAGAAAATTGGATGGCTGCTATGCAATCTGAATATGATGCTATAATGAAGAATGGTACATGTTCTTTATGTGACTTGCCTCCTGGCAAGAAGGCCATTGGCACTAAGTGGGTATACAAGTTGAAGCGTAAACCTGATGGTATAGTTGACAGGTATAAGGCTAGGCTTGTTGCAAAGGGTTATGCGCAGGAAAGAGGCATTGATTTTGATGAGACCTTTGCACCTACATGTCGTATGACTATTGTTCGGAGTATTTGTGCACTTGCAGCCCATCATGGTTGGAATGTACATCAGTTGGACATTAAAATAGCATTTCTGAATGGTGACTTGCATGAAGAAGTGTATGTTTTTCAGCCCCGTGGCTTTGTGTAGAAAGGGCATGAAAACCAGGTGTGCAGGTTAAAGAAGGCATTATATGGTTTAAAGCAAGCACCATGTGCTTGGTATGAGAAGATACATGCCTATCTGGTTGCACATGGTTTTGAGAACAGTCCAACTGAAAGCACCTTATATGTTAAGCGTGCTAATGATGTGCTTCTGATCATTGTTGTCTATGTTGACAACATGCTGCTCACTGGTCCTATTGAGAAGCATCTTGCTGATTTCAAGGCTGATTTGCATGCCTCATTTGAGATGTCTGATTTGGGGCATTTGCATCACTATTTAGGCATTCAGTTTATGCAAGTTGATGGTGGAATGGCTTTGTGTCAAACGAAATATATTGACACATTATTGCAGCGTTTTGGCCTTGAAGACTGTAAGCCTATTGCCACTCCTATGGAGACAGGTTTACGATTGAGTCTTCATGATGTTGGAGATGCATTTGATGTTATTCTCTATCAGCAGGCTGTTGGATGCTTGATTTACTTATGTAGTACTCAGCCAGATATTCAGTTTGCTGTCTCACAGATGAGCAGGTTTATGCATTGCCTAGGAGTCACGTATTGGAAGGCGGTTAAGCGCATCTTTCGCTTCTTGAGTGGTACTCGGCTATTTGGGTTGTTTTATCCCAAGGGGGGATCACTACCGCTAGATTTGCATGCTTTTCTGACTCGGATTGGGCTGGTTGCTATGACACTCATGTGTCTACCAGTGGTTTTTGCTTCATGCTTGGTAGCTCATGTATATCTTGGTTGAGCAAGAAGCAGCCTACTGTGACCACTTCCAGTTGTGAGGCTGAGTATAGGGAAGCTTTCACAGCGACTGTTGAGTGTGTGTGGCTCAAACGCCTTATGGCCGATTTGGGTGTTGGCCAGTCTTCTGCCACCACCATCTTCACTAGGGAGAAGTTTGAAGCTTTCCGCAAAGCTTTGGGCTTACTTCCTTTTGTGGAGTGATTTCCACATAGCTTGGCACTTCCTTATACATAAGTGCCAGCTCCTTGTTCACCGCATCACTCCCAGGGGGGATTTGTTGATATATTTAGGTAGTGATGTGTGTGAACACACTAGGACCGTTGGGGCACTTTTTTCCCTCTTTAGGAGTTTTTTTTCCCCCGGCTTGTATATACGCCTATTGCCCTAATGGGCCCCTTATCTTTGTACATTCTCTACTAATACATTCAGTATTGTGTGTTTGTGCTCCAAGCTTCTTCTTCTTCCTTATGTTGTTCGCGTGCTTCCGCAGACATCTAACTCCAACACTTCTAGTAGCCTTTTCCCATCAAGAAATTTGTCATTCTAAATCTCCAAGCATGAAAGTTTCTCTTGCCCAACTTATTGCTCATAAGTTGACTCATTCCATCAGCATTTTCCATTTGTACAGAAGTTCACAATACTGCAAAAGCACTAGAAGCAATACTTCTGTTTGAACCTTGCCAATTGACTTGACAATTAGATCTCAGAATAACACAGTTTTCATGTATCAACAAAACACGTGTTCACTTGAAATTATGGAACTCAAATATTTAAGAGATGTCAAACAGAATGCAAGTTGCAATTTTGCAAACTTACTTGGTTTTTCCATGGGCCTTAGCTTGCGGGCTCAAAACAGAATTGAGATGAATTTGAAATTGAAATCTGAGCAAAACAAGTTACCCTAAAGGGGTAAATCCTAAAAATATTTTTATGCCTTCTACCTTCACACCTAATTTAGTAACGATTGGAGATCATTTGTGAAGTGCACGTTCTCCATGTCTTCTCATGTACTCTTCACTATCAGGTTTCTCCATGAGCTCTCTACAACCATTCTGGCTCTGAAGAGAGCTCTCACACACTCTCACATATAAAGAGAGGAGCACACACAAGTTGAGGCAAGGAATAATGATCTTCTTCTTCTTCTTTTCTTCTTCTTCTTCTTCTTCTTCTTCGTCTTCTTCTATTAAAAGCTAGATGGGCTGAGATACTCCAGGAATTTGATTATGGAATCAGATATCGAAGATGAAAATTCAATCTAGTTGCAAATGCTTAATTTAAGTCATATGCCTATGTTGAATTCTCTCATTTCCAATGACTTAGTAGATGAAAGCCAAGTATCAAGAAGATACAAGCTTTAAGGAAACCTAGAAGAAGGCTTTTAACCAAGGTACAAACTTCTCATTTAAAGATAAGTTTAATACTACAATATTCAAGATGAATATATGTTATACAAAGGAAATGTATGTACAGAATTTAAAAGAAAAGTTTAGTTTGAATGCCATGATGCCCCAAGTGTCAATCATCTAGGAATCGACAAAACTTATGAATTGGTCAAAAGTCAATACTACTCATATAGTGTACATAAAAGTGTACAAGCCTATGCATTTACGTGCACAAAATGCCAAGTAAATCAAGTAGAGAAGTTCAAGATAGGAGGCTTGTTACATCCTTTGAAAATTCCCAATGGGAAATGGGAAATTATTGTTGGAGTTAGACGTCTTCGGAAGCACGCGAACGGCACAAGGAGGAAGAAGAAGCTTGGAGCACAAACACACAATACTGAATGTATTACTAGAGAATGTACAAAGATAAGTAGCCCATTAGGGCAACAGGCGTATATAGAAGCCGGGGAAAAAAAACCTCCTAAAGAGGGAAAAAAGTGCCCCGGCGGTCCTAGTGTGTTCACACATATCGCTACCTGAATATATCAACAAATCCCCCCTGGGAGTGATGCGGTGAACAAGGAGCTGGCACTCATGTATAAGGAAGTGCCAAGCTATGTGGAAATCACTCCACAAAAGGAAGTAAGCCCAAAGCTTTGCGGAAAGCTTCAAACTTCTCCCTAGGCAGAGCCTTCATGAAAAGGTCTGCAATGTTCTCCTGCGTGGGCACATATGCCAAGATAATCTCCCCAGCAGAGAACCTCTCCCTGACATAGTGATAATGCACCTCAATGTGCTTAGTGCGAGCATGGAACACAGGGTTCCTCGCAACTGCCAATGCGCTCTGACTGTCAGTGAAGATGGTGGTGGCAGAAGACTGACCAACACCCAAATCAGCCATAAGGCGTCTGAGCCACACACACTCAACAGTAGTTGTGAAAGATGCCCTATACTCAACCTCACAACTGGAAGTGGCCACAGTAGGCTGCTTCTTGCTCAACCAAGATATACATGAGCTACCAAGCATGAAGCAAAAGCCACTAGTGGACACATGAGTGTCATAGCAACTAGCCCAATCAGAGTCAAAAAAAGCATGCAAATCTAGTGGTAGGGATCCCCCCTTGGGATAAAACAACCCAAGTAGCCGAGTACCACTCAAGTAGCGAAAGATGCGCTTAACCGCCTGCCAATGCTTGACTCCTGGGCAATGCATAAATCTGCTCATCTGTGAGACAACAAACTGAATATTTGGCCGAGTAATGCATAAGTAAATCAAGAAACCAACAACCTGCTGATAGAGAACAACATCAAATGCATCTCCAACATCATGAAGACTCAATCGTAAACCTGTCTCCATAGGAGTGGCAATAGGCTTACACTCTTCAAGGCCAAAACACTGCAATAATGTGTCAATATATTTTGTTTGACACAAAGCCATTCCACCATCAACTTGCATAAACTGAATGCCCAAATAGTGATGCAAATGCCCCAAATCAGACATCTCAAATGAGGCATGCAAATCAGCCTTGAAATCAGCAATATGCTTCTCAATAGGACTAGTGAGCAACATGTCGTCAACATAGACAACAATGATCAGAAGCACATCATTAGCACACTTAACATATAAGGTGCTTTCAGTTTGATTGTTCTTAAAACCATGTGCAACCAGATAGGCATGTATCTTCTCATACCAAGCACATGGTGCTTGCTTTAAACCATATAATGCCTTGTTTAACCTGCACACCTAGTTTTCATGCCCTTTCTGCAAAAATCCACGAGGCTGAAAAACATACACTTCTTCATGCAAGTCACCATTCAGAAATGTTGTTTTAATGTCCAACTAATGTACATTCCAACCATGATGGGCTGCAAGTGCACAAATACTCCGAACAGTAGTCATACGACATGTAGGTGCAAAGGTCTCATCAAAATCAATGCCTCTTTCCTGTGCATAACCCTTTGCAACAAGCCTAGCCTTATACCTGTCAACTGTACCATCACGTTTGCGCTTCAACTTGTATACCCACTTAGTGCCAATGGCCTTCTTGCCAGGAGGCAAGTCACATAAAGACCATGTACCATTCTTCATTATAGCATCATATTCAGATTGCATAGCAGCCATCCAATTTTCTTAATTCTGTGCTTCATCAAAAGAAACAGGCTCATTCTCATCACAGAGACTAGACGCATCCATAGCATAGCAATCTGATGCAAAGGAGGCACTATGAGAGCCTGAATGAGTACAATATGACAAAGGTGCATCTAATTTGTTGTCACGCAAAGTCTGCACCAGCCATTTTGGCATAGTTTTTCCGTGCTCAATATCAGCTCTCTCATCAACAAGTGCATCATGTAAATCTGCATCAGAAATGGAATGATTTGCATCATCATATGAAACCTACAAAGGCTGAGAAGTTGCCTCATTAGGACCAGCACTAGACTGTCCACCTGTAAAAAGAGGCATGAAAGTATCATACATGTCTTTGGAGCTAACATATGTCTCCTTAGTACATGAAAGCAATGGTTGAATAGCATCTTCCACAAATACAACATCAATGTGTTTAGTCTGTGGATGATACAGACGATAGCCTTTACTTTCAGAACTGTATCCAACAAAAATACATTTTACTGCTTTATCATCCAATTTTCTGCGATGTTGTTCAGGCACTAATGCATATGCCAAACAACCAAAAACACGCAGATGAGCAACAGATGGCTTGCGGTCATGCCAAGCCTCATATGGAGTGATAGACTGCAGCGCTTTAGTGGGACACCTGTTCAGTACATATGTTGCACACATGACATCCTCAAGCCAGAAACTATGAGGTAAAGCCTGACTCTTGACCATACACCTCGCCATCTCCATGAGAGATCTGTTCTTCCGTTCAGCAACTCCATTCTGTTGAGGTGTAACGGCACTGTACATTGGTGTTTTATCTCACGTTCAACCAGAAATGCATTAAAATCAGAAGACATATATTCCCCCCCTCGATCAGAACGGAGGGTGCCCATTTTACATGCTGACAGATTTTTAGCCAAAACCAAAAACTCTTTGAAGCACATGAACACTTCGGACTTTGCCTTCAATGGATATACCCATGCATGCCTAGAAAAATCATCAATGAAAGTCACGAAGTAAAGATATTTTCCAAAAGAAGGTGTCTGCATAGGACCACAGACATCACTATGTACAAGCTGCAATTTCAGAGCAGCCCGAACTGAACCATCTTCTGGAAAGGACGAACGTTGCATTTTGCCCAAAATACAGCCTTCACAAACATGTTTTCCAGGTGCCTCAAGCTTGGGCAAAGAGGACACCATTTCAAATTTCTGCAGGCGTAGCAAACTAGCAAAATTGAGATGACCAACGCGTGCATGCCAAAGCTTTGCATCTGACATAGCCTGAGAATCATTTACTGCACATGCCAAATCATTTACAGATCTTTCATAGTCTATGAGCTTATACAGCCCACGATATAAAATTCCAGAAGCAATAATCACATCGCCATTTGACAGATCATGAATTGTACATCTGTCATCAACAAATTTCACAACCCAATCTTGGCTAATGCAGAAATTGATAAGAGGTTCTTCTTGATTCCTGGCACAAATAAAGCATCTAACAAAGTGAAAGAACTACCATCAGCAGTAGTCAAAATGATCTTACCAACTTCCATAACAGGATAAGAGGAGTTGTTGGCACATGTAACAGTATTCTCTGTAGGGACAGGCATGAGTGAAGAGAAGAAACTGCGTTGCGAGGTAATATGTTTGGTTACCCCACTGTCAAAATACCAAACATCTGAGTCTATTGCAGACATGCACTGATCATGAGAAGATGGGTCAAAACTGCAAACAGTAGTAAACGCCCATTCTTCTTCCTGCACAAGATTAACAGACTCCGTTTTTGGTGTAGAGGCTTCTGCAACAACCATTCCAGCCTCTTTTTTCTTTGCCTCTTTTGCAGCCAGTTTTGGACAGTTCTTTATGATGTGATCATTCCCTTTACAGTACTTACAAAACAATTTTTGCTTTTCTGGTTTTTTCTCATCTTTGTCTTGGTTCTTTGGATGTGTAGCATTTGCAGATTTCTGCTTACTAGTAGAAGAGCTCCATTTTCCTTTGCCCTTCTGACTAGCTAGGAAAGCTTGATCTACAACACGCATAATGGACCTGTTCTGCCTGGACTGATCTTCCCGCAACAGAACAGAGACTAACTCCTCAAATGACAAGGCATTTGGATTTCCTTTCATCATCAACCGAAGAGTAGAAGCAAAACTCTGATATGAATCAGGAAGACCATTCAGAACGGTCTGCACAAGTGAGCTATCTGGTATAACCTCATCAGCAGAAATCAGCTGTTCCTTCAAGTCTTTGATCTTTGTTAGGAAACTGTCCATAGAATCACCTTCATTCATGTGCTCACTCTCCAACTGTTTTTGGAGGTAAGCAACACGAGCCTCATTCCTAGCTTGGTACAATGTGGTAAGTGTATCCCAAGCATCCTTGGCTGTTCTGCAAGAGCGAATGTGAGGAATATTGGCACGTTTGACAGACAAAGCTATCAATGCATGTGCCTGGGCATCTCTGCCATCCCAGCGAGTCTGCTCTGCAGTAGGTGCAGCAGAAACAGCAGCACGAATAGGAATCTGTGGAATATCATCTTCGACACCATCTTCATCAGCTCCAGCACCTATATTTGCAGTACGTGTAGTCAGAGGTGTAACAGGACGTCTTTCAACACCCTGCACAATGTTCCACAATCCTTTTGCAATCAATACATGTCGCATCATATAAGCCCATAATGGGCAGTTGGTACCATCCAACTTATCCTCAACAGCCAACATACGGAATACATCACTGCTTTCAGCCATGGCCGGTGACTAAAATACCTTGATGCAAAAAATTGACTGTATCTCAAAAAGTTGAACAGAATTGCCTCGACAAATTCTGCTAGACCTGTAGCAGACTTTGAGATGGTTATACTGGCGAACAGAAACTAGTATATACCTTTGGCACAAAAAGACAAAATAGCCTGCACAAGCACTGTGATAATGCATTCGGAGGCCGAAACGAGCTCAGATCGCGATTTCGGCACCACAAAGCGAAGCAGTTTTGATATCTGAAACAGCCTGAGTATGCTCACCAAATTTCGTGCGAATCTGAGATTGCAAATGGAGGAGTGTCGATGGCGTCCTAGATGAAGCGACGACCTGCCTTGATACCAATTGTTGGAGTTAGACGTCTGCGGAAGCACGCGAACAGCACAAGGAAGAAGAAGAAGCTTGGAGCACAAACACACAATATTGAATGTATTACTAGAGAATGTACAAAGATAAGTAGCCCATTAGGGCAATAGGCGTATATACAAGCTGGGGGAAAAAAGCCTCCTAAAGAGGGAAAAAAGTGCCCCAACGGTCCTAGTGTGTTCACACACATCACTACCTGAATATATCAACAATTATTTCCATGGACTTTAAGAAAGCTTGCCTCAAACCTAAAAAGATCACGATACAATTTGGGTCATAATTGACTGATTCACCAAAATGTCTCATTTCACACCTATTCAAACTACACTTAAAACTCTAGAATTAGCTAAAATGTTTGTAAAACATCTCTACTGACTATATGGTCTATCTCAAGGCATAGTGTCTGATAGAGATAGAAAGTTCACTAATACTTTCTAGAGAGTTATATTCAATAGGTTAGAAACAAATTTGAATGAGTCTAGTTGAACATCCATAGACAGATGGACAAACAAAAAGGGTCAACCAAATACTTGAAGATATGTTACAGGCATATGTGTGTTCAAACCAAACTGATTGGAAACACTATTTACCTTTAGTTGAGTTTGCTTACAATAGTGCTAAGCATTTAGCAACTGAATATAGTCCTTTTATGTTGATGTATGGTTTCAAGCTAAGGGTACTCCATGCAATTGGATTCAAAATGAGAAAGTCCAAGCAACGAAAGATTTCTTGGAAGATATGAACTTTATGCTCAAAGTAGCTAAGGAAAATTTGAGGAACCTAGAATTGAGCTAAATATTTAGGGGCCATAAGAGGTGAGATATTTCCTTGTAGGTTCTTTTCTTTGGTACTTGGATTCTTCACATGGTTGGGAAGTATGCATCCATCCTTGGGTATTGTTCATAGCTTGCAAAGAAGGGAGTTTGCTTGCTACATGTATGGATGTTGATATTATAGGAAAACTCTACAAAGGGAAAAAGCTCAAAAAAATCACTTTTATGATAGTTGATGGTCCAATGAAGCTACTATTCTTAAAACTTGCTCCACCCGTTCTATTTGGCCATCGGTGTATGGATGATTGATTCCCTATAGAAAATTTAACTTTGACAACAAGGAGTTCGAAAAAACTCTTCCAAAAATGAATTGTGGTCCTTGATCACTAACAATATCACACAGGGAAATCCATGTAGCCTAAAGATATATATGAGGAAAATTCTAGCGGTGGTTCCACTTGTGATTGCCTTGGTGTTTGGAATGAAGTGTGTCATCTTTGTGAATCTATATCGTACAACAAAATAAACATTATATTTATCTCACTTTTGTAGATCCATGATAAAGTTCGTAGACAAGGAAGACCATGGTCATGTTGGAATAGGCAAGGGTTGCAAGAGATGTAATAGGTAAGGGTTGCAAGAGTTTGAATAGCTAAGGGTTGCAAGAGATCATGAGGTTTATGTCGAGGTACCTTAAATCTATTGCAAGTATCACAAATTCTTTGACTTCCTTTTGTATCTGGGACCACCAAAAATCTCTTCATATGGGTTATTGTGAAATGAACTAACGAAATCAATCCTAAATCTTCTTGATAGTCTGAGGAGATAGATCCTAATTGGAGATGTTCTAGCTTGAGTAGTACACTTGCTTGTTGATCAAAAGATTCTTCCCCCTTCTTTAGTGCAAGGTAAGATCTTCTTGACAAGGCAATAGATTGTCTTATATTAGGGATGCATGTGTTCATTAAGTGATCTATATTCTTGTGTTCTATGTACACAATACTTCTATGGGTTTCTCTCTCTATTTGGTGATGTCAAGTATCAAAAGCATCTACTATGGCAAGAAGTTATTTATCATGCATTTTATAGTTTATCTTTGGAGGGGAGAATTTAATTGAATGGAATGTGAGTGGATGTAAGTGTTCAACATCCCCATGTTGAGATAGAATGGCTACTAAGGTAAATTTTTTATGAAACTATCTCCAAGAAAAAATGGTTGGTAGGATCAGGATGAACTAGAATCAGGGTAGTTGTTGTAGAAGCTCCAAGCTTGAGAATAATATCTAGCTTGAGACTAAAGCCATTATCCAAGGGTCTAACCCAAGGGTTATACAACATTATTCCCCCATTTAACATTTTTGTCCTCGAAAATGTGTGTTGGTATATTATGTGGAGTGTTCCCCTATGCACCATTATAAGTCTCGTCGATCATGGCCTCACTCTCAAGGATTTTCCTCATTCTTGACTTAAAGTTCGAAAAAAAAGGAATCTTTTCTTGATGGAACTTACGCGTTCCCAAGTGGCGCTTTCGCCTATCCCATCCTTCCATTTGACTAGGCACTCTTTGTATAAATGATTCCTAGCTTTTTTATCTTGAGTGTGTAGTGATTTCTTGGTTCGTGAAGGATGATTTGAAGTGAGATAGATTGGAATATTTTATATGAAGATAAAAGATTGTCTTGTTTAGTCAATTTTCTTTTCAGCCTAATAATATGAAATATTGGGTGAAGTAGACAATCATCTAGAAGTTCAAACTCGTAAGCCAAAGTGCCAATCTTTCTAATAATCTTGAAAGGGCCACAAAATCTCGGAGAAAGTTTAGGACAAGGACCTATTTCAAAGTTTTTTATTTCTCAAGAACTTTCAAATATACTTGTTCTCATGGATATCCATAAAAAACTAAGTAAGAGATTTGTCACGCTCAAGAACAATATAAACATTATGAAAACCAACATCGCGTTCAACATCTAGAAAACTTATTTTGTCTTGTTTCAACATCCGAAGAGTTTGTTTTGCCTTGTAGATATCATCAAGGACATCATCATGCAAAACCACATTGATAACCAATTTACTTAACCACCCTTCAACACGTATATAAGGAGGGATTGACCATAGAGATCTTCCGTCTAGCCAATGCTAGCCTTGGGGATCAAGGGGTTGGGATTTCCAAATAAATCATTTCCAAGTTCTAGTTCTTATTTGCTCCTAGTTTCTTGGTTTAGTCTTGTCTAGTCTAGTTGCCCGTCATCGTGTATTGTTAACTTATAATCTCATAGTACGAGATCCTATGTAGATATATCTTGTATCTTGTTCATCTCCTTGAAAAGAGATCTTATAATGATGATATTCTATTTCGTACCTATAGTCCAAGGTTGTGGGATCTAGTACATCTTATCTAGTCTGGTTATTTATACCTATCAGTCTTGTTTTGTGGAACTCCTTGTGTCAATAGTATATTCTTATACTCTACTCCGATGCATGGGTTATCTTGTAATGAGAAACATATTTTATTAATCATGTGTCTACTCTAATCTCAGAAAGCACATTGTAATGCTAACCTAACATCTGTCTAACATGGTCTTGATTTCCAACTATCTATATTTGTAATACTAAATTACAATTCAAGTGTTCTCCCCTCATTCAAGATTCTTAAAGAACCTACAATATAGTTGATGATCAAATCAATAAATTCAATACCATTTGGATAGGTAGGGAGAACCGTTCCATTTGGATTGATTGATCAGATCATGACCTTGTTGGCACATGTACTCCATATAATAAAGACAACAAGAGTTGTTGAAGTCAGTGAGATCCATATTATTGAAGGTGCTTCAACCTTTTGGTCCTAAAAAGGGATTGATTCCGATAACCTTTGCCTTGTAGAGAAGTCCGTTAAGGAAGACGAACTTGAAGATACTGTGTATTTTGATACCACCTTTGAGAAGAGTGAGAACAGGATTGCTACGTCTATAGTTCCTACATGCTTTGCCTAATGCTTGCCCCTCCTTTATGGGCATACCTTCTGAATAATGGTTGTTTGAATCTTTGACCTAAGTCCCCCCCATGTTATTTTGTGCTCAAATTATACTTAGGTGTCCCCTTTGCACCTCATTCATATCTATTTTGGTTGATATAGGGTTTTTGATGTGTGCAACCCCTGCCCTTATGTGGATTGTATATTTCATTTTCTAATTAGCACACTATCTCTTTTCGGCTACAAAAATAAAAATTTATTTATGAAGAAAAGATACACACCATACTTAATATATGTGTGTGTGTGTAAGAAGGTCCTTTGCGTACAATGTTTTTTTGACGTGAAAGCTTGAAGTCTACTAAAAGAGAAGACTTACAAGAACCTTAGCCAAAGTTGCAAAAAAGTTCATGAATCTCTTTAACTTTCGTGGGATCCACTTCCTCTTAACTCTTTGCTGACAATGTTGATAAAGTGTTGATGATGTTTTGATTACTCATTAGCTTTTGCTTTATTCCTTTGCCTATTGAACTATCACCATAGAGATGTAACAATGGAGTTCAATCTTTCGATTTACTCTTGCTCGATAGCTTGAATTAATGGAAAGTACAATGTGAAGGGCATAGTACCCATGGCCCCCCTAAATCCCACATGACTCTGGGTAAAACACTTAACACCTACTATGAATAAAGAGTGCTCGAAGGTCCACTAAGGGTAGGAACAAAGTAGGGACAACCCTAAAGCCAAACAAGGAGAGTGGTTTGAGCTGAAGTTAACTCTTGAAGAGGGAGTGCATCCCTTGCCACAACCGACATTGTCCAACTAGAGGGCCCAAAGACCAATGATTCCTTTAAGAGAGCTAGTTTTAACATCTCATCATAGCATGATGATGAATTTCCTGCCAGTGAAGCCAACACTTTTTGAACCCATACCCCCCTCCCATGGGAGGCCAATGATTAATCTATTTGACTTTTCTAGTAAAATAAAACTTGAATTTATAATTTTTTGTTAGAGAGCTCATAAAAGAGTTGTGGTGTAGCTCTTGAGTGTTTCACCAAGGTGATTTCCCAAAGTGGTTGTGATTTCCCATGGTGGTTGTGGTTACCACCATCCAACTTAACCACCAATTTACTGTGTATATATAAAGGGTAATTTGTGTGTCCAATGTGAAATATATTATTATGCAGCCATAAGTTTCTGGGATTTTAAAATGCATTCGGAAACACGATGAACACATCAGCCGTTGAACATGAACTCACTCGGCTTAGTGTCCAGTAGTATTGTAGCTCCTTGCACAATTCATCCTGGCAAGGGTAGAAGCAGGGATGTGATCACATGCTCGCGTTTTAGATGCCAGACGCGAACGCAGAAAAGTCTTTACGAGGTTCGAACACGGTGCATTGGTGCGTCTTGCCTGCCGGTGGATGCGTCATCCAGGATCACCTGCCATGAAGGAGAAGTTCCAGTTTCTCAGTGTCCATGTTGCGGAAGGAGAGCTACTATCGCATCTCTCACAGGGGCTCTCTTTGCCTCGTTCGATTTTAGAAAATTTGCACATGCTGCTTCTGGTAGACCCGATCCCAAGGTAATATAACAGATCGTACTTTGTGAGTTAAAAGAGAATTGAGACGGGTGGAACTTAGTACGATGGTTACATAGAATATGTATTAGGTATGCATGCATGTCCACATGCATTTAGTAACTATGTGTTCGCTTATGGACACAAGTATGTACTTACGTACTTACACATGTAAGTACGTATTTGGAGTGTACACATAAAGAATAATATTTATATGTATTTATGCTTGTGCGAG
>CM035409.1:16649749-16732249 GCA_020310875.1 Ceratopteris richardii | reverse complement strand
GTATTGATAACATGTATACAGGCGAAATGTTTTCACAAAACTTATCATGTCGTGAATGAACTAATAAAGGTATCTGAACTTGCTTTGCTTTTTCAAAAAGATTGAAATTTATTTATCACGTATTGATAGCTAGGTAAGATCTAAAGGTATTCAACAGAAACATTGTTGAGACTCTGGATGAATCATATAGAGAAAGCGAAACTAAATGAGCAGTAAAATTAACGAACTAATCTGAGCATCAAGGGGGCAACATTGTGCTTCTAACCATTAACATGATCACATGTAGATTTATAATAAATGTAGCGGCAGCAAGGAAGAGAATCTCCTAAAAATGTAAAAGTAAATAATAGATCGCAGCGAATGTAAAACGAGTCAATGCAGCACGTATAGAGAAAGGCGATATCTCACTACTTTCCTTTTTCCTTCATTTGAACTATGCACGCATCTCCAATTACACAATCATAAGTACATGAATGGGATTTATATCTAGAGGAATGAGGTCACCATGTTAATTTTGAGTATATCCCCATATAGGATGGTCTCTGTTTACTTTTGTAGTGAATATTTATGTGAGATTTTAGTGATGTGATACTTCTCCTTATTATCTTGATTTTCTTTTTATAGGTAGGCAGGTGTGTAGGGTAGATATGGAGGAATTTCGCAAAAGCTTATGGCAATGTGCATAAATTTAGAAGTATATCAGCCGAAGTGTAGAGACAGTGTATGTTTTTTGTAACCATTGTGAAATATGGGATTTCCTACATGGAAAAAATGTAATTGTACTTAAAATAAGTGCCACAGTTTGGAGTTTGGAAATCGAGAATATATGGAAACAACACTAGGAAGGAGAAGCTTGGGAGCACAACACAACATATCAATAAGTGTAGAATTTGCAAAGATAAGTAGCCTTTTTAAGGTTACGTGTGTATATACAAATGGGGAGTTTGGGGGATGGGAACCTCTTAAAGAGGGGAAAAAGGTAGCCAAGCAATTCTAGGTGTGTTTCTTTGTAAAAAGGTATGCAACATTAACTTGTGCGGGCACATAATTGATATCTTCAATAAAATTTTTTTCCTTGACATAATGATAGTGCATCTCAATGTGTTTAGTATGAGCATGAGACATAGGGTTCCTTGCAATAGCCAATGTGCTTTGAATTTTAATAAACTTGGTGGTGTTGGAAGTCTAACCAACACCAAAGTCATAGCTATGGAAGCTCTCTTATACTCATTCACACAATTAGAGGTGGCCATAGTAGGCTATTTTTTCTAAAGAGGAAGTTCGATTGAAGCCTAATCTTCCTAGGCTTCAATAAATTGAAAGACCCGTTGTATAAGTGAAGAGCATAGTACCCATGGGATCGCTTGTATCCCACAAAGCAAGGGTTAGATTGTTGAAGCATCACAAGGAAACGGCTGTCCGAAGGCATCTAGTTTCAACAATCCGAAGGCATTACAATGGAAACATTGGTCACACTACCCCGGCATGTCCAACAACTTGCCGGAGTCGAACACAACCTCCACTTCAAGAGGTGAGCACCCAAACATCTTGCCTATGATGTGTGGACATAGTAGGTTACTTCTTTCTTAGCCAAGATATGCATGAGTTACTAAACATGAAGCAAAAATCAATTGTAGACATACGTGTCATAACAATCAACCCAATTGACTTAGAAAAAGCTTGTAAATTTGGTGGTGTTGATCTTTCCTTGGGATGAAACAACCGAAGTTATCTAGTACAAAGTTAGTATGGAAAGATATGCTTAATTGCTTGTAAATGCTTAGCTTCTAGGTTGTGCATAAATTTGCTCGTTTGAGGGAACAAATTGAATATTAGGTTGAGTGATGCATGTAAGGAATAATAGCACAAAGGAATAGAACAAAAGACAAAGTTGAGAAAAGACTACAATCCTTTAGTATAGGGTATCCGATATGGTCAAAACTCTCATGCCATAGCTTACTTGTGCCCACACTTGTAGTGGCTATAAGAGCAGACAACTCATACAAGTTACTATCCATAATATTAGCTCTTGTCTTGCTCAAAGATACATCATGACCTTGATCAATTATAGAAGCTGTTGAAAGCAAATTTCATTTGATTTGTGGAACACATTGAAGTGATGCGATGACGATGCACCATGGTAGATTTCCCTTTGTGAGAGCTTTGTGGTGATGACCTCATAGTAGAAAAACAAGCTTTGGACGAAGCGCACGGTACTCCACACATGCTTGTAAAATATGCAAAAACTACACAACACACAAAAACTCCGGTCATAATTTTTCTAGGTTTACAAATATGGTCGAACTTATAGTTTATGGTTGACCATACCACTATGTTTTATTGAAAAACATGTAAAAAAAATATCAAGCGGCCATTTGGCCTTCCACATGAACACTGATGGTAACAATCTTCCACTAAAGGCCAATATGGCCAAAGTGAACTATGGATGCAAAATAAAGAATGATAAAGGACACCTGAGTGTAAGTATAGAAACTATACCTCCCACATGATGGGCATGCTATACAATGTACAAGTAACTATGCAAGGTCATGAATCAAGTAATCCCCATCAAGTGACAATAATATCAAAAGCTATCCTATGGTAGAGCTTTAGTCAAAGCATCTTCAACATTAGCTTGAGTATGAAACTTCTCAAAAATAATGTGCCAAGTGTCTAAGTAGTCTTTAATGAAGTGATAACTCACCTCAATGTGCTTGGTTTTTGCATAAATGTCTAGATTCTTAGCCAAAGCAATGGCACTCTAACTATCACTAAGCAAATGGGGTACATGCTAAGTTAGACCCATATCACAAGGAAGACAAGAAAGCCACAATGCTTCCTTACATGCCTCACTAGCTTCAACATACTCTGCTTTTCTATTGGAAACAACCTTCCATTCTTGAAGATGAGATCTCCAAGAGATAACACATCCAACAAAGTGAAAAATGTACCTTGATGTAGACTTTTGATTGTCTACACGACCAACATGATCAGAATCTGTGTAACCAATAATGCATGCCTATCCTCTACCCAAGCATAGACACTTGTTCTTAGTGCCACTCAGATATCTCAAAATCATCTTGACTACTTCTCAATGCTTCTTGCTAGGATTAGACATATATCTGCTCACAACTCCTATTGCAAATGTAATGCCTGGTCTCGTAGCTACCATAGCATACATCACACTACCAACAAAAGATTGATAAGGAATTTTGGTTATGAATTTCTTTTCCTTATTTGATTTATGACAATCATCCTTGCTCAATTTCATATATGTAGGTAAAAGGTGTACTCAATGCCTTTCTAGCCTGCACATTGAACTTGTGAAATACTTTGGATATGTACTCGCTTTGGGACAAGTGTATGCATATGTTACTCTTATAACGAGTAATGTGCATGCCAAGAATATGTTTGACATCCCCCAAATCCTTCGTACCAAATTTCTCACTCAACTTCTTCTTGAGCAATGACAATTCATTAGAGGACTTTTCAACAATCAACATATCATTGATATAAAGCATCAAACATATCAATTTGCCATTTGATAATCTCTTAGTGTAGAGACAATGATCCTCATTACTTTGAGAATAGCCTTGCAATTTCATAAAATGCATCAATATTTTGGTACCATTGTCTAAGGGGCTGTTTGAGTCCATATACACTCTTCGTCAACTTACAAATTAGACCCTCTTTGCTAGGATCTGCATAAACCTTTGGTTGTTCCGTACATATCTTTTCAATAAAACCTCCATGCAAGAAAGCAGTTCTCACATCGATTTGGATTAGCTGTAATTCTTCAACTCCAATGAATCCAATCAACATGTGTAATGTAGCATCTTGACTACTAAAGAGAAGATTTCCTCGAAATCGATACCATGTTGTTGCTTAAAACCCTTTGCAAAGAGTCATGCTTTATACTTTGGAGAAGCACTATCGAGTGTGAATTTTAGCTTATATACCCATTTACATGGTAAAGATTTCTTGCCTTTTGGAAAAGGTATTGAATCCCAAGTACCATTCTTGTGAATAGAATCCGATTCATGGTTCATGGAACACTTCCACTTGACATGGTCCTTTGTCTACATAGCCTCTTTGTAGCTAGAAGGCTCACCAACATCTATCAATAGAAAAGAATCCAAACGTGATTATCAAGTGGATGTGAGACACTTGCAAAACGTCTCAAAAGTTTTTGAACATGAACATTTGCAAACTCATCTGATTGGATATTGTAGTGAACATTGCTATGTGTAGCATTCTTATCCATGCCAACTAGAGAACTAGTATCCTCAAATACCACACTTCTCATTTCAGCATCCTATGGGTTGTTTATGCATCTTACATTAATTGAAAATGACATCACTAGTAATCACTAATTGTATTTTTAGATCCCATAACCAATGTCCAAATTTACCATCTTGACCATATCCAAGAAAAATGCATTTTTTTGACTTATAATTGAGCTTTTGTCTAAGATCTTGGGTATATGAACATAAGCTTCATACCCAAAAGCTTGAAAATGATCATAATATAGTGGCTTCCTTGTCCATAACTCATGTGCCATGTTCAAAAATTTGGAAGTACTAGGTGAAAAGTTCATCACATGAACTACACTCAACACTACTTCTGCCCCAAACCTTGTGAAAGGTTTGCATGGTGCTGTTGAAAGAGATAGAAAGAGAATAGAAAGAAAACATTTTCCAAGTGTAAGGATAAGCTATGCTGCTTACCTACACTATTTATATTTAATGTCAAATTACAATTTGAGAATATGATACAAACTGACAATATCTCAATCTAGGCAGAAATAGGATCTAGATACAAGAAATTGTATGCAAAGTGCCTAAGAGGTATGAAGAGTGTGTGTATGAGAATATGGAGAATGAACAGTTTAGAACTGTTTTACAACAAACCCTATTTTTTATTAACCTAAATCAGAAATGAGTGACTTAGCAAGTGAGAACAAATATAGCCTTGCTACTCATAGTATATTAACGAGATTGTTGATGGTTGGCTGGCACAAACTCCTCCAAGATACTCCAGATGCAGAGCACACTCCTCCAAGTGTTGATGAACATCTCCTCCAAGATCTCCTTGAGATTGAGCACCTCCTTGATCACCTCCAAGGGTGTAGACCCTCCCTCAAGAAGACACCTCCAAGGTCTCCTCTTGCTCCTTGAGTGATTAGCACTTGAGAGTGATGATTCAACAATAAGCTTATGCCTCTTTATATAGTAATGTTGAGCCCACGATTTAATTCTCTAAAAGCAAAAAGCAAAGTCATCTGCAAAACTTAGAGACAATTTATGATCGCAATACAAAAAGCATGGCATATATTTTTCCTTAAAAACTTTGCTTTTTATTTTCACTGGCAAGTGGATTCGAACTCTGATCAAGACAAATTGTTTGCTTTTTTATTAGTTCTCATAGACCACGGTGCTTGGTGTTTATTGTTGTAAGAATAGTCTAAAGACTATGTAAAGATTCTTGCCAGTTTAACTTTGGACCAAGTTTATTGCTTCCAAAAACCCTCCCTTCCATGTCATAATGGTACACCATCTTGCAAAACTTTTAATGCCTGCAAATATTTCTTAAATTCTTTCCACTGAATCTTGAGCTAAGTGTCCATGAACCTAGATACTTGAGAAACTGCAAACTGAATGTTCGGACGTGTATTACATATATCAAGCAACCTACTACTTGACTATATAATGTAGCATCAAATGGTTTTGAATTTGCTTCCGACTGTACTGACACATTGACATCCATAGGTGTTTGCATAGGCTTCAAATCTGTCATCTCAAACCTTTCCAATAATTTCTCACTGTATTTCTATTGTGTCATGTAGATATGCTCATCTCTGTACTTGAACTCAATCCCAATATAATAATGTAAAATACCTAAGTCATTTACATCAAATGTATGCTTAAGTTGTCCTTTAAACAATTGAAGATCTAAATCTTTGGGAGCTGTGATAATCATATCACTTTGTAGTCCATCTTGAACACTAGCTGGTTAATTCTCAATTGAAGCAAGAGTAAAATATTATGAATCTCAAAATGTTCTGCATAATTTATCTAGTCTGCTTGTTGCCTCCTTGTTTGACTTCTAGTTCTTCCATTGTATTCCTTTATACCATAATCCTTCTAGGTTTGATATGACCACTTTGGCGTATCTTTGAAAAGTGGTTGAATGCTTTTTGGTTCTCAGTATCTCTTGAAGTATTTTGATGGTGATGCACCACAATACACTTTCCTTCTCGAGAGCTTCACGATGATATCCTCAGAGTAGAAAACCGAGCTCCAAGCACTGCACACAGTACTCTGCACAGAGGCTATAGAATAAATAGAAAAACACAATACACAGGGAACACGAACACAAAATTCTTAGGTGTTACAAATGCGATCAAACTTATAGTCTGTAGCTGTCCAGGCCACTATATGTTTTATCAAAGAACATACACAAAGAAGTGTCCGTAACAACCTCCTACTAAAGGCCAAAGTAAATATGGGAGAAAAATAAAGAATGATAAAGAATACCTAAGTGTAAGTATACAAACTATACCTCCCACATGATGGGCATGTTACATAGTATATAGTGACTGTTTAAGATCATGAATCAAGTAACCCCCATCAAGTGATATCAATATCAAAAGCTATCTTGTGGTAGAGCTTTAGTCAAAGCATCTGAAACATTATCTCGAGTGTGAACCTTCTCAAGAATAATGCGCTCAGTGGCTAAGAAATCTCTAATGAAGTGATACCTCATCTCAATGTGCTTGGTCTTTGCATGATAGACCAGATTCTTAGCCATGGCACTTTGACTATCACTGAGCAAATGAGGTACATGCTGAGATAAATCCATATCACAAGCAAGACGAGAAAGCCACAATGCTTCCTTACATGCTTCACTTGCTACAACATACTCTCCTTCTGTGGTGGAAACAACTGTACATTCTTGAAGACGAGATCTCCATGAGGTTGCACCTCCAACAAAATGAAAAATGTACCTTGATGTAGACTTAACCAACATAGTCAGAATCTGTGTAACCAATAATGGATGCTTTCCCTCTACCTATGCATAGACACTTTTCCTTAGTCCCACTCAGATATCTCAAAATCATCTTGACCGCTTCCCAATGTCTCTTGCCAGGATTAGACATATATCTGCTCACAACTCCTACTGCAAATGTAATGTCTGGTCTTGTAGCTACCATAGCATACATGAGACTACCAACAACAAACTGAAAGGGAATTTTGTTCATGAGTTCCTTTTCCTCATCTGATTTGGGGCAATCATCCTTGCTCAATTTCGCATATGTGGGTAAAGGTGTACTCAATGCCTTTCCACCCTGCATATTGAACCTGTGAAGTACTTTGGACACGTATTCACTTTGAGACAAGTATATGCATCTTTTACTCCTATCACGAGTAATGCGCATGCCAAGAATATGTTTGGCATCCCCCAAATCCTTCATATCAAATGTCTGACTCAACTTCTTTTTGAGAATTGACAAGTCATAAGAGGACTTCCTAACAATCAACATATCATCGACATAAAGTATCAAGCATATCAAGCTGCCATCTAAGCATCTCTTTGTGTAGAGATAATGATCCTCATTGCTTCGAGAATAGCCTTGAGACTTCATAAAAGCATCAAACTTTTGGTACCATTGTTTAGGGGATTGTTTAAGTCCATACAAGCTCTTCTTGAGCTTACGAACTAGAGTTTCCTTGTCAGGAACTACATAACCCTCTGGTTGTTCCATATAGATCTCATCCGTAAGATCTCCATGTAAGAAATCATTTTTCATGTCCATTTGGACTAGCTCTAAGTCCTCCTTTGCAACGAATCCAAGCAACATGCATAGGGTAGTCATCTTGAACACTAGAGAGAAGATTTCCTCAAAATCAACACCATGTTGTTGCTTAAAACCCTTTGCAAAATCCAACTCACTCTTCCTGGCATGCTCCCACTTGACATGATCCTCTGTTTGCATCTTGTGGTCATATGACCATACACATCTATTTGAACGAGATCTAAATGCTGAATTAAAGAGTCAATGTGCATTCTATGCACATTTCTGGTTTTCTTTCCATATTGACAATGCTCACAAAATGAAAAATCAAAGAAAGATAACATAGGTAAGTAGCCAAAATGAGAAAGATTTTCCATTCCACTATCAGATATATGGCCCAAACAACCATGCCAAGTACAAGCCATAGGGTGTTCAGTAACAGCTAACGAGTGTTCTTTTTGTGATACAAATAAAGGATAAAGTGAGCCAACTTTGCTTCCTTTTGCAATAACCATATTGCCATTTGATATGCGAAAGGAGTGCGCATAGAAGACCACCTTGAAACCAAGGTCATCAAGTTGATCAACTGACATCATTTTGCATGATAACTGAGGTACATGTACATTATGCATAGCAAATTTTGAACCATCAATGAGCTTCACAACCACATTTCCGATCCCCACAATGTCACACTAGTAAGAATCACCAAGTCTCACAGTATCAAGAGACTTTCCTGCATAATTAGAGAACCATTCTATGTGTGGTGTCACATGGAAAGAAGCACTAAAATCTATCAGCCACATGTGCGAAAGAGAATCAGCCATAAGAGCCTCAGTTGGCACAATACTGTCAAGTGTCAGCACATCAACATCATAAAAAATAACATTAATTTCTTCAATCTTCATAGTCAAAGTAGATGGTGCAGGTAACTGTTTAACATGCCCATCAATATTCTGTCCTTTACCTTTAGCATTCTTTAATGCATAACAGTCTTTCTTCATGTGTCCTTTCTTATGACAATAATGGCATTCGATATCCCTCTTCCTTGATTTACTTCTACTCTTATTCTGTTGACCATTCTTTTCCTTGTTCTTGCTCCTGCCACGTTGCTGATTGTTTCCTTGGTAAGAATCACAAACATTATATGCATCTCCACTCTGAGTGCCAACCATAGATTTTCTACGAATCTCCTCACTCAAGAGTGCTCCACATATGTCATCATAGACCAGTTTACCACCAGGTGCACTATTGCTAATAGCTGTGCAGAACGTATCCCATGATGATAGCAAGGTGCACAACAACAAGTAATCCATATCCATTTTTTGAGCCTGTAACTGGGAGAATATAACATCAAACTCATTTAGATGAGCAGCAACACTATCTGTGTCCTTCATGCGAGGGTCATATAACTTCCTCATCAGATACACTTTATTTGATGCCGTCTCTTTTTCATATGTATTGCATAACTTCTTCCAAAGCTCCTCTGGACTTTCACATTCTAATACTGTAAAGTAAACACTATCATATATCTCCTATGGCGAGGCTAGGTAAGTCTTCCACCTGCATCACTGAAGAGACCCTCACATCTGGGTGTCTCTCAATTTAGAAAACCTCACCACAACCCTCTTTATCAAACGTAAAAGGCTTTATGCAAAACGTATCCGCTATATCAATGACCACATGGAGGTACATAAGCAGTATCCATAGAAGCGTACATAGTGTATATGTGCTCAATATATGCAGTAAAATGACACGGAAAGGCTCAATGCACAGCCCAAAAACTATTCAACAACACTTGCAAGTATCTATCAACTCTATTGTTTAGGTTCAAAAACCTGCATAAATTTGCAATGGCTGCTCCCATCACAACTAAGAAATTTTCGAGAAATTGTAGTTTTACGAGTGCGACTGAAAAAAACAACCGCAAAGGTGAATACTTATTTTTGGAGAAGTAAAAAGAGCACTCTTCTTGATGTTCTTGAACCTCTGTGAAGAGACCTATGCACGAAAGTACTCCAAAATGGCTCCAAAAAATCACCCCAAAAATGCTTAAAAAACAGGATTTGAAAGCAAAGAATGAAGCTTCGAGGGAGCAAAACATGTTTAAGGTAATGTTAACCTTAGTCTTTCCCTTCTTTAGACACCACAAGAGTGTATCTTAGTGGCAAGAGATTTCCACAGTTAAGCGAGCTCCTAGGGGAACAATACTCGGATGGGTGACCTCACGGGAAGTACGGAGAACCTCTATCTTTCTTGATCGTGAGGTCCTACCTCACATGCAACCAACGGTGACTTCGGTGACTCGGATGACAAGGTATGCCAAGGTCTATGCCTTGGTCACTGCCTTTGTCGAAAGCCTTGGGTGGGTGGATGGGTGCTTGCTTCCGTCGCACAAAAGGAGCAAAGCTTTTGCATCAAAATGCTCTGATGATTAGCTAATGTATTACATCAAACCAAAACTTGGGAGAAAGCTTTTTGCATGACATCATGCTATGCATCATCTCAACAAGTATCCTATTCTATCTCTCTGCAACACCATTTTGTTCTCGCGTGCAAGCAATAGTGAGTTGATGAGAAATACCTTTGTCTTCAAGAAAAGACTTGAAGTCTTTAGACATGTACTCTCCTCCTCTATCACTTCTCAAAATCTGGATCTTTGATTGACTTTCATTTTCAATCATGGCTAAGAACTTCTTAAAAGTAGGAAAAACCTTTGACTTCACTTTAAGACCGTAAATCCATGAATATCTTGAGAAATCATCAATAAATGTAACAAAGTACCTGAAACTCGAATAGAATTTGTTCTCATCGTACCATTGATATCTGAATGTATGTTCTGCAACTTCCTTCCTGGCCATGATGTATCCATGCTTCTTGGAAGGTAGTTTGTGAAGCTTTCCTTCAAGCCATCCTTCACATGGCTCTACATCATCTAGTAAACTATAAGTAGGAAAAATCTCCACCATACCTTGATCTTTGATATGCTTGAGAGCCATGTAACTGATATGACCAAATCTAGCATGCCATAACTTGATCTTCTTCATAGGAGTAGTAGATCTGGAAACATTAGCATGACTTATTTTGGACAATACAAACATGACACTTCTATTTTCACCTTGAAGTAGACAATGCTCCTCATCAAGTGAGAGGATCCGACATGAATCTTTCTTAAAAACAAATTTATAACCATGTGACAAGAAAGTAGAGATAGAGAGAAAATTCTTCTTCATGTTTGGAAAATAAAGAACATTGGAAATTGTGAAATTTCCACTTGCTCTTGACTTAAGTTCACTTCTTCAACATCTATAACATCCAAATCATGACCATCTGCAATGGTCACTCTTCTATCGGAAGAGTTAGAAAGGGAAGAAAATACCTTTCTGCAACCTGTCATGTGTTGAGTAGCTCTAGAATAAAAAATCCAAGGATTATCTGAGATTGAATTTAATGCTGATTGATCAAAGGCTATCTCTTAAACAGTAACACATGCATATGAATCTAGCTTTGAAGTTTTAGGTTTTGGATCATCTTCAACACTATTACTTGATGCTTTCTTCTTCTCATTAAAAATCCTTGCTTTGCATCTTCTATGTAATGAGCTGATTTCTTATGGCATACTCCTTTCTTTGAATCAAATGTAGTCGACGACTTTTCTTTGGGTGTAGAGGAAGCATTAGGAGTAGTGCTAGAAGACTTAGAATTAGAAGAATTACTTTCCTTCTTGGATTGCTGACTCTTGTTCTCCTTCTTTGTCTCCTTCTTTTCCTTTACCTTTGATGATGATAACATGGCTTCATCATTCTCTTCCATACCCTTTTGTTGATCTTCATCTTGAAGTAACAAGAACTGTAACTCTTCAAATGAAAGTTCTCTATCTCTTGTAGAGAGAGATAAAGAATTAGTAAAAGCACGATCTGTAGATGAAAGTGAGTTTACAAGTGTGTTTACCATCTCTTCATCTGAAATGTTGACTCCAACATTTAGTAAGTGATCTCGTAAATCTTTAAGCTTCAGAATGTGTGTCTAAACTACTCACCAACTTTTATCCTTGTGTTGGCTTGTTGTCTCCTTAAATCATCTTTCCGAATAGGGTTTCTGCTCTGATAGAGATTCCCTAACTCTATCGAAAGGTTCTACATGACCTAATTTGGGGTACAATATGCCTCCTGACTCCCATAGCAATATATGAAAGTGCTTGTGCATCTCTTGAATCCCGTTTGGATTTCTTTTCTATAGGAAGTGATCTAGTAGTAGTACCACTGACTCTTGATGATGAAGTAGTTCCTTCTTCTTCACTAACATCTTGTTGTGCAGAAATTGGAACAGGGATTCTTCTAGAAGATGAAGCAACATCTTCTCAAACTTTTCTTGGCCTTGAATAAGTTCCATTGACAATATTCCATAAGTCCTTTGATACTAACATATTCATCATCATAAAACTCCACATTGGATAATTAGACATTCCTTCAAGCTTGTCTTCATTCTCAAGTCTATAGTCACTCATCTTTTCAAGGGTTTATGTCAAGTATGCTCTGATACCAAATGTTGAAAGTGGGGTGGGCCATCATAGGTTTACAGGATCTTCCAACACATGAACCTTAGCAAACATACCTTAATACTCAAAAATATGATGAGAGAGAGATAGAGAGAGAATAGTGAAAATTTTCCAAGTGTAAGCGTAAGCTACGATGCTCGCCTACACTATCTATATTCCGATGTCAAATTACATTGTGAGAATATGATACAAATTGACAATATCTCAATCTAGGCAGAAATAGGAACTAGATACAAGAAATTGTGTCCAAAGTGCCTAAGAGGTAGGAAGAGTGTGTGTATGAGAATATGGAGAATATGAACCGTTTAGAATTGTATTATAGAAAACCCTAATTTTGATTAACCTAAATAAAAAACAAGTGAGTTAGTAAGTGAGAACAGATATAGCCTTTCTACTCACAATATATCAACAAGATTGTTGATTGTTGGCCTCCAAGATACTCCAGATGTAGAGCACACCTCCTCCAAGTGTTGATGAACACCTCCTCCAAGATCTCCTTGAGATTGAGCACCTCCTTGATCACCTCCAAGAGTGTAGACACTCCTCCTTCAAGAAGACACCTTCAAGGTCTCCTCTTGCTCCTTGAGTGATGAGCACTTGAGAGAGATGATTGAATGACAAGCTTATGCCTGTATAAGGAGCTTTCATGTATCTGTGAATGCCTCTAGACTAGCTGAAAAGGCTGAATTCATGTGAGATATATTCACCTCCATTATCTGAACATAGATCCTTAAGCTTAATTCCTTTTTCAATGTCAACTCAAGTAAGCCAGCTTTTGAGATAGGGAATACCTCATCCTTTGACTTGATAGGATGTAACCAAAATTTTGTAGTAACATCATCTATGGAAGTGAAAAAGTAAAGAGGAACACCTAATGACCTTGTGTACATAGGATCACACATCAATCTGAATGAGATCTAAAGGCTGAATTGAAGACTCAATGTGAATTTTATGCATATTCCTAGTTTGCTTTCCATGTTTATAACGCTCACAAGATGAAAAATTAAAGAAAGATAACACATGTAAGTAGCCAAAACAAAAATTGTTTTCCATTCTACCACAAGATATGTGGCCCAAACAACCATGCCATATACAAGCCATAGGTTGTCTAGTGACACTAACAAGCGTTCTTTCTATGATACAAAAAAAGAATAAAGTGAGCCAACTTTACTTCCTTTTGCAATAACGATATTGCTCTTTGATATGCAAAGGGATTGAGCATAGAAAACTACTTTGTAACCAAGGGCATCAAGACCAATTGAGATCAAATTGTGGGATAATCAAGTCACATGGTGTACATTATGCATGGTAAATTTTGAACTGTCAATGAACTGCAAAACCACATCTCCAATTCCAACAACATCACACTCGTAAGAATCATAAAGTCTCACGGTACTGAGAGAATTTGCTGCATAAGTAGAGAACCATTCTCTATATTGTGTCACATGGAAAGTACGAGAATCTAGCAGTCACATGTGGGAAAGAGAACCAACCATAAGAGCCTCATTGGGCACAATCTTGTTAAGTGTTAACATATCAAAATCATCAGAAATAACATTAATTTCTTTTATCTTCACAGTCAAAGCAAATGGTGTAGGTAACTGTTTAACATGCCCATCAACATGTTGTCCTTTATCTTTAACATTATTTAATGCATATCAATCTTTCTTCATATGTCCCTTCTTATGACAATAATAACACTCGATATCCATCTTCCTTGATTCATTTCTACTCTTATTCCATTGACCATTCTTTCCTTGTTCTTGGTTCTACCACATTGCTGATTCTTTCCTTGGTAAGAATGATGAACACTATATGCATATCCAGTTTGAGTGCTAACCATAGAATTTTTACATATCTTTTCACTCAAGAGTGCTCCACATATATTATCATAGACCAGTTTACCACCAGGATGCACTATTGTTATTAGTTGTGCAAAATGTAATCCCTTGATGATGGAAACATGCATAACAACAAGTTTGCTTTCATTTCATTATTCATCTCCACTTTTGGAGACTGTAATTGAGAAAATATAACATCAAACTCATTTAGATTAGCAACAACACTATCTATGTGCTTCATGCAAAGGCGATTTAAAATTCTCATTAGGGAAACTTTATTTGATGCCATTTCTTTCTCATAAGCCTTGGATAGCCTTCTTCCAAAGCTCCTCTACACTTTCATAGTCCAATACTGTAAAGTAAACGTTATCTTCCAGGTGCAATCAAATGGTAGACCTAACCATTTTATCCAACTCATCCTAATCATCATCATCATCCATATCAACATGCTTCTTTGAGATTCCATTTACTAGCTTCCACCACCTTTGAATCAACACATGTTTAATCTTATTCTTTCATAGAATAGAGTTTGTGCCATCAAATTTTTGGATTTCAAAATGGTCTTTTCCCTACAAATTATAGCTCCTCTTGGGAACACTTACACTAGACCTTGATCCACCAGACGTGCCTAAGACCTCTCACGCCATGATGATAGAGAACTCACTAGAATGATAATGGAGCTAGAATAGTCCAAACATCAATAGGGCTAAAAAGGATGACATATTTTTCTTCACCTCTAGCACATATAAGGCATATTAAAATTTGGAAGTACAACCATCGATAGTAGTGAGAGTGATCTTTCAAAATCCCATGTCAAGATAAGAGGAATTGTTAGCACATGCGATAATATTCGTTGTATGAGTAGGATCAAGTGAAGTGAAGAAACTTCACTGTGAAGTAATATGTTTGGTTGCACTACTATTGAAGTACCAATTCCAAGTGGAACATGCTAAACTAGTGGACTGTTGGAGGGGCTTTTGGGGTGCCCAAAAGCATTTTTCCATCAAGAAAATGCTAAAATTCTCTCCATAATCTCAGAGAGTGGTATATGAAGATGCTTAGACCTATTTTCACCTTTCCAAATCCTCCTTCGTGCATGCTAATTCGCTCCCCAAAAGAGGCCTAAATCAAGATTTTTACTTTCATGTAAAAACTTAAATGGGAGCTCTTAGCAAGCTTCTAATCCACTCTAAATGTGGATTTCTCTTGGATTTTATACAATAATCCATGGGAGGCCTCTTAAATGATCTTTATTCTTACTCCCAGAAGTGGAGTTTGGCCAAATTAACATCTAAATTTTTTCCAAAAAAAGTGCGGGAAAGGAGTCTTTGAGGAAGTACAATTCCTCCTTAACTTATCATTTTTTATGAATCTAATGATTCGCATAAGAAGTCCATACACCATACTCTCAGTATATATACTTTTTCCCATCCATCCATAGCTCTTGCACCTCTTTTACCCTCTTCCAAAATGAGAATTTCTTAGATTTAGGTGCTGAAATTTTTTGTCAAACTGTGATGGAAGGGGGTTTTGTGGAGCTTCAAACTCCCATCAAACTAAGGTATCTTTTGTATTTTTTAATGTTACATGAAAGTCAATACACTAGGCTATGTGTGTGCATGATTTTTCCTACCAAATTAAGAAAAATCCCGCTTCATTTCCCCTTCCCGAAATGGCTACTTCTCTAAAATAGCTCCTGAATTTTATGTGAAAAATTATCAACAAAGCCATTTTGAATATGCTTAAAGCTTATGGTTTCTTTTATTTTGAGGGAATCCTTGACTTAAGATGAGATTATATATACCATACTCTCCGTAAAAATGATTTCCCTCCAAGAACTTAGCCCTGCTAGCTCTTTGTTATCCTTCTCAAAAATAAAGATTTTATAGAAATCCAAAAACACTCAAACCTGGAAATGAGGTCATACTCCTCCTTGCTAGACTCACGTAGGATGTCATAAAGATCCTTATCTTCCATAGAAGAGAGCATCATTTGCTACCTTTACCCGTTGCCTTAATAATTTCTTCTTTCTAGTTGCCTATTGTGATAACACTACTCTATTCAATGATTTGTCATCTTCCACTTGATTTCATAGAACGGCATTAGTTTTCTTTCCATCGGTTGATGTTTGGGCATCCTATTGCAAATGTATGTGGGGTAATCACCGTAATAGTTTTGGAATTTCCTAAGCAGCTAGGCTCTTTATACATATGCTATATTCCTTTACTCCATATTTTACTCCCTTTGAGCTTCTTTACTACAAATTCATCTATCTCTTCGACGGATGATCAAGTTGTGCTAGTGGAGGCTGAAACTTTGCTCCTCACATTTGATGATGGAGTCTTGAGGGTAGTAGCTAGGTTTTGCTCCACGTATTTGCATTCCTTAATACATCGATTCAATATGGTTAATCTTCAAGTGTAGATTAGGGATCTCAATTGTTCATTTGTGAGATTGTCAAGAAATAACAAGATCAATATCTTTCCAAAAGTTCTCTCAAGGACAATGGCCAACATACTACTTGTAACTCTTATGGACTCATGAATAACGTCCTTAGAGCTATATATGAGTGAAAAGGAATCATGCTTCATTATCATCTTGGAGCCACACCTATGGAAGATTTGGAGAGAGAGGTGTGCTTCCAACTTTGGAAGCCCTCCTAAAGAGTGGTCTATCAAGAAGTCTCTTTTCCTTCTACGCAAAAGAATTTCCAGTTGTAAGAAGCTCCCACCTTTTAGGCACCATGGAGTGTTTTTCCTCGAGAACAATAAGATTAAATCCAAGTGGGCCTTGTGTGAAGGGGACGAGAGGGTTATCAACCTCCTTTGTAAAACCCTCTAACTTTGTATGTTGTTCCCCTGCTTTGTGGGATTTGGGGGTCCGATGGGTGCTAGAGCCGTTCAGCTTTACAGTTGTTTCCTTTATTTTACTTAAAGTCTGAGATAGTAGGCTATTACTGAACTTCCTTTTATTAAAAAAAAAAAGAAAACTCAATGCGATAATAATTTTACTTTTTTATTTTTGCTGGCAGTGGTTGTTATCACAAGCTATAATCACATTTGTTATCACAGGATGTAATCACATTTGGACATTCACAATGGTTGTAAGCACTGGTAGAAAAGGAGAAATTAACCACATTAACAAAGGACTAAAGAAAAAACGAGACAATAAAGAGAGAATGGGTAAGGAAACATGAAGAAAAAGAGTGGATGAAAGATAGAAATAGAGAAGGTGCGAGGAGGAAGAAGAGAACACGAAGGAAAATAGGAAAAAAAAAAGACATGGGTAAATAGGAAGTAGAAGGAGAAGAGGAAGCAGATGATATGGATAAGATAAAGCAAAATGAAAAAAGGAATATGGAAAGAGGAAGAGATAAATACATAGAGGGAGGGTGATAAGAAGTAGCAGTGCAAAGTAGGTGTGGAGAAAGTGAATGATAGAGAGAGAACGGGATAGAGAAGATAAGTGAAGACCAAAATAGAGAGAAAAAGAGAGAAGACAAATAAAAAGGATTAACTAGGATTAAGGGAGTAAGAAATAGGGATGCAGAAATAAAAAAACAAATGAAGATATTGAAGATACTACTGAGCGGTAGGAAGAGAAAGAGAGAAACATGAATCATTGTCGCACTAAGCAAAAAATTGGTTTCATACCCATACCTCAATGCCCATTCTCTTCAGGTATCTCAAAAAAAGATAACCCCTTATCACATTAAACTTCTAAACACACATGCACACACCACATTCACATTTGACCTATGTGATCACCTTTGACATTGAATATTTACTTTGAAAACAAACAAAAAAATTTTGATCTCAAGTAGAATAGCCAATTACATGTGAGGAGATGGAGTTATAGGTTCTAGAGATGAGCTGGTGTTGCACAAAACCTTCTCAACACGTGCCAAGTTCACTCCAAGGATTCTTATATATATGCCTTTAGCTTCTCAATGATGCATTGGGAACCCTGAAGTCCTATGGATACCTTCCCAAATGTTTTCATCAAAATAGATAACCTGCATGTACTATAAATGTGAAGAAACCTTCTATTTTAGGAATAGAAGTGCTCCGTATTATGCTCAGAGCTCACAACCTGGTATGAATTAACCAGACTGCTTTTGCAAACATCCAATTGGAGTTTAAAGCTAACTAAAGCAAGTTATTTCATCAATTTAGCTATACCATGCAATGAGAAATAAATCTTACAAGTTAGGGGGGTCATCCCAACTTTTCAAGCTCTAGAAGGTATGAAAACATAGTCACCTTCTATGCTTCATATCTCGAGATCCTCTAAATCAAACTTGATGAAAATTGGTATTCAAGGATTACACACATCAATCTAACTAACCCAAGTTAAACTAAGAGGTTCATATGCTTCTAAGGTTGGAGTTTAATTTGCAACTTGAAGCATGAATGGCCTCATACATATGCTCCACAGGTACCTCTGTTCACTAAAAATAATAATCCTCTGAGTGAGTACACACTGAGAAACAGATCCCACAAGGTCACTATAATGATGACGATGTAGCAGAGAGCAATAGATAGAGATTACTTGAAGAAATGTATCAAAATGTATATGCTAATTATCATATGATACAAGGGAAGTGTAATGGACTGCACATAGGTAGTGTGAGCTCAATGTATGCTCACTCAAGTAGCTCAATGCCTCTCAGAATGGCTCCTTAATCCCACAACTAAGAATATGTGTATTTATACACATGTGAAGAGTTTGAATTTGAATTTTTCCTCACTTAAAAGTGATCCTACACTTTATGGATGATTTTAATTGATCCTTCCTACCACTTGAGTCATGGGTTTAGCTCCCTAACTTCACGAGACTCCATCTTCTTTTGAAATTTACATTTAACAAAGGTGAATACAACCATATTGAGAAGCAAGTGTTCATATGTGTTTTTCTCTTATGAAGAGCTAAATGAATGTGTGGTCCCAAGGTTTTAGGAATGCACTTAGGCTTGCTAAATGTACCAACAACTCCCCCTCAAGCCTAAGATGCTTGAGTCTTAAATCCCTCATGATCTCCTATAATCCAATCATTGATTTGAACCTATTCAACTTACTTCCATTGAATGCTTTTGTCATCGTATCTGCACATTGTTGATGTGTAGATACATATGAAAGTTGTATCTCCTTACTCACTTCTTTTTCCCTGACATAATGATAGTGAACTTCTATATGTTTAATCTTGGCATGATAGATAGGGTTGGTAGCAAGATGTAATGAACCTATGTTTTCACCAAATATATGTGGAGTTCAAGTGTTCAACCCTAAATCTGACTATAAGGTCCTAATCCACATAGTTTCTTTAAGATTCCAACTAGACTTTGATAGCTAGTAAAGTCCTTGATGAGTTCTCTTTCATGATCACTTAGCTTCTCATTTACCTCCATGCATGTACCTGCAACCTTTGTATTTTTTATCTTGAACTTGGTGAGCATATCTCCAATGTACTTTCTTTGAGTGAGAAACATACCTTTCTCTGTATATACCACTTCCAAACCTAGGGAGTATGTGAGTAAGCCAAGATCACTGCTTTTGAATTCTTCCTTCATTTGAGTTTTGACTTTCCTAATTCCATCTGCATCATTACCTATAATGATTATGTCATCCACATATATAGAAAGGTACATGACCTCTAAATGGTTCCTCTTAATGAAGAGGGAAGGATCTTCCTTGCTTACCATAAAACCTTTATCCTACAAGTAAGTGACAAGTCTATGATTCCAAGCTCCACGAGCTTGCTTCAAGCCATACAAGGTTTTCATTAATCTGCACACATGTTCAGGGTATGTTGGATCTTCAAAACCAGGAGGTTGAGCCATATATACCTGCTCTGAAATCCAACCATTTAGAAAAGCATTTTTAATATCCATTTGATATATCTTCCAATTCTTGGAAGATGCAACATTCATGAGTACTCTAATTGTAGGCATTTTTCCCATAGGTGAGAATGTCTCTTCATAATCAATACCTTGGGTTTGTGAAAACCCTTTGACTACAAGCCTTGCTTTGTACCTGTTAATTGAGCCATCCGGAATTTTTTTTACCTTGTAAATCCACCTTGAGACAATGATCTTCATAGATGGTTTCTTGGGTATAAATTCCCAAGTCTGATTTTCTTGCAAAGCTTCTATTTCTTCTTCCATGGCACTCCTCCATTTTGGTTTCTTCTTGGATTCTTCATATGTAGATGGTTCTTCATAGTTTGAGTCTTGTGCTATGTATATTGAATGTTTAGTGACCAAAGGAGTATCATAACCATACCTTGTTGGCTTCCTTTTCTTTCTAGTAAACCTTCTTATGGTTTGTTGAGATGATTCTACCACATCTCTCAACTCCTGCACTTTGGCTTTACTTTTGGAGTTCCAAGAATTGATTTCCCTTCTTGGAGTCTTCTAAGATGATCAAAATCACTTGATGCTTTAAGTATAAATTCACTCTTCTTTGATAATGTTGGAAAGTCTTCCTCTAGGTCATAGGGAAGTTTGATTTTCCTGAAATCATCTTCAAACCAAGATTTGTTTTAATCAAAGACAACATCTCTCCTTACAATTAACCCTTTATTGCTTGGATTGTATAGCCCTCATGCTATGCACCCAAAAATCCTGCAATGATCAAGGCTAGGTTTTCTTCCATTCCATGCTTCATATGGTTTCATCCTATCTAATGATTTTGATGGGAGTCTATTGATCAGATAGGTGGCTATGGATATAGCCTCTGCCCACAAGTAGTTGGGAAACTTCTTCTCATTTAGCATTGACCTTGCAGCCTCCACTATGGTTCTATTTCTTTTCTTTGCCACTCCATTTTTCTATGGAGTATACCTAACTGTAATCTCTCTTTTGCTTCCTCTCTCTTAGAGATAAGAATCGAATTCATGGGAGAAATATTCTCCCCCTCCATCTGACCTTAGCCTCTTCAAAGTTTTACCTGTTTGATTTTCTACAAGAGCTAGGTATTTCTTGAAACATGATAACATTTCATCTTTATGCTCCATAAAATATAGTATTGTCCATCTGCTACAATCATCAATGAATGACACATAATACCTAGGTCTAGAGATCGAAGGCTCCTTGCTTGGTCCCCATAAATCCGTATGGACTAGCTCCAATAGGTCTCCATGAATGTATCCCTTCTTTGTGAATGGTTGTCTGTGAGACTTACCAAATTGACAAGCACTACATTTGTATGTAATATGTTGTTTGGATATATTTGGTAGACCAAGCACACTCTGATCCCTACTGATTTGCTTCAGAGCCCTTTCACCTATACGGATAACCTCTTGTGCCAAATTTCCAACTCTGATAGAGTTTGGATACCATAATTGAATAATGCAATGTTTTTAATATCTTGTAGTTCAAATGTAAATAATGAGTTTCTCCTTTTTCTATCCTCTTGAATCCCTGATGGGTCCGCAACAAATGCTCCATTCTTTGTAAATCTGACCTGCGGTCCTTTTTCAACAATTTGACCTACACTTATGAGGTTTTTGGTGATAGTTGGCACATACAATACCTTGCTTAATAGGTTAATATTACCATCTGAAGTCTTCGCATTGTCTATCTTCTCCACTGGATGCCTTGTGTCACCTCCTGTTTGGACTTCATGCTATTCCTTGGATCTTCCAAGTCTGAGAGTAGAGCTACATTCACTACTACATGATTTGAGCAACTTGAGTCTATATAGAATACATGTTCATATGCTTTACCTTGCTTCATGGTCATGTTCATTAGAAGTAATGAATCCTCTTGGGTTTGATCATCTACATAGTTGTTGTAGTCCCTCCTTCTTTTGTATCCTCCTTGATCATTATTGTTGTTGACTCTACCTCTTGAGCTTCCATAGCCTCCTGTGTTGTAACCTCTTCCTCTTTGGTTTCTAGGATTCCTAAAACAATTCTCAATAATGTGATTAGTTAAGCCACATATGGCACATGGAGATGAGCTTTGAGTTCTCCCCCTGCCTTGTCTTCCTCCTCTGCCTTTTCCTCTTGAGCCTCTACCTCTATCTACAAAGTTTGCTTGAGAGGTGATGCCCTCATCATCAGACTTTTTATCTTTGCCTTTGCTATCTTTACTCTTGTTCTTATTTGTATAGAGAGTAGAGGATTCATTACCTTTTGACTTGTCTCCATTCTTCATAGCTTTGCCTCATGTGTGAACAATTGTCCCATGAGGGTGTTGAAATCAAGAACATGTATGTCCATGTAGAGATCCATGGATGTGGTGAAACCTTCCCATTTGTCATCTCCCTTTATTCCACTAATCACTACCTTACTATCTGCTCTTCATCAACGATTTCTCCTTGTTCATAAGCTTTGCCTCATGTGTGAACAATTGTCCCATGAGGGTGTTGAAATCACAAACCTGCATGTCCATGAAGAGATCCATGGCTATGTTGAAAGCTTCCCATTTGTCATCTCCCTTTATTCCATTGATCACTTGCCTTACTATGTGCTCTTCATCAATGATTTCTCCAATGCTTCCAAGTTGTTCTGCTATGTCCATCTTGGTGACAAAATCAGTCACACTTTTCTTGGGCATCTTCTTGAGTGGGGTGAATTCCCTTCCTTTCCTTTGTACTTGATGAGAAGAATGCTTCAAGAGCATTCCAAGTCTCTTTTGATGTCTTGTAGCTCTTGATGTGTGGAAGTAAAAAAAATGAGAGATTGAGTTTAGAATATATGACCTTGCTAGAGAATCCTTTGAGCACCATGTGGTTAACCTCTCTTGTTCTTCTTGAGTTGATTGTCGTTTGCTTCAGAGGATTGGCATCATCTCATGTCCAAATATATAACTGTAGAGATTTCTTCCTTGAAGATAAGCTTCCATTCTAACTGACCAAGCTGAGTAGTTACCTCGATCCAATTTTTTATGGATGAAGGAAATCCATCTCCCATGTTGATTTGTTGTTGCTCTGATACCACTGTGAAGAGATGAGGTGATAGGTTCCACAGATGAGCTGGTGTTGCACAAAACCTGATGTACACTTGCCAACTTCACTCTAGGGATGCTAATATACTACTTTAACTTCTAAATGATGCATTTCGAACCAAAAATCCTTTGGAACATCATTCCCAAATGTTTGGATCAAAGCAAATAACTTGCATATACTAGAAATGTGAAGAAACCTTCTATTTAGGGAATAGAAGTGCTCAATATTATTCTCATAGCTCACAACCTGGTATGAATTGATCAGAGAGCTTATGCACATATCTAATTGGAGTGTATAGCTAACTAAAGCAAGTTATTTCATCAATTTGGTTGTACCATGCACTCACAAGTAAATCTTACAAGTCAGGGGGGTCATCCCTACTTTTCAAGATCTAAAAGGTGTGCAGACACAGTCACATTCTATGCTTCATATCTTCAGATCCTCTGAACCAAAATTGACAAAAATTGATATGAAACTATTAGACACATCAACCTAACTAAAAAAATTTAAAGTATAGCAAATGAGTGAGTACATGCTAAGAAATTGATTCCACATAATCACTATAATGATGAAGATGCAATAGAGAACAATAGAAAAAGATGTACTTGAAGAAATGTATCAAAATGTATATGCTAATGAACATATGATACAAGGGAAGTGTAATGGAATACACATAGGTAGTGCAAGTTCAATGTATGCTCATTGAAGTATCTCAATGCCTCTCGAAATGGCTCTCTAATCCCACAACTTAAAAGTGATCCTACTCTTTAGGGATGATTTGAATTGATTCATCCTACCACATGAGTTGTGGGTTTAACTTCCTAACTTCATGAGATTCCATCTTTTTTGAAACTTACATTTATCCAAGGTGAATACAACCAAATTGACAAGCACTTGGTCCAAGGTTTTAGCAATGCACTTAGGCTTGCTAAATGTACCAACAATACACCCTTAGAGAAGAATTTCAAAATAAAAAGAAAAAACTCAAAAAACTACTCCTAATGATAGAAGAAATACTCTTCCTATCTTTAGAAAACTATTATTGAACATATTTAGGACTCTTCAAAGCTTCTTAATTAATGAAAAGATTCATATCACTACCACTTCTTGTAACAATTTTGAAATTGGATGATGCATACCATTGAATCTCATTAACGGATATTTTCTTGCATGACCTAGTGTCCAATGACAATTCACTAAAATGACTTCCATTTCATTGTTGAGTAAATTATGAGATAGTGTCCAATGATGACTCAATAAAATGAATTCCATTTCATTGTTGGGAAATTTTACCTTAATTCCAAAGGAAGTTAATGAGATAAAATATTGTAATGATATCCATTGAAAAAAAAAGATTACATTTCTTATTATCCTAATAGAATCTAATTATAATGAATTATAATGTTTGAATAAATAAAGTCTTGAGCATATGTACCCTTTTGTGGATCCTTCTATGAAACCCCAATTTCGACATACCAAACAATCCACGTGCTCATATGTGATATCTTTACACATGGATATCATGGGATTCCCCATAATGTAAATGCTCAAATTACATATAAAAAATAATGGATATAAACACACTAGTGTAGAAGTAAAGATCTAGGCACTTGTGAATATCAAAAGTATCATATATCCATCATCATGTTATGCATCAAAGATGATAAGGGCCATATATCAGGTTGTGATCACTTAAACCTAAGACGATAATCTACCTTAATCATCTCCAACCTTTCAAAAACACTCTTTGTAGATGCTACCAAGAAAAATCTCTCATGAAAATGCTAAGCTAGGGTACTTGTGGAACTATGTGCCCCAACATCTACATGTAGTCCTTGAAAGTACTTGTAAGACTATGAAGTGGATTCTCCTCCACTAAACTAGAAGGAAAAATGTATGTAACAAATAAAAGGATATCTACATAGGCCAAAGAAACATTCTACACCGTGAACCATATGATAGTGTAGACAATTAACATGATAAAATATCTCATTCTACTAGATTATTTCTAGTTTGATGCTCTACATTGTAAGAACATGTTGTACAATTGTAACTAGCTCACTATCTTTGTGATTATTAAAGCTCAATAGCATTTCCTTTCCATGAAGTTCCAATTTCACTAATAGGGAAATCGAAATAAGTTATAAAACATTAGGGAAAAAACCAACCCTACATAGTACTTTTAGATTAAGGAATGATTAGTGATGGACCAATCATAAGAGAGGCATGGCCACAATCTACACCCTAAAATTCTAGGCCAAAGGGGGAGGGTGTAAGTTTCCCCCTTAGTTAGTGCTTTGCCTTTAGAGATAAAGGAATCTTGTAACTAGGTTGGACCCAAAGAAGTAAAAAATTTAATAAAGTTACAAAACTTATCATAATACCATTGAATGGTCGATCCCCCATATTTTGGGGTCAAAGTGCCCATTTTGACACCATGTATGGCTTGAGTCAGAAAAGAGGACCATTTCCAGTATAACTTAAAAAACAACTATTTCCCTCCTGAACCTCACATTATCATACCTAGGTCCCAAAAAATTATCTTTTTTTTGCTAGGTTCTCTCTCTTCCACACCATTTGAGATCTTGTCTTTACTTCCTAAGCTCTCTACATTTTCCTCTTCAAACTACCACTATAACTTCATGTCACATAATCCTAGTAGGAGATGGTTGAACCACACCTTAAGAGAGAGGATCGGAAGTAATCCTCAACCATGGCTTTAGGGGCAAGTGGTTAGCCCATCACACTCCTAACCGGGAGGTTGTGAGTTCGATTCCCAACGTTGGTATCAGAGCCTAGTTGAGAAATTGGGCAAGATAGAGGTTTTGTGCCTCATTCGTGGGCACTTGGAAAAAGCACTTATCCATGGTGAGTGTGAAACTAGCCTTGGATGAAGGTGTGTGGGCATTTGGGCACCCACGGAGGGTGGAATAGGTCCAAATTTGGTCCATGTGCTTGAGTTTGAGGTTGGTGGAAGCGCGCATGCATGGAAAGCGGGTCCAAGAGTTAGAAAGACCCCAAGTGAGCATTGAGGACAATGCTCTGTCTAAGGGGGAAGGAATGTCACATAATCTTAGTAGGAGATGGTTGAACCACGCCTTAAGAGAGAGGATTAGGAAGTAATCCTCAACCATGGATTTTGGGGCAAGTGGTTAGCCCATCACACTCCTAACCGAGAGGTTGTGAGTTTGATTCCCAACACTTCATGCGGTTGAACTTCAATGGAGACATGCAATGTTTTTAAGTGGAAAAATATGAATTTCTTAAATTAATATGCCATAATATTAAAGTTATAGAAGAACATTGGCTACCACATGATTTCTACAAAGGTGCATGCTTGTACATGCAACCCTCTAAGTTGGCCTTGATTGTGATGGTATGTATGTATATATTTATGCATGTGCATGCATGCATGTGTGTATGTATGTATGCATGCATGCATGCATGCATGTATGTATGTATGTATGTATGTATGTATGTATGTATGTATGTATGTATGTATGTATGTATGTATGTATGTATGTATGTATGTATGTATGTATGTATGTATGTATGTATGTATGTATGTATGTATGTAGGTATATATACATATATACATACATTGAAAATCCAATTGTATAGCCTAATGCATGAAAATGGGGAAACTATTGTATCTTTAGTTAATAGGCTTAAAAGTCTTTGTAGACAATCAACACATTGTGATGTAAAGATAGATGATGAAGATAAAGTGGCTATCTTCATCAAAGCACTTCCAAAGTAATACTGTAACATCAAGACCATCCTCAAGAAGAAAGTTCCAATTCCTAGTTTGAAAGAGGCTATCAACTCATTTCAAGAAGAAGAAAATAATTTACAAGCATATCAACAAATGGAGCCTATGCAACATACTCAAAGCAAAGGAACAAAATCTTTGAACCATGCAAATATTGCAAGAATACATATTGTACTTCATCAAGGCGCTTCTTCAAAAGCAGACTCGAGATCAAAGAGGAAGCAATTACAATAACACCAATAATAAGAAATGAAGCTAATATTGTAGAAGAAAATGGAACATGATGAAATCGACTCAATCATCTATGAGAGTGATGTGTTGTGAAACCCCTCCTAAAACCCAATTTTTAAAAATCCTATGTATATAAACGGCCCTACAATCCTAAAAATCTCTTAGTGGTCCTAACACAAAATTAAAAAACCCAAAAACCCTATGCTAAATGGTGCCATATGCCACTAGATCTTAAAACCCACTTAGGAAGACCCCTAAAATACATGGCATTAAGCCCTAAAATCATCAAAATCAAGCTCAAAGGGGGGATTATTGGAGATGAACTTGTTTTGTCAAGTGAACACCCTCTTATAAAGAGAAATATCTTATCCAAATGCTATCTTCATGTTTATTGGCTAAAAATCCTCTTCCACATGGATAAACAAAGAACCCCAATTTTGGAAATTATAAGGCACATTCATCTTTTTGTATCCGTGTGTGGAGCATATTGAAAGAACTAGTTTCTCTCTCTGTCTAACTTTTTGTATTTTGGAATCAAGAGATTTGTTCTCTCTCTACCTTACCTTATTTCCATTCTCTGTCTAACTTTTTGTATTTTGGAATCAAGAGATTTGTTCTCTCTCTACCTTACCTTATTTCCATTCTCTCTCTCTGTCAACATGTACTTGTTCTTCTCCACATTTGCACCATTGATTTTGAGCATAACTTTGCAAAACAATGATCCGAATTTCGGCATTGATGGTAAATGTATCCATGGACTACAAGGGATGATAATTGAATTTAAAACTTTTAAGTCTCATTGTTTGCTATAATCAAGGTTTATAGCACATTGCGAAATATACTATGTGAGTTTTCAGGTATTTTAGCTTGCTTCATAATTATTTTAATAATCCATGAAGGTACATATTACGCATCGGGTTGCTCGCTATTATCATCTAGAAAGCATACAATCACTTCTCGAAGTTCTTAGCGAGATGTGACTTTCGAGAATCAAAGTTTAAATACGAAGATAAGAATTAACACGCTTATTTTCAAGTTCACACTTGTTGATTTTAGAGTATGCTATAAATCAATTCATGTATGCACTTGATTTCATCTTGGTTTTTCCCAAATTTTCTATGTTTAGATTATGGTGGATTGAAAGTATTACAAGGTGATCCTTACATATTTATGTACATGTAGGTCATTGAGATCTTTCAATCATGTAATGATATAGATTGAGGATAAAAAAAACTAGAGGATCCGACATTATCAAACACATTTATTCTACTTTGCAAGTTTTGAGTAAGATTAGATATTTTTATTGAACCATTCAACTCAATCATCATCATCAATAGAAGGAATTCGATCACTGAGATCTACTCTTGGATATAACTTGAATCAAATTGAAAGTATAGTGAAAGATAGGCAGAGTACTCATGGAGGCCCCAGAATCCCAAAAAGTAAGGGTTGAATGCCTAACAACTACTAGAATACAGAGCCCAAAAGCCGTTAAGGTGGAAATTTAGAGAGCCCAAAAGCCCGTGAAGGTAGAAATTCAGAGAAAGGATAGGCCTTGAAAGCCGGTGAAGGTAGAAATATAGAAAGGACGGGCCTAAAACCAAACGAGAGAATTGGATAGCCCAAAAGCCCAAATTGAACGAAAGTGCATGAAAGGTCAATATATGATCCCTCAAGGGTTATGTTTAAGCATTATTATTTATTGTTTCAAATAGTTTATAAACTCATATAACTTATTCATTTCGTAATTTTGCAAATACGAGTTTATTAAAAGATATAATCATTCTCAACTGCTTTTAGTAAGCATAATTTAAATTATGATTACATTCCATAATGACTTAATCTGATATTTTTTCCTTTTACGTTTCATTAGCTCTTATAAGTTTGATCTTCGTTACGATAAATTATATCATAAACTTTATGCGTCATGTAATAATTCAAGATCGCAAACATTCCTCATAGTTTAACAGATAATATATTTTCCTTCAAATTATTGATACTTAAACACAAGATAAACGGTTCCAAATTCTGATGAACTTTCGTAATTACTTAAATATCCAGCCCATAATTTTAATAAGCATGCCGAAATATAAATTCATTGTCTTGCCATACGATTTAATTTTATAATGTTAAGAGGATAGGCATGTACACATGCCAAGTTTCCACCCCTGGGACATCCCTAAAATTTAAAATTTTGGTGATGTCCTGCACGAGGCGGACATCAACTTTAAGCACTGATACCAGCTCCGATGAACCGACAACAGCTCTCTCTCTCTACGGAAACACATTTAAGCAAACTCATTCATTGTTTTACTGTACGATTTGATTTTATAATCTTACAGGATAGACATATGTACAGATGCCAAGTTTCAACCCCCAAGTTACACGGAGAGTAAGAAGCTGGAAGAAGATCAAAAGAAAAAAAAATCGGGTCCCTCCCCTCAAAAAGGGCAACCATCAATAATGAAAATCACTTCGCTAAACATCAAGGGTTTCTCAGACCCCTCAAGAACGGCGATTCTTGGTCAATGGTTCAAAGACAAGTGCCTCAAACTCGATTTTATCTGCTTACAAGAGATTAAAATCGACGTAGAGGATCTCCAAAAACGGCTTAAATGCATTTCTCCGAACCACCTTTGGCTCTCCACTTCGCACCCTAGGGGGCCAGGGGGTGCTGCAATCGGTATTAGTCACTCCTGGTCCGGCAGATTGACCTCGACTTGTGAAGATCAGAATCATCGTTGGATTGTTGCCTCTATCGGGCCACCTAATCAGTTCACTGTGGTCTCAATTTATGCCCCTAATGGCGAGACAGGTAGAATCAACACTTGGACTTCCCTTGACTCCCTCTCACACAATGTTTTGCTTTGCGGGGACTTCAACATGGTTGAATTTCCTGAGGACCGTTGGAATAGCAAGGGGAAAATTATTAACGGTCAGGAGAAAGAGACATGGGATAAGATCAAGCTCCATCTCGACCTGGGCGAGGTGAAAGACATGAAGGGGTTCTCCTGGTCTAACCTTCAATTGGGGGACTCTCTGAGGAAAGCAAGACTTGATAGATGTTACATCGACCAAAACACCATACTCCAATGGGGTATTCCTCGTACAACACATGGATTTGACTATCTCGAACCACTACCCGATTACTATTTCTTTCAAACCGATTCCCACGCTCCGGAAAGCTCCTTGGTTTCAGGCTTGCCAGACGTTGTTTTCCCTCCCCTCTGTCCACCAAGAAATTTCCGCAGTTTGGGCGAAGGCCTTTGCCTACTGTAATGAACCGGCTAAGTGTTGGAGAAGCACGGTGGAAAGGACTAGACAAATTCTGATCAAGACTCATAAGGCCATAAGAGATATCCAGAATAAAAGGAGAGAAACGGTGTACCGGAGGCTCTCACGTCTTGAAGAAGAAGTGAACGAAGGTAACTTGCAATGTCAACAAGGGCTTCTGAAAATTAGGGGAAGACTAAGACTCGAGGAAGAGGTTCAAAGGAAAAATCTACAAATATTCTTCAAAGATTGGTGGGCGGGGAAGGCTGATAAACCTTTGAAAGAGATGTGCAACATCCTTAAAAGGAAGCAAGCTAGGGAAGCCATCCCCTTCTTGGTCGACAACAATGGGATCGAATGTAGCACGGAAGTTGAGAATAGATCTATCATCGTCGAGCACTTCACTCATCTTCTTGGGGTCTCAACTCCTCTTTCCCCGCATAGGCATGACTGCATGGCATCCATCTCAAGGGTTGCTCAACCTAGAATCCCTCCGAACATGATTTGTCTGCTAGATGCTAACCTTTCAGAGAACGAAATTATCGAGGTTATTGATGCTCTCCCCAATGGAAAAAGTTCGGGCCCTGATGGACTCACCAATGAGTTTTTCAAGTCCTTCAAGCATGTGGTGGCCACCCCGCTACGCCTGGTGTGGCAAGAGGCTCTCTCCTTCGGTACCCTCCCTGAGTATCTTAATAATGGTGTCATCAAATTAATTCACAAAAGGGGAGATAAGAACAAAATTGAAAACTGGCGGCCGATTACCATGCTCCAAACTGGATACAAGATAATCGCCAAGTAATCGCCAACAGAATCTCTTGTCATTTAAAGGCATGGCTTTGTGAGGACCAGAAAGGTTTTATCAAAGGTAGATCTATACTTGAAGCAATTGTCGATATTTGGGAAGGCCTTGCATTTGCTGAGGAGTCTGCACAAGATCTGGTATTCATTAAGATCGACTTCGACAAAGTATATGATAGATTGGAAGGGGACTTTATTCTTCAATCCCTGAAAGATCTTGGATTCAGCCAAAAGTTCACGAAGATGGTTTCCACTCTACTCGAAAACGCTTCAACAAGAATAAATATCAACGGTAAGCTCTCTGAACTCATACATTTAAAAAGATCTATCAGGCAAGGCTGCCCACTGGCTTTGCTACTCTTTGCTATCGCCTCAGATGGCCTCAGTCGCCTACTTAAGCATCACTTGGAGGCTGGAAATCTCAAGGGTCTTTCCCTACCTCTTGATCATGGCCAAATGATTGCAAGACTCTTTGCCGATGACATGAATGCCTTTGTTCTTAATGATATCAACTGCATTGAGGTGTTTTGGAGTTGCCTCGACACCTTTTGTGTGGCGTCAAGTTCTAAAATCAACCATGCTAAAACTGCTTTCAAAGCAATCCATGGTCCTCCACCCCAACTATTGATTGATCAAGGGTCTCAAGTTATCCCTAGTGGTCAAGTCTTCCGTCTCCTTAGTATTCCAATGGGCTTCAACATCTCGATGGACCAACGGTGGAACTAGGTGCTATCCAAACTGGATAGCAAACTAAATTATTGGAAAGGTATTCAAGTTAAACTTGGAAGGGCATGCAATGGTTGTAAACACTTTTATGCTTTCTACGACTATTTACTATATCCCGTGTTGGAGACCTAAGGAGAAAGAATTGGCCAAAGTGGAAAGGATCTATAGAAACTTCCTATGGATTGGGGACCCCAATAGGAGGGGGATTCCCAAAATCAAATGAAAAACTTGTATTAGCCTGAAAGACTCGGGGAGCCTAGGTATTTTGGATATCGCTGGGTTGGCTGACAAGTTGGCGGCAAAGCGGTTTATCAAGGCTTGGAGCAATAGAGAGTCCCCTTGGGCTAAATTGATCTTCCAAAATTTGAAAGACCTTACTTCTTAGTTGGTCTTCCCAGTTGGAAGGACACTGGGATCCTCACGCTTTTGTTCTCCCCCCACCCGGTGTGCCCTAAAGGCTCTAGCCTCGTATGTTTCTTATGGAAGATTTGGAACAAAGCCAAACAATTCAATAGAATGAGTGATGAGTGGAAGTGGGTTGTTGGGATTAGACAAAATGACTCTATCTGGTTCCCGATCAGCGGCATAAGGGGGTGGAGCCTTGGAACCTCCAAACGGCTAAGAGGCTATGGAACAAGGGGTTCAAACAGTGGAAACAGCTTTGGAAACAAGAGACTAGCCAGTGGATCAAGTTCGAAGACTTAGACCTGAGACATAGAGTTTCCCTCGAGGAATGGAAAACAGGTGTTTAACGTGGGACCACTCAACTACCCGCCTTCTCGGCGAACATGATCTTCCTTGCCTAGAGGGCCTCAAATGGAGCAATGGTAAGAGCCTATCCAGAATTCCCTACTTCAAAGAAAACTTAGATGGTCATCACACTCTTAACAAGGTGTGGTGCCTTTCTTGGACCAAACTTCGATGGGAACTTCAGTTCATGTCTACTTGGCACCTCCTTATTGAGATCAAGAAGTCCGTTCTCATGTGGCAAATCTTGCATAAGGGTATCTGGTACAATGCAAGGGCCAACAAAATTTGTGGTGTGTCTCCATGGTGCAAGTGGTGCCATTGATGCATGGAAGACCTTCCTCACCTCTTCTTCAATTGCCTCAAGTCTTGAGTTATCTGGCATCACGTGACACGGGATTTGAGACTCTCGAACCAAATCAATTGGCAACAGGCGCTGTTGGGTGAGGCAGTTGACTGCTCATCAAGGCTGTGGAATGCCAACAAGGGTGAGACTCTTTGGAAGATTTGGAGGGAGCGATGTGCTGTCAACTTTGGCCAAACTTCAAAGGAATGGTCGATTGAAAAATCCATGTTTCTTTTACGTAAAAGAATCTCCCGAGATAAGAAGTCACTATTTAGGCACCAGTGTATTTATCTCCTAGTTGATAACAAGCTGAAACCCAAATGGGTTCCCCATGAGGGAGATGATAGATTTGTACGCCTCATTTGTGATGCGCTCTAGCTTACCGAATTTGTCCCCTGCGTTGTGGGATTTGGGGGTCCCATGGGCACTAGTCCCATTCATCATTCATGTGTAACTTTTCTTCTTTATTTTAATTGAAGTCCGGGAGAATAGGCAAAGGCCGAACTTCCTTCCTTTTATTTTATTTTTTATTTTTTTAAGTTTTAGCCCCAAGGCATCACTTAAATTTTGGTTATCTCCAGCATGACGCGCGTCGCGGGGATAAATTTTGTGAGTGAGCCAAAGACAGCTTGTTGACGGTCCTCTCTCTCTCTCTCTCTGTCTCTCTGTGCAAACCTGCTGCATGCGCGGAAACACATTTGAGCAACAAACCCATTCTGAATGGTGCTGCATCGGCAAAACCCATTGACCCCCGAATTCGCACGATAATGAAATGCCAATACCGTCCTTTAGAATATTCTTGCGAAAACCTAAAAAAAGATAGTATAAGACGTCTGGAATTCCAATGTAAAAGACAGCACATTCCCTTTCTTTAGCATTCCCTTTCTTTAGCAAACATGCAGAATATTTGGGAACAGTCATCTTGAACTCCTTTCAAAAATAAAGGTAGCAATACTCTGGAAAGCATCTAAAAATTGATCGAAGATGCCAACTGGCATCCAAAGCCATATGGAGACACACTGTATAACACCTAACCATTGATCCAAGGTGCCCGGTGGCAAACCAGGTATGTGTAGAGACATTGTATACAGTTAATTTTCTCAGGCATAGTATGGATTCTTGCCAACTTCGACAATAATGACTCTGATTTTTGAGTGGATTATACAAGCTTACTATGCAATGTAAACACTTTATAGCCGCTAGAAAACTGGGCGTGTTGTACAAGCTGGATGACAAAACCTGTATATATATATATAATGCTCAGAAAAGACCCATAGAGTCGATATCAGGGAGAACTGTCCGATGAAATGGCGGAGGCTCCGGCAGTTAGTGTTTGTGCAGAGCATAGCCTCTTAAAAACTCTACGTGCCGTGCAGCGTTTATGAAAAAGGGCCCCCCACAAAGCCTCCCAGTGAGGGAAGCAGCCAGCAAGGCCTAGAGATACAATTGAATCATTATCATCCTGTTACTACAGTACAGTTTAAGCAGAGAATCTCTCCATTTACAAGGGGGTAGTGGCCAAATGAACAGATTCCTATTTTTTTTTAAAGCTTTCGTCTCTGCAGAAATGATGGCACTACCTTCGGACTATAGCCATGGTGCCTTCTCTTCTTCGTTGAATGATTCTGTTCAAGAGATCAGATGAAAGGAATCAAGAACAATGAAACCGCAAGACATTGACCTGCAATAAAAAATGCGAAAAATCGTTGTTCAAAGAAGCGCACAATTACCTTGCTTGCAGATGAACAAGAAATATCTTCCAAAATAAGCCCTCTAGAGGATCCCCACATTCGCAGTTCTTGCAGATGTTGAGATATCTCTTGAAGGAGGTGAAATTCTGCATTTCTATGCTTAAAGGATTCCATCATCTCTTTCAAAAGATTTCTGTCTTCTTCAAAAGCCTTCAATCGTACTGAAAGCTGTTGGATCTCAAATGCCATCCGCCTTTCCTCCATTGAATCAAGAGAACATATTTTTAAATCATCGCACTCATAAACTTTGTCAGTTGGATATGTCGACTTATCGATCTCCCAGTTGGTTTTCTGAATCATGGCTAGTGGGGTACTTGGGATCTCTTCTGGTATGGTTCCCTTTGTTCGTAAAACACGTGGAGCTATCTCTGCAATATGTGAGTTCTCAGACCTTTGTATGCAATTAACATCTATTTCCCCTTTACAGGCCATGTTTTGGTTAGACTCTGAGTGTACTTCATAGACATCATGCACAGGCACACATCCACCATGTCCCATATCACCCTCCCCTGCTTGCCTACTTTTCATAAACTGTTTGGATCGAGCACCATATGAATCTGGTGAACCGTTAGTGGTCTTTTTACTCAGTGAATCATATGCCGAGCATTGATAATCTTCTACTTGCTTTCCAACCTTCCATTCAGGTACTTGAAGTTCATGGAAGCCTTCATCCTGCATTTGCAGGTACTTTTCCCGAGTAGAAAGGGCATCTTCACCTGTGGTAGTCAAGCTAATGCCCATGTCTCCGACCTGCTGATAAGCAGCACATGAGAGCCTATACAATATTTTATCTGAATAATGCGTAAATCTCCCTTCGTTATCACTGGACTGAGGGGGACCCCTGACATTCAAGGAATCTCCCAATTTTCTGCTGGATTTCTGATGAAACAAAGCGATACTATGCTCTTCTAAGCTTGTATTTCGATCTGCCTGAGACATCCATGGGAAAAGTCTGTTCCCTCTTTGACAGCGACTCTCTAAAGGAGTTGGTGCTGGATATGAAGTAAAAGATCCAGCAGGTGACCGAGGTTCTTCCTGCCTGCTATTTACAAGTAATGATTTGTCATGTGGCTCATCGCTCTCAGAAGAAGTTTCATTCGATTCAACAGCAGCGGCTCTCCAAAGCTTTTCTCTGTAAAATTCAACCTCTTTTTCCAAAGCCATGCTCTCATTCTCTCGCTTGAAGAGAATTTCCTTCAAGACCATCATGACCTGTTCATCATAATTTGCCCTCTCCTCTGAAATCCTCTGGAGTTGCGTTACCTGCATTTGCATGGTTGATTTCTCTTCCTGAAGTCTTGAAATCATGGCCATTGCTTCACTAGTGGCAACAGCAGCTGCATTTCTTTCCTTTTCAAGCTCTGTTTCCAGTAGAGCCTTTTCTTCCTCTAGAGCTCTCTTTAATGCATCTAAACTCTCTTCTTGTTCTTCCACGATTGCTTCTTCACCAGTCTCTTCACACTTGAAAGAACCAATCAGCAGGGCCTTGTCCTCTCGAAACAGTTGTGCCAAAAAGTTTTCTTTTACGCATGCAGAGATTGACCCGAACTGGATACAGCACTGATTCTCGTCTAGAGACATACTCAACTGCTGTTTGTTAGCCGCGTCGGCAATGCTGCAAGCTTGTTGAGAGAGCATTGATGTTGATTCTGCATTATCAATTTCCTGTTTCTCCACACCATGCAATTCAGCTGCAGCTATAGTTGTTGACATGTGTTGTTTATAGGAGACATTTACATCATGGTCATCTGAGTCATGGTATGATTTATACAATGTTTCAGTAGATGTACTAGGATCCAACGTTTCTTCGTGCTGTAAAGACATTTCAAAGTCAGAAGCATGTGTGTTGTTCTTGTCTGGCCCTCGGACACAAATGTAATCTTTAAAGACCTCCCTAAAACACAACGTTTTACATTGATCAGTTGCATTTTGTTCTTTTCTCTCTGTACCTTCCACTACCTCTTTGACTGTTATTTGCCCCTCCAACGTATCATTCTGCTGCACCAGCATAGCATCTTCGAAGTGAAGATCATCTTTCTCCTTGTCTGTTTGTAAAAGACTCTCCTTAGTGGCGCCACAGCTTTGCAGCAGATTCACATCATAATCATGAACATCGTTGCTTTTCTCTTCGTTTTCTTCGATCAATACGTGGCCTTTGAAGTCCTCTGGATTCTGCATCACCCATGTTCTACCATCACAAGCACCTTGAACTTGCCCATTTCTTTCCTTGAAATTTGTAGTTTCTTTCAACGCCTCGCTGCACTGGGGAAACGATGAATCCTCTCTTCTACATCTTTCATCACATGATGTATTTCCAGAGAATGTTTTCAAGGTATCTGGAGTATCGACAAATCTGTGAGCATCTTCATCCTTTCTCTCTGTTTGATCACATTGTCGTTCCTCTTTAGCATCTTCTTCCTTGATATTTGTAGGTTCTTTCAACGCCTCGCTGCAGGGGAATGCTGAATCCTCTCTTCTACATTTTTCATCACATGATGTATTTCCAGAGAACGCTTTCACGGGATGTGGAAAAGTATCAACAAATCTGTGACGATCTTTATCCTTTCTGTCTGTTTGATCACATTGTCGTTCCTCGTTAGCATCTCTGTACGATCGGAATATATCCTGACGAGCCTCTGTTTTGGACAAAAGATGGATTTCAGGGTTGGAACTTGGAGATACCAAAGCAGAATATTGCGCATCTAGCCCCTTGCAGCCTAAGTCAACACCACCTTCACGTCCGAGATTGACTTCACCTCCGGAATGGTTATTTAAACCATCTCGACTGCCACAAATAACAGATCGTTCCTTCGACTTGGATAAGGAAATCTGCCGGTCAACAAAACGAAGAGGGTGGGAACATCCCATGTACGTACATGGCGGATCCAGACCGAAGATACTCACGATACGGGACGTGAAAAACGATATCCCCGCCCCTAGAAGCAGTATCATAGACAAGAACAACTCAATGACGGCAGATACAAGCGCAGACACATTCCATGGATCGTTATCCGGCGCCAGTTGCCATTGCGGGAGTACCATTGTTTGTAAATTTAAAGTGTACAAAATGGAGCTCAAGGGGCCAAAAGTTGAGCACCAGGTCGACATCAACGCGATATTGATCTGCAGTTAAAAGTTCCAGAACTAGAAGCTCATAGAGCTGAATCTCTTCGTGCTAGATCTGTGTGTTCCGAACACCAAATTAAAGAATAAGATACAACGCTGATAGATCTGTGTGTTCCGAACACCAAATTAAAGAATAAGATACAACGCTGATACTACGGAATTTTCTTTTTTGGCTAATGCTATACATCAGACTCAAGATGTGCCAAAGATATCGACCAGGATAGGGATCCCAGATTGATACGAAAACCAAAAGATTAATGCAACCGAAATCTAATGACAGGCACTCTGAAAGGTATTTGAAAAATCTGTGAACACATACGTACAGATCCTCTTGCTATGAACAAGGTTGAAAACTAAGAAAACAGATGCGAAAGAAAACGCTCGATCGAACAAATAGCAGGGAATATAAATTAATAAATGTACAGAAAAACAAAGAAATGAATAATCTCAAATCAGCAGACAATACTGGTTGAATCAGGAATAAGGGAGAACGCAAGCTTCTTATCTGGATAGACGGAAACGAATATGATCAGGCAGTAATGGGATAACGACGAATGAAGACACCAAGTGGGAGACAACATGCTCCAAAGCGAACATCATGCGAAAAGGAAGAGGGCACACAAAGAAAGGCAATGACAACACGATGCTCATGATGCAAGCGAACCATCGCTGTTGTACATGCGTTGAAAAGAAGCGGACGAAAAGAGAGAGAGAGAGAGAGAGAGAGAGAGAGAGAGAGAGAGAGAGATTTCACACCATTTCCAGAAAGAGGAAATCAATCCCCAGCGATGCACAGCTACCTTGCAACGGAAGCCAGAATATACAGAGAAGCACAGCGTAAGAGCAGATAGAATCAAGATCAAGAATTGAAGTCGTAGAAGGGGGGGAACTATCACAAAGATACGCAGAGCGGATTAATAGAGAAGACCGACATCTACGAATATGGCATATCTTCTTCCCCATTCACCTCGTTCCTGCTCGTCACGAACGACATCAGCGCATATAATGATGCCTATAAGGGCGAGGCCGTCATCCCTGCGGAACAGTCATCGCAGTGATAGCACCACCCGCAGTTGAATAACAAGCTTGTTATCAAATCCATCCAATCAAGTATTTTCCTTAAACGAGTCCGCACAAGATTTTGATTTCTTTTTTGTTTTGTTTTTTTTCTAATGCAAAGATCATTGTTTTAGGGTGCTTTTCGATAGTGTCGAACAAACCTAAGAACAAACCTAAGATCTGTAAAAAAGAAAAAAAAAAATAGCTAGGTCCCCCTCACTAAGATGTAGAGGTGGAACAATGGACACCATTTTTATGCTTTCACCTTGTGAATAGATGATGAAACTTGAAAATTTTTAACACTATTGATAAATATGTGTATTTTAATAATAAAAAAAAAAGGATGTTGCTTGAGTGTGTTAGCTCAATTGTTTGGGACCTTTCGTTCTCAAGATTAGGGGTGGAATTCCAACCCTTGAGGAAGATTGAGGAAGAGAGGACTTGAGATCGCAGTAATGTTATCGATCACATACGAAGGTTTATTAAAAAAAGGTGACCTCCACCTTAGACTGAACCACAAGCGGTGCACTCAATGGTCCTAATTTGATTTGATGGGAGGATTAGGTTTCAAGGAAATCGATCATCTCTTTATGTATGTCTCTTGAGTAAAAAGACACACTCAATCTTGTAAGATAAAAGCATGCATACATTTGGATACACTGCAAAGATAAACATGTTTAATGAGTGAGACTTGAACCCAGACACTTTACCCCACGACATTGAAAACTTGCCGCTACACATTGAAAACTTGCCGCTACACCAAAGTGTTAGTATTAGAACTATTAGTATTACACAACTCTATGGTAAAGCTCTGTATAAACAGGCATAAAGTTCTGGCATTTTTTCTTTATAAATTTGAATGTAAATTAAAGCCATGGAACAAAAAGTCGTGAAACTCATGTGCCACGGAAGGAAACGTGTATAAAGCTTTAACATATTTTTTTGTTATATTTTAATATATGTAAATTATATGCAACAGCAAGAAGACAAACTCGTGTGAGAGAGGGGAAAGAGGGAGGGGTTGAGACATAATCATGGAAAGTGTTCCATGAGCTGCCACGCATTGATTGGTGCTAAATGTGAATAGAGGGTTCCAAATGGCTTCATATTATTGGCGTCCTATATGGATGAAATGCTTCAAAATGGCTTCATATTATTGGCCTCCTATCTGGATGAAATGCTTCAAATCATATAAAGAGCTCAAAGAGGGTTGCCGTTCTATGTGAAATCACATCAAGATTGATCCATTTTTTTAATTTGATCAAGCTCGATATTAAAGTAAAACTAACAAAGAAAAAAAAAAAGATCTATCCTCCAAAAAAGTATAATTCAGCCAAGAATTTATTTTTTTTTTTTTAGATGATAAAGAAACAATATGTTTTTAATATGTGAATAATCTAATTTTTAGTGTCTATGTAAATAATCAAATCGCCACCAAACAATCTTGCACATGAGTTTTTCATACAAACATATACTAGCTTGTTCAGCCACATTGTGTTGTGATGTGATTGCTCATTGCGAAACCTATGTATTTCTCTACTCAGTTCCAATTCTTTGGTCTTTTACATTTTTCTATAGATTTGCTCTTACATTTATAAAAAACGTTCATGTTTAATTTTCCCCCCCCCCAAAAAGATAGTCATATACCTTAACATATTTGTCATTGATAGTCACCGAATTTATTTTTGGTATCATTGGCTACATTGCAAAATTTATCGTGAGGTCACCTATTCCAATAGTATCATCCCAAGAGCTCGCTTAACCAATAGTTTCTATCATTAAGTTGCACTTTCTTGGTGATATAGAAGGGAGAAAGATTAGGCTCTTTTCTAGCCTGTGGATCTCGGGACATTCTTAGAGTTTTTGAGATCACTTAATGCATTCTTTGGACAACTTGTTCAAATTATTTTAAACAAATCATAATTTGGAACAATATATATATATATATATATATATATATATATATATATATATATATATATATATATATATATATATATATATATATATATATATATAATTCTTATTTCGTAATGGATCTTCAACTTTTGGAGCTTTTTCAGCCAATATTTTTCTCTCACAAGTTTCTTGGAGAAGTCTTGATTGTGGTTAGATTATTCACCACAATTACTAGTATTTTGGTGTTTTCTACACAATAGTGGATTTTGGTACATCTTCTCGCTTGAGCTAAGCCATATTATACCATTATGTTGCATATACATTGTTTGATCACCAATAATGTATGGTTCCATGGATATGTCCTATGTACATCCATGTGGCTTGAACACAACAATTGAAAACGTATGCACTAAGCCTATTACGCATTGCTTTGGGTCATGCTTTGGTTTTCATAGTTGGGAGACACCAAAATGTTGGGGTCTCTTTGATTATGCAAGTGGAAGAGATGTCCTAGTCTTATAGGAGGTGTATGAAAGTGAATTGATAGATGCTTGATAATCCTAGTTAGCTTGGGTGGGTGGATATATGGAGTGGATTGATTCACCTTCATATGATGGATTCATTGGTTATGGATTCATTGGTTATTCATTCTTGGATGACATATCAATCAGTTTTATGGTTAGATTCTTGATCATATTCTCCACTTGCTAAGGAGATTTTACTAAAATTTATCCAAGTTTTATATTTCATCTATATAAGGGATGATTTTTATTTACATATTTCACCTTTGGAATTGCGACAATCTTTTGGTTACAAATAATGACTTATACGTTTATTCATTTATCCATTTTTCTTGGAAAATTTCTATTTTGTTTATAATTTAGGACTTTATCATATTTCTCTGTGAGTTTTACTTGATCTCACTATTAGTTTTACTAAAAGGACTTTTCATTTCATGGCATCAAAGCTCTAAAGATATTTATCGGATCAATTGGTGGTGCAAGTGGAAATATTATACTTTTGCAACAAGTTTCATGAACCTATATAAGGATAAACATAACCATAATTGTAACAAAAATTTACATCCATATTCATGAACATATCCATGTTGTTAAGAAATCGTAGCCATAACCCTAAACATGGACATAACCTACAAAAAGTCATAATAGTGTCTAAGAAGAGCATAGCCATAGGTATAACCTACAAATACATAAGCATTGTTGGATTTTGAGGACATCAGCATGCAAACAACACAAGGAAGAAAAAGCTTGGAGAACAATAGAAGTCTAAGTATACTAGTAAGTCAATGTACGAGACAAGATGAGTACAAATTAGGTTTACTCTACAACATATGAGGGGTATACCGGCCCTTATATTGGTGCAAATACATAGGGCCAAAGTTTTGCCCCGATGTCAGTATAGGTGCCAGTATGCACGTCCGTATCAAAACATCCATATAGGTGCCGATGTAAGCATCAGTAAATTTTGCAAAGCGACAGTATAAGTGCTGATATAAACATCAACATAAGCATCGGTAAGCTACTGGGCAAAACCATCAATACATTCCAGAACATACCGATGCTCATACCGTCGCCCATATTGACGACCATATCTACAAAATTTTTTTTAGGCAGAGTGTGTTGTCTCTTGCTGCATCAACATTACCATGTTGTTGTGTAGAAAATTATAATAGACTCTGGCCAAAAAAAAAGAGTACATGTGATGTGTACTCTAGTGGTTGCCGATTTAGGGTTTACATGATCGACAACCAAAACATGATTTGATAAAGCAAAAGACATGAACATAAAAGAGATGAACAGAATGAAACATGAACCATGTACAAAAGAGATATTCCATAAATGAAACTTGTACAAAAGAGATCGATATTCCATAAAATGAACCATGTACAAAAGTGTGGCAAACCATTGCCATAGATGAGCCAAATACAAAATGTGGCAAACCACTGCCATATGGGAACCAAATACAAAATTGTGGTGCACCATTGCCATATATGAGCCAAATACAAAATTGTGGCACAACACTACCATAGACATGCCCAGAGAAGACTGCATGTGTATATATAAGTGTATGTGTATATGTCTTATGTGTGTATATGTGTATATGTGTATATGTGTATATGTGTATATGTGTATATATGCATGTGTAAAAACCCTAAAACCCTTATCCTAAAGACCTAGATCTAAAACATGTATATGTGTGTATGCATGTGTATATATATGTGTATGTGTATATGTATTATGTGTGTATATGTGTATATGTGTGTATGCAAGTGTAAAAACCCTAAATTCTTAATCCTAAAGACCTATACCTAAAACATGTATATGTGTGTATGCATGTGTAAAAACCCTAAAACCCTAATCCTAAAGACCTAGATCTAAAACATGTATATGTGTGTATGCATGCATATATATATGTGTATATGTATATGTATTATGTGTGCATATTATGTGTGTATATATATTATATGTGTATATGTATTATGTGTGTATATGTGTGCATGCAAGCGTAAAAACCCTAAAACCCTAATCCTAAAGACCTAGACCTAAAATATGTATATGTGTGTATGCATGTGTATATATATGTGTATGTGTATATATATTATGTGTCTATGTGTATATGTGTGTGTGCATCTGTGTATGTATGTAAAAGCCCAAAACCCTAATCCCAAAACCCTAAACCCTAAAACATGTATATGTGTGTATGTGTGTGTATGCATGTGTATATATCTATGTATGTTTATATGTGTGCATGCATCTATGTATATGTGTGTGTATGTGTATGTGTGTGTATGCATATGTATATGTATGTAAAGCCCTAAAACCCTAATTGTAAAGACTTAGACCTAAAACATGTATATGTGTGTATGTGTGTATGCTTGTGTATATATATGTGTATGTGTATTATGTGTGTGTATATGTATATATGTGTATGCATGTATGTATATGTGTGTGTGTATACATGTATGTGTGTGTGTATACATGTATGTGTGTATGCATATGTGTGTGTATGTATGTATGCATATGCATATGTGTGTGTGTACATGTATGTATGTATGTATGCATATGTGTATGTGTATGTATATGCATGTGTGTATACAATATGTATGTGAGTGTCTATGTATATGTGTGATTGTGTGTTTCTCTCTCTCTCTTTCATCTCTCTCTCTTTCATCTCTTTCTCTCTCTCTCTTTCATGTCTCTCTCTATCTCTATTTCTAATAAAGGATAAAACAATCATTTACATATATGTATGTGTATGTATCTCTATCTTTCTTTCTTTCTCTCACTCTTTCTCTTTCTCTGTCATCTCTCTCTCTCTTTCATCTCTCTTTCTCTCTCTCTCTCTCTCTCTCTCTCTCTCTCTCTCTCTCTCTCTCTCTCTCTCTCTCTCTCTCTCTCTCTCTCTCTCTCTCTCTTTCTCTCTCTCTCTTTATCTCTCTCTTTCATCTCTCTTTAGATATCTCTCTTTCTCTATCTCTCTCTTTCATATCTCTGTCTCTCTCACTCTCTCTCTCTCTCACTCTTTTTCAATCGAGAATAAAATAATCACTTACATTGATGTTACTCTTTGAATTGCTGTCGTCAAAGCCCAATCAACGTCATCTCTTGTCAAATTCCAAAGAACTGATCCAGAAAGCTCCTACAAAACCAAGAAGAAGAGAAATTAGAAAAGAGAAGACATAGAGAAAGAGAAAGGGTGAAAGAGTACGTCCATCACTTACCAAGATGGGATTTCTAGAGAGAGATAGAGATGTGTGTGTAGAGAGAGAGAGAGATCTATGTGTGTATCTGTGTGTGCACAATAGGATCACAATGTAGGTCATGCATGCAAGATCGACAATAGAACTACTCAGTTCAAAACACATGCAAATGTTGACTTTTCACTCTCAGGTCCGGTTATGTTAAACACGCCATCCGTATAGGCATCCATATAGGCACCGATATGATCATCGATAATTCCAAGAATTTACGGATGCCTATACTGATGCCTATACCGGCGCCTATACCAACGTTTATACTAGCAATCGTACTAGCACTGTGCATCTTTGACCTGTATACTGACCAATACTTTTTAGCGGTTATACCGATGATCAAATGACCATCGGTATGACTAACGTGGTTTTTCTAGGCATGTCCAACAGTCATACCCACATCAAGGCATGACTGTCAGTATGGACAACGTCGGTATGCCCCTCATATCTTGTAGAGTTATAGGTGTATATACAAGTTGGGCAAAAAAAAACCTCCTAAAGAGGAGAAAAGGTGCCTTGACATTCCCAAGTTTTGTCACACATTAAAATATATTAACATTAAATACCCCATGGAAGTAATGTCTTGAAGCAAGAGCTAGCACTCATGTATTAGGAAGTACCAAGATATTTGGAATGAAATCACAAAAGCTCGGGTAAAGCCCAAATTGTGACCATACACCTTAACATTTCTAGGAGATAAATATTCTTCTTCTCAGCAACTCTATTTTGTTGAGGTGTGTATGATACTATAAAGTGATAATTTATACCACACTCAACCAGAAACACATTAAAATTAGAAGACATATACCCCCTTGCCTCGAAAATAGAGGGTGTCCATTTTACCTGTTGAAAAAAATTCATCCATAACCAAGAAGTGTTTAAAGCACATCAACGCTTTGGCCTTCATTTTGAATGCATAAACCCATGCATGTCTAGAAAATTCATCAACAAAAGTATCTATTATAGGTAATTCCCAAATGAATGTGTATGCATCAAACCACGTACATCACTATGATCAAGTTGCAATATAGCTCTAACTAAACCATGTTCGAGGAGGGAATAACACTATATTTTTACGCAAAATACAACTCTTGCAAAAATGCTTAGAAGGTATCTCAGGTTTGGGAAAAGAGGACACCATCTTAGATTCTACATGTGAAGTAAACTAGAGAAATTCAGATGATCAAAACATGCATTCCAAAGTTTTGCATCTAAAATGGCATATGCTAAATCATTCTCATATTTTGCATAATCTATGAGGCAGAGAAGAAGGAGTAGGAGTTGTTGGCTTGAAGAAAAGAAGAAAGATAAAGCTTATGTAGAAGATTAACAACTTAGCCCAAGGTAATTATTTGAATTTGTAGTGTTAATATTCATTAGCAAGATATTTTTATTTGTAATTGCCATGCTATTTTCAAATAGATCTATAAGTGTGCATTGAACACACAAGCAGAGGAGTGGATAAAGGCTTAGTAGTTTCTGCAATATGCCATGGCTAAGGGCTCGATGTGCATGTAATGTCCAATAGAGTCTCTGCCTAGCTAGCTAACAAATGAATGCCTACTCTCCTCCCAACCAAGCCTTGTATATAAGTTATTGAGGAACTCGGTTGCATTTATTCGACTGAATAATGGAAAAATACAGAATATGTTCATTTTATTCGGGGATTTTCGAATAAATGTGAATAAAAAATTGGGCACACACATCTTTTTAATCGAAACACTTTCGATAGAAAGATGGTTTGATCAAAATTTTTCGATCGAAAGTGCTTTCGATCAAAAACTATTTCAATCAAAAACATATTTCTAAGCTAAAAAATATATATATTTCCATTCGATCAAAAAGTTTATTCCACACGTGCTTTTTGACAATTTCTTAGAGCTCTATTACTATCATAACACTCAATGAGCCGTTTCCTCACCATATCATTCAGGTATTGCTCTATTTTTCATTTATTTTCTATATTATTATTACGTTTATTATGTGTCATGCATATTTTATGATTTGCATATGTGTCTCTTACATATGTATGCTTTGTATTTATGTGATTGGTTTTATGTATTTTAATCATCAATAGTATACATGTTTGACTTGTGAAAGTGTTTCTTACTTGTATACTTTGATTAATCAAATTTAAAATAAACCACTACTCACTACATTGATTCTTACCCTCATAGTAGTATAGGATTGAGTAATGCATTTAATGAGATTTGTTTGAATTGCTACCTCGATTCCTACTCTCTCAATAGTATAGGGAGTTTATAAGGACTATTGTGATTGTCTGATTATTTGACTCTTACTCTCACAATATTCACTTAGATTCTGTGTGTGTAATTACAGTGTGGGTCACAAGGTATATAAAAAATATTGTGATTGTTTAATTCTTTGACTCTTACTATCACAATAGTTATGTAAACTCATGTGAAAAGAATCATACATTGATTAGTGAGACAATATGAACTATTATGAATGTCTGATTCTTTGACTCTTACATTCTTAATAGTTACATAGATTGACTTCAAGATTATAATTGTACTTTCTATTTAATTATAAATCAATTTATCTAACCATCTATACCGTATTTCTATCATTTGTCTAATTATATATTGATCTACCTATCCATACACTTACTGAATTATCTATTTATATGTGTACTTAAAATGTATTGAAGTATCTATCATTTTATTTATGATTCTTATTTTTTATTATTTCTTTTACGAATTAGATTAGTGCCTAAAGATTTTATAACAATCAAAAGTTTAATTTTAACCGATAGTCTATATTTTATATTTTCATAGATAGGAGGTAAAATAAATAATCATGAGAAAAAGTTTTTGGAGGATTTTGTCTGCTCATACATGTATGGAATGAGAGAAGACCAAACCACTATAGCAATGGATATATAAAATTACAAGGATTTCATTGAATAGCTAGCTAGAACAACATACATCAATATTGAAGATAAATTTGGAAGTGTATTAGGAGGATCACAAGTACTAGATGACCAAATGTCAAAAGAGCTCACTCGTATCTTTGGACAAATAATCAACGTTGCAGAATCATTGGCATTGGATATCACCACAATGCCGGGATTCATCGACAAAATCCAATTTGCCTATTTACATTACCAAACAATGAAGATAGGAAAGCGAGTGAGACCTAAAACTATAGAGCAAGTAGAGAGACCAACAATAACAAAAATAGTAGATCCATATGCAAAAAATATACATGTGAATATGGGAGATCAAACATCCAATAACCTATGTTTGCTCCCATATTCATCTACTCATTTTGAAGATGTAGCTCTCGTGGGGGAGCAATATGGAATGATCCATAAAGTTAGAATAACCCACCCGATATTCATCAACAAAATCTTTGCTGCAAAATTATTCAAATTACATGGTGGTGACTTACATACACCAGAGAATGAAGTTATGAATGAAGCCACCGTTTTACATGTTATGCATAGTGGAATAATCAGACCACTTGCATTAGCAAGGCATCATCGTAAAAGCCCATGTCTCATTTTCACATTATGTAATGGTGGTACCTTAGACATGTGGCTTGAGAAAATGAAAAAAGAGTACTTAAATTGTTGGAGACAATGTCAAGTCGTTTAACTTCCAAGCAAAAGCTACATGTTTTATATGTTGTATAGAGTCCTTTCAAGAAGACGTTTGGGTGCATTGGTTAAGGGAAAAAGATCTGATGTAAACCACTAGAGATCAAATCCCGAGGGGTGCACACAAAAAGCATAATTACTTTTTGCAAAGGAATATCAAAATTGACAAAGGAATTGCAGATAGCATAGCCATCATCACGATAGATTTTTTCCCATGGCGATCGTGTAGCTTTGTTTTAAGTTTTTCAGTATGTGTTTTTCGGTGTAGCTTTTCAAGGGACACACAATCCTATATAAGAAGAGATTTGGATCATTGTTCAAATCATCACACAAGCAATCTTCTCAAGCTACTCAAGGGGAACTTGGAGGATATGTTGGAGTCAATCTTGGAGGAGGAGTTCTCACACTCTTGGAGGAGTTGTGGTCTACATCTTGGTGCTTATTTGGAGGAGATTCTGTCAGCATACCATCAACATCCATTGTTGATTTATTGTGAGTAGCAAGTCTATTTCCGTTCTTACTTGCTAGGTCACTTGTTTCTGATTTAGGTTGATCAGAATTTGGGATTGTTGTAAAACAATTATAAACTATTTGTATTCTCCATATTCTCACATGCACACACTCTTCATACTTCTTAGGCACACAATTTCTTGTATTTAGTTCCTATTTCCGCCTAGATACAGATATTGTGAGTTTGTATCATATTCACACATTGTAATTGACATTGGAATGTAGATAATGTAGGTGAGCCTCATAGCTTACCATTGCACTTGAAATCTCATCTATTCTCTCTCTATCTCTCACTCATCTATTTTTGAGTCTTAAGGTGTGTACGTTAAGGTACATCTATTGGAAGATCCTGTAAACCTGTGAATTTATTGTTATTGGGGTCCATACCACTTCCGAGATATGGTATTCAAAGCTTAGAATACCAACATTTAGTATCAGAGCCTAGTTTATATACACCCTTAACAAGATGAGTGATTATAGGCTTAAGAATGAAGACAAGCTTGAGGGCATGTCTAATTATCCAATGTGGAGTTTTATGATGATGAATATTTTAGTATCAAAGGACTTTTGGAATATTGTCAATGGCACTTATCCAAGGCCAAGACAAGTCAGAGAAGAGGCTGCTTCATCTTTTAGAAGAACCCCTGTTCCTATTTCTACTCAACAAGAGGCTAGTGAAGAAGAAAAAACTCTTTCATCATCACGAGTCCGTACTACTACCAAACTACTTCCTACAGAAGAGTAATCCAGATGGGATTCAAGGGATGCACTAGCACTTTCATATATTTTTATGGGAGTCAAGAGGCGTATTATACCTCAAATGAGGTCATGCAAAACCTCTCGACAGGCTTGGTTGGAGTTAGAGAATCTCTATCCGAGCAGAAACCTTGCTAAGAAAGCTCATCTACGGAGACAATTAACCAACTCAAGTATGAAAGTTGGTGAATCGATTTACATACATATTTTGAAGCTTAAAGATTTATGAGATCAGTTATTGAATGTTGGGGTCAACATTTTAGATGACGAGATGGTAAACATATCAAGATATCGTGCTTTTGTTACTTATTTATCTCTCTCGACGAGAGATAGAGAAATTTCATTTGAAGAGCTATAGTTCCTGTTACTTCAAGATGAAGACCAATAAAAGAGTATGGAAGAGAATGGTGAAGCCATATCATCATCATCGAAGGGAAAGAAGAAGAAGGAGACAAAGAAGGAGCAGAAGATTCAGCAATCTAGGAAGGAAAGTAAGTCTTCTAATCCTAGGTTTTCTTGTTCTACCCCTAATGCTTCCTCTACACCCAAAGAAAAATCTTTGACTATATCTGATTCAAAGAAAGGAGTATGCCATTATTGTAAGAAGCCAGGTCATTTCATAGCATAATGCAGAGCAAGGATTTTCAATGCGAAGAAGAAAGCATCAAGTAATAGTGTTGAAGATGATCCAAACCTAAATCTTCAAAGGTAGATTCATATGCATGTGCTACTATTGAAGAGATAGCTTTTGATCAGGCAACGCTAAATGCAACCTCAGATAATCCTTGTATTTTTTATTTTGGAGCTACTAAGCATATGACAAGTTGCAGAAAGGTATTTTCTTCCCTTTCAAACTCTTCAAGTAGAAGAGTGACCATTGCAGATGGCCATGATTTAGATGTTGTGGGTGTTGGAGAAGTGAAACTTAAGTCAAGAGCACATGGAAATTTCCCAATTTCCAATGTTCTTTATGTTCCAAAAATAAAGAAGAATTTTCTCTCTATCTCGACTTTCTCCTCTGATGGTTATAAAGTAGTTTTTAAGAAAGATTCATGTCAGATCCTCTCACCTGATGAGGAGCATTGTCTACTTCAAGGTGAAAATAGAAGTGGCATTTTTGTATTGTCCAAAATAAGTCATGCTAATGTTGCGAGGCCTACTACACCTAAGGAGAACATGAAGTTATGGCACGCTAGATTTGGCCATATCAGTTACACAGCTCTCAAGCATATCAAAGATCAAGGTATGGTGGAGATTTTTCCTACTTTTGCTTTACCAGATGATGCATAGTCATGTGAAGGATGTCTTGAAGGAAAACTTCACAATCTACCTTTCAAGAAACATGGAGTTATCATGGCTACAAGGAAGTTGCAGATCATACATTCAGATGTGAATGGTCCGATGAGAATAGATTCTATTCAAGGTATAGGTACTTTGTTTTTTTCATTGACAATTTCTCAAGATATTCATGGATTTATGGTCTTAAAGTGAAGTAAGAGGTTTTTCCTACTTTTAAGAAGTTCTTAACTATGGCTGAAAATGAAGGTCAGCCAAAGATCCAAATTTTGAGAAGTGATAGAGGAGGAGAGTACATTTCTTAAGACTTTAAGTCTTTTCTTGAAGACAAAGGTATCTCTCATCAACTCACAATTGGTTACATGCCAGAACATAATGATGTTGTAGAGAGAAAGAATAGGATAATTATTGAGATGATGTGTAGTATGATGTCATCCAAAAGGCTTTCTACCAAGTTTTGGTTTGATGCAGTACATACGGCTGAATAGGTCTTCCACAAAAGCTTTGAAGGTCATTACACCTTATGAAGCTTACTATGGGAAGAAGCCCAATGTGATTTACTTCAAAGTTTTTGGTTCCCGGGTTATGTTCACATTGAGAAGAAGGATCGTGGTAAACCTGATGTAAAAGCCATGAAAGCGGTCTTTATTTGTTATGCAATTGAAAGAAAAGGATAAAGATTCTATGTTCCAGATACAAGTGATATCCTACTTTCACGCAACGCATATATTGCAGAAAGTCAAATAAATGATAAGAAGGAAGAGATTCTAGATTTCATAAAGGTAGATGACTATGTATTTTTCAGAAGGAATTCGGATACTTATATTCAGCCATACAAGGGGGGTGATGAGCCTTCTCAAACCCTAAAAGATACAAGTGAAGAGAGAATTTCAATACCTACATCAATACCTAGTTCATCATCAGTACCTCTCGAAGTTCCGACTTATGAAGTTGGAGAAGGTTCTAGATTTCTAGAAGAAAGAGATACTTAAGAACCAAAAGATATACCACCACTTTTCAAGAATACGCCAAAGTGGTTATATCAAACCTGGAAGGATAGTGGTATAAAGGAATACACAAGCAGAACTAGAAGCCAGACTAGGAGACAACAAGAAGACCAGGTAAATTATGCAGAATATTTTGAGATTCATAGTGTTTTAGCTCTTACTTCAGTTAAGAATGAACTTGTTAGTGTTCAAGATGCACTAAGTAGGCCTGTATGGAATAAAGCTATGCAAGAAGAGATTGATTCTATCCATAAGAATCAAACTTGAAAGCTTTGTGAGTTACCAAAAAATAAGAAAGCTATTGATGTTAAGTGGATCTTCAAAATCAAAAGAAAAGTAGATGGCACTATAGACAAGTATAAAGCAAGATTAGTTGTCAAAGGTAAAGCACAAAAGAAAGGTATTGACTATGATGAGACTTTTGCACCTACATCTAGAATGATAGTGGTCAGGACAATACTTTCTTTAGCTGCATTCTTTAGTTGGAAAGTATACCAGCTAGATATCAAAATTGCATTTCTTAATGGTGATCTACATGAAGATATTTATGTTAAGCAGCCATAAGGTTTTGAAGAAAGAGGTAAAGAGCATTTAGTGTGCAAGCTTATCAAAGTTTTGTATGGACTAAAGCAAGCACCAAGAGCTTGGTATGAGAAGATACATGTTTATCTTCTATCTATTGGTTTTCAAAACTCAAATGCAGCTCCCACTCTTTATGTGAAAGCTGAAAATGATGTTTTGATTATTATTATCATATAGGTTGATGATATGATCATGAAAGCTCCCAAGGATTCAGATCTTCAATTGTTTAAAGGACAACTTTAGAATACATTTGATGTAAATGACTTAGAGATTTTACATTATTATCTAGGGATTGAGTTTAAGTACAAAGATGAGTGTATCTACATGACACAAAAAAAATACATTGAGAAATTATTGGACAGGTTTGAGATGAAAGATTCCAAGCATATCCGAACACCTATGGATGTTAACGTGTTATTACAGTCAGAAGCAGATTCAGAACCATTTGATGCTATATTATATAGTTAAGCAGTTGGTTGCTTGATATATTTATGTAATACACAACCAAACATTAAGTTTGTAGTTTCTCAAGTATCCAGGTTCATGCACAATTCATGGAAAGTTCATTGGAAAGCGGTTAAGAGAATTTTCAGATATTTGAAGGGAACTTCAAATTATGCTATGGTATTTCGGAAGTCTTCACATTTTTTACTGAAAGATTTTTCAGATTCTGATTGGGCAGGAGATAAAAACTCAAGAAGAAGCAAAAGTGGTTATTGTTTCTTTTTAGGAGATTGTCTTATCTCTTGGATGTCAAAGAAACAACCTACAGTTGCTACATCTTCAAGTCATTAGGGGAAAAAATGAACCCTACATGGGCCTTTTAGATTAAGGAGTGATTAGTGATTGACCAATCAGAAGAGGGTGGTGGCCACAGTCTATATCCTATAAAATACTAGGTTGAAGGAAAGAGAGGTGACAAGTTTCCCCCTATTTAATGATTTGCCTCTAGAGAGAGAAGGAATCTCGTAACTGGGCTGGGCCCAAAAATTCAAATTTTTTTAAAAGTTTAAAAGTTCATCATAACACCTCAGAATCGACCCCCCATTACTTTTTAGGGTCAAAAGTGCTCTTTTTTACCACAAATTTGAAATCCGTGCATGATTTGAGCTAGAAAAAATGACTTTAAAAAAAATACTAAAAAAAGAGGTATTTCCCTCCTAAATCTCATATTTTCATACTAGGTCCCAAAAGGACATCTTTTTTCCACTAGTTTCTTTCTGTAGCACACCATTGAAGCTCTTGTGCATGTATTCCAAGCTATTGGCATCTCCCATATTGAACTATTGTTGTAGATTGAAGACTTTGAACTTCAATGGCAACATCTAATGGCTGTAGGCAACCAAAAGATGAAGTTCTCACATTAAGGTGTCACAATATCAAAGCTACAAATGGACAATAATGCCACATGAGTACTCCAAAGGTGCATGGGTGTACATGCAACCCTCTAGATATGGGCCTCATCAAGTTAGACATCTTGGAAACTTGGTTCTTCATTGTGGCCACAAAGACAATGGGATCGTTGCTATTGCACAACATGTCTTGAAATGGCAACTATGACACTTGAAAACTCTACTAGAATGAGATATTCTATCAATTGTAAGTATTACTCTACAATATTGCATGGTTTATAGTTTTGAATATATCTTTGACCTATCTAGATATGCTTTTATTTGTTATAGATATATTTCCTTCTACTTTGGTGGATGAACAACCACTTCATACCCTTACGAGTGCTTTTCAAGAATTACATGAAGATCTGAGCATTTTTGTGAAATTTTGAGTTGTTGATGGCATTTAATATGTTTTTGACCTATCTACATATGTTTTGTTTGTGGTTTGGCTACATTTCTTTCTATTTAGTTAGAAGAACAACCATTCCATAGCCTTACAAGTACATTCTAAAGGTTGCATGAAATTTTGAAAGCATTTGTCATTCCATAACATTTATAATTTCTTAATGATGGAGTTTTCTTTTCGTTTATGTAGATTGCGACAAATTTTTAGGTGAAGATATCCAATGCAAGACTAACAAGGTTTTCTAGGAGAAAAGATATGTTTGATGATCTATTTGAATATAAGCTATATTGATAAGGGCATAAGGTTAGGATGTTTTTATTATACATGTTATAATATTTCTTTCTTTAATACTTTTATTTTATTTTGTATTGTTCATAGGTTGTGAAGAGAGTAGATAAATAGCTTAATTCCTTCAAAATTGAACTATAAATGAGTTTGGAAATTTCTTTGTCATATATCTTTTTCTATGTGATGATTTTCTTTTTTTCTTTGAAACAGGTTTAACTTCAAAAAAATGAGAGAAATAGAAGAAACTTGAAGGGAATTTGAAAGGAGGAGGATCAGTCTGATGTCACTTTCATGCAAGATCAACTCTCTTTCAGCTTGTTATTGTAGAAGATAAACAACCTCGACTCTTTGAATGGTGGATTTCTCCCAAATTTCTTATTCTTCTACCCAAGCATCTACAAATTTCTCAATGGATTAGTCTTTGGAAGAGCAATTTGGGTTAATAACACATCTTTCCTTCTAAATTTTCTAGAGGTCTTTGCTTTTGGTTATATTCAAGAGCATCACCAAGTATGTCTTGTTTCTAGCTCACCGGTTCGTTTAGCGTGAGGCCTCTTTTCACATTCTTCCAAACTAAATATGGACAAGAGGAAAAAATGACTCTGCCTTCTCTCCTACTAAAATATCTAAAAATCCTTTTGATCTAGAATTGGTCTAGAAATGATTTACACCATGGAAGAGCATCACAAATTTTGTGATGATTTCTTGCATATGCAAGGACTTCAAGTTGTACATGTTGGAGCAAGTCTATGACAAGCCTAAGTATTGGCTTGAGTCTCACAAAGTCTTAGAAGAAGTTTTAAAAAGAAGACTATGTAAAGTTCACTTGTGAACTACCTCTTGTAATTTTTTGGAGAGTTTACTTAATGTAAAAGTAAGAGAATCTTAAGTGGTTGAGTCCACATGATCAAGAATGGAAAGAGGAGCCACGAATTCGTGATTTGTGGTAGGTAGAGAATCAAATCAATCATTGATTGATTGGAGAGTGATTGAGGGAAGTTAGCCTCCCAAACTCAACTATAAATAGATGGCAGTTTTAGTCGTGGTTAGAGAGACCTATGTGAAGACCTCCAAGAGCTGAGCTTTATGCCATATCAAGGTGTGATTACAAGGCACACATATGTATCAGTAAGTCATTGTATTGTACAAGAAATATACTTTCATTTTCATGATTATTTGGTTTCATCTTTCCATGTTCTTGTGAAGTGTACTACTCACTACCATTACTCTCAGTTTTCTTAGTCAGCTTGCAGAGATGTTTTCTCTAAGCTTGGTGCATCATTTTCAGTGATTTAACTTGGTAAAGTTAGCTCTATAAGTCTACTATATGCTCACAAATTTTCATGTCATTTGGATGTTGCAATCTTCAGTTATGTTCATTTGAAGTCAACAGGGTCTGTTCATCTTCACTTCTCTGTCAGGTACCCGACTTTTTCACTCATCTTGTCAGAGCCATTTCTCAGTGGTTACTTATCCAAATTTAGTGATTTAAAGCTTGTTGGATTCAGCTTACTGTCTAGTATAAACATACAAATTTTCATAATCATTGGATTTCTACATTTTGAGTTATGTTGATTTTTCTGCTCACTGGTCTATTTCTGTAGCAGCCCGTGAAAATCGGGATGATGTCATCACTTGTTAAAACTCATTCTCAGTGTGTGGTTCATTATTTTTGATGAGATTACTCTTGAAAGTTAGCTCTTTAAGTTGCCTAGACTTCCCCAAGAGGAATTGAGCTAATTGCTGCTGTGCTCAGAGAATTATGTAAAACACTGGACAGGTGTATGAACCAAGAATAGCAAGTTTTCATCTCTGAGCTAACTCCAACTTATCTGTTTTGATCTATCTTTTTGAGAGTGATCTTCCAAGGTACATAGGGTGTCTAATACATCCATTGGCAAGCTAAAAGGGCCCACCATATACTTCTGGAGTTCATTTGGCTGGTGTAGATCAAGGATTTTGCAACACCTCTTCATCTTCAAGCACATACTTATCCATCTCTTCACAGTGGTATCAGAGCAAGGTTGGACAACATGGCAGATGGATTTCCTTCATCAATTGACAAATTGGACAGAGGTAACTACTCAGCTTGGTCATTAAGGATGGAAGCTTATCTCCAAGGTAGAAGTTTATATGGTTATGTGGCTGGAGATGAAGTTATGCCAAGTTTCAGGAACAAAAGTCAACCAACACAAGGAGAGCAAGAAAGATTGAGCACATGGTGCTCCAAGGATGCACTTGCAAGGTCTTATCTCCTCAACTCTATCTCAGATTTTTTGTTGCCTCACATTAGAAGTTGTAAGACATCTCAGGAAGTGTGGGATGCACTTGAAGCTTTCCTTTCTTCAAGTACCAAAGCTAGGAAGCATCAACTATGGCTGGATTTCACAATTCTCAAGAAGGCTCCCAAACAAAATGTGACTGATTTTGTCACAAAGCTCAAGGACATAGCGGATCAGTTGGGAAGCATTGGAGAGGTAATAGATGAAGAGCAAATTGTAAGGCAGGTCATCAATGGCTTGAAGGCAGATGACAAGTGGGAAGCATTCACCACAGCTATGGATTTGTACATGGACATGCATGTACCTGATTTCAACACACTCATTGGACAACTACTTACTCAAGAGGCAAAGCTTATAAAAAATGGAGAAAGCTCTAAAGGTAATCAATCTTCAGCTTTATACACGGATAAAAGCAAGTCTAAAGATAACAAAGGAAAGACAAAGAAAGTGGATGATGAAGCAGGTACATATCAAGCTAACTATGCAGGTAGAGGAAGACATGGTAGAGGTAGAGGAAGAGGAGGTAGACAAGGCAGGGGGAGATCCCAAGACTCCAACTCATGTTCTATTTGTGGATTAACTAATCATACAACTGAAAATTGCTTTAGAAATTCTAGGAATCAAAGAGGAAGAGGATACAATAGAGGAAGTTATGGCTACTCAAGAGGAAGGTTCAACAACTATCATGGCAACTACAACAACTACAATCATTCAAACTATCAAGGAGGCTACAAAGGAAGGAGAGACTACAATAACTACACAGAAGACTCAAACAAAGAGGATTCATTATTGATCATGAACATGGCGATGCCACAAGGTAAATCTGATGAGCATGTTTTCTACATAGATTCAGGTTGTTCAAATCATGTGGCAGGAAATGTGGCACTCCTATCAGATTTAGAAGATCCAAAGAATAAGCATGAGGTACAAACAGGAGATGATACAAAACATCCTGTGGAGAAAATAGGCAATGTCAAAGCACCTGATGGAAACATCAACCTACTCAGTAAGGTACTTACTCTATGTCCCTACCATTACAAAGAATTTGATAAGTGTTGGGCAGATAGTAGAGAAAGGGTTGCAAGTCAGGTTCACAAAAGCAGGAGCATTTGTTGAAGATCCAAGTCAAGGATTCAGAAGAATTGCAAAAGGTGAAAAGACAGGTAGATTGTTCACATTTGAATTACAGGACACTAGAAACATTGCTCTCTTTAATTATGGTAGTCAGACACTCGCAGAATTGGAAGTATGGCACAAAAGGTTAGCACATATTGGTGAAAGGTCATTAAAGCAAATCTGCAGGGACCAAAGTGTACTTGGACTTCCTAATTTGTCAAAACAACATATGATTTATAAGTGCAGTGCATGTCAATTTGGAAAGTCTCACAGGTTACCATTCATGAAGAAAGGTTATATGCATGGAGATCTCTTGGAGTTGGTTCATACAGATGTATGGGGACCTAGCAAGGAAGCTTCAATATCTGGATCAAGGTATTATGTTTCCTTTATTGATGATTGCAGCAGATGGACTATCCTATTCTTTATGAAACACAAAGATGAAGTTTTTTCATGTTTCAAAAGATATTTGGCTCTTGTGGAGAATCAAACAGGTAAATCACTAAAAAGGCTAAGGTAAGATGGAGGGGGAGAATATTTCTCCCATGAGTTTGATTATTTTCTTCAAGAAAGAGGAATCAAAAGAGAGGTAACTACAAGGTACACTCCTGAGCAAAATGGAGTGGCAGAAAGGAGGAATAGGACAATTGTTGAAGCTACAAGGTCTATGTTAAATGAAAAGCATTTACCTAATTACTTATGGGCTGAGGCTGTTTCTACAGCCACTTACTTGATTAACAGGTTGCCTTCAAAATCCCTTGATGGGATGACTCCATATGAGGCTTGGAATGGAAGAAGACCAAGCTTAGATCATTGTAAAATTTTTGGATGTATTGCTTTTGCTCATGTTCCTTCACAGGTTAGAGGCAAGATGGATCCAAAGGCAGAAAGGTGTGTATTTATTGGATATGACAACAATCAAAAGGGCTACAGGTTATACAACCCTACTAACAAAGGATTCTTGGTAAGCAGAGATGTAGTTTTTGATGAGAACAATTCATGGTATGAAGATTCATGCAGGAAGATCAATTTACCATATGATCTTGAAGAAGATTTTCCAAAGCTTGGTAGAGAACAACCGAAGATTGAAGAACAAGACACCTCAGAGGATGATGAAGAATCTCACATGGAAAAGATCAAAGCATGGAAGTCTAAAGGTAAAGCAAAATTGCAGGAACTTGGACATGAAGCAGAATCATCACATCATGGCCTAAGAAGATCTATGAGGGAAAAGAAAAAACCAGAAAGGTATGGGTTTGACACCTCATTAGTAACTAAACATTCTATCTACATAGCACAAGACGTAAACCAAGAGGAGCCATCATCATTCGAAGAGGCCAAAGCAAAAACAGAATGGAAGCATGCAATGAAGGAAGAGATTGAAGCACTTGAGGAAAACAACACTTGGGATTTGGTGCCCAAGACTTCATCCATGAAGGTAATAGGCTCAAGATGGGTCTATAAACTCAAGAAAAATTCTGATGGTTCAATTAACAGGTATAAGGCAAGGCTTGTGGCAAAAGGCTTTGCACAAACTCAGGGAATTGATTATGAGGAGACTTTCTCTCCTGTGGCAAAGATGCCTACTATTAGGGTTTTGCTTAGTATTGCCTCTTCCAAGAATTGGAAGATACTTCAACTAGATGTAAAGAATGCATTCTTGAATGGTTGGATAACAGAAGAGGTATATATGGCACAACCACCTGGTTTTGAGAATCAGGTTTATCCTGATTATGTGTGTAAACTTAACAAAGCATTGTATGGTCTCAAGCAAGCTCCAAGAGCTTGGAATTTCAGGCTTGTTTCATTCTTGCAGGACAAAGGCTTTCAACCAAGCAAGGCAGATCCTTCACTCTTTATTAAAAAGAGTAATTCTGAGGTCATCTACCTATGTGTATATGTAGATGATATTATATTGACAGGAAATGATGCAGATGGTATGAAGAAGATTAAAGATCAGATGAGAGAAGAGTTCAAGATAAGTGATTTGGGTTCACTTACCTACTTCCTAGGTTTGGAAGTTGTCTACAAAGATCATGGTTTGTTTCTCACTCAAAGGAAGTACATTAAGGACATGTTGGCAAAATTCAAGATGCAAGATTGTAAGATTGCAGGTACTCCAATGGAGGTCAATCACAAATTGAGCTCACATGAAGGTGAACTCATAGAGGACATCACATCATATCAAAGTCTAGTGGGTAGTCTCAACTATGCCACATTGACAAGAGTAGATATATGTCACAGTGTGAGTGTGCTAAGCCAATTTATGCACACATCAAGGAAACCACATATGGATGCTGCCAAAAGGATTCTCAAGTATCTCAAAGGAACCATAAATGAAGGACTTTATTATCCTTATGTATCTGATTTAGGTTTGAAGCTATTTTCTGATGCAGATTGGGCTGGCTCCAAGGAAGATAGAAGGAGCACTTCAGGTTATCTTACCTTTGCAGGTTCAAAGCTTATTTCATGGTCATCCAAGAAGCAACCCACAGTTGCTCTCTCTTCTACTGAAGCTGAATATAGAGGTCTTGCCATACCTACACAAGAAGCTATGTGGATGAAGACATTGTTCAAAGATCTTGGATTGGAGTTTGGAACTCCAACTATTTTTGGTGACAATATGAGTTCTATTCATTTGGCTGCTAATCCTATTTTTCATGCAAGGACTAAACATATTGAAGTTCATTATCACTATGTACGAGAAAAGGTTCTAAGCAAAGAGATTCAAATATCATATGTGTCCACTCATCAACAATGTGCAGATATTCTAACCAAAGCATTGGATGGTACAAAGCTTTGCAAATTCAAGGCTATGATAGGTTTGCAGGTAATCTTGGAAGATTGAAGACCTCAAGCATACTTGGCTTGAGGGGGAGCTGTTGGAGCAAGTCTATGACAAGCCTAAGTATTGGCTTGAGTCTCACAAAGTCTTAGAAGAAGTTTTAAAAAGAAGACTATGTAAAGTTCACTTGTGAACTACCTCTTGTAATTTTTTGGAGAGTTTACTTAATGTAAAAGTAAGAGAATCTTAAGTGGTTGAGTCCACATGATCAAGAATGGAAAGAGGAGCCACGAATTCGTGATTTGTGGTAGGTAGAGAATCAAATCAATCATTGATTGATTGGAGAGTGATTGAGGGAAGTTAGCCTCCCAAACTCAACTATAAATAGATGGCAGTTTTAGTCGTGGTTAGAGAGACCTATGTGAAGACCTCCAAGAGCTGAGCTTTATGCCATATCAAGGTGTGATTACAAGGCACACATATGTATCAGTAAGTCATTGTATTGTACAAGAAATATACTTTCATTTTCATGATTATTTGGTTTCATCTTTCCATGTTCTTGTGAAGTGTACTACTCACTACCATTACTCTCAGTTTTCTTAGTCAGCTTGCAGAGATGTTTTCTCTAAGCTTGGTGCATCATTTTCAGTGATTTAACTTGTTAAAGTTAGCTCTATAAGTCTACTATATGCTCACAAATTTTCATGTTATTTGGATGTTGCAATCTTCAGTTATGTTCATTTGAAGTCAACAGGGTCTGTTCATCTTCACTTCTCTGTCAGGTACCCGACTTTTTCACTCATCTTGTCAGAGCCATTTCTCAGTGGTTACTTATCCAAATTTAGTGATTTAAAGCTTGTTGGATTCAGCTTACTGTCTAGTATAAACATACAAATTTTCATAATCATTGGATTTCTACATTTTGAGTTATGTTGATTTTTCTGCTCACTGGTCTATTTCTATAGCAGCCCGTGAAAATCGGGATGATGTCATCACTTGTTAAAACTCATTCTCAGTGTGTGGTTCATTATTTTTGATGAGATTACTCTTGAAAGTTAGCTATTTAAGTTGCCTAGACTTCCCCAAGAGGAATTGAGCTAATTGCTGCTGTGCTCAGAGAATTATGTAAAACACTGGACAGGTGTATGAACCAAGAATAGCAAGTTTTCATCTCTGAGCTAACTCCAACTTATCTATTTTGATCTATCTTTTTGAGAGTGATCTTCCAAGGTACATAGGGTGTCTAATACATCCATTGGCAAGCTAAAAGGGCCCACCATATACTTCTAGAGTTCATTTGGCTGGTGTAGATCAAGGATTTTGCAACACCTCTTCATCTTCAAGCACATACTTATCCATCTCTTCACAGTACAATCATTGATACCGATAATTTGTAAATTTTGTAAGATTTGATATTTGTAATGAAAACATGTCTACTTTCATATTTTTTTAGTCTACAATTGTGCATTTATAATTTCTCTTGGTGATCATTCAATTTTCACTTTTATATAGAGTATGTTCATGTTCATATTAATTGACATTTTATTGGTTAATTTTCTCAATAGATGATCATTTATGAAGTTTGAAATTACAAAGGATATAAGTCAAAAAGATCATTCATGTTAGATATACTCAATACTTACTCCTCAAGTAACCACAAATGATCCATTTTGCTCTAAGTTATAAGGCCCCCATTGTGAGGAGAAACCACTTTGAGAGTACAGAGATCAACGAAACCTTAACTTCTAAGCTAGATGAGTTTTATATGTGAACATTTATGGTAATAGATGTTCTTTGTGATTGAGGCCATGAGGTAAGTGGGGCATAAAAGTTTTTCCAATTTGAATTCCATTCAAGTTGAAAATAAAGGCCCTCTCGTGCCATGGAAATTCCCCATAGGACCTTAATTAGAGGCATTCAAAGGGGGAGCACAACAAGACTTCTAGAAATGAGGATGTTATCATAAATTATATTTTATAAACTATTTTATCTTGCGTGACTATGTTTGTTTATAATGGCTCCCATTGTAGAAGTTGTATATGCATGGATCACTACAGAGGAAGTGACTTGTTAGAAATAAGTTCCATGGCCCTAAAACTTTAAAGACTAAAGTTTCATATCCACTAAAAATAACCTTGCATGGCCTCAAAAGTAGCAAAAAAGAGGAGCCACAGAAACATGGGATAAGCCTCTGGAAAATTTTTGTAGAGGCCTATTGCGTGTTTCTATGGATGACCTTTTTTGGTGCCTTTGAGTTCATGCACATTTACTTCTAGTGGATATGAAACTTTATTATTTCAAATTTAAGGTCCATAAAACTCATTATGTGCTCAACTCAATTTACCAATGGGAAAATGAGTTTATAACCATAAACGATTTGCTTTGCACACATAGCATATTGAATTGAGTGCATATGATTGTGAACATATGATATAGATCAATGTGGAATTGAGTATGTGTAAGAAAGGTTATGAAAAATTATATTACCAATAAGAAAATTTCACATTACAAAACATCTCTTCAAGAAGAATGATCACATAGTCATATATGGTCCTATCTAGTTTCTTGGGTTGTATAGTTCACCAATTTCCCTAAAATTTCCAAGAAGTAATAGTTATCTCCACCATTAATGACCTTACATGAGCTCAAAGCACCAAAAAAGGGCCAGCCAAAGAAACACGGGATAGGCCTCTGCAAAAGTTTTGCAAAGGCCCATCCCACGTTTCTGTGGCTGCCCCTTTTTTGGTGTTTTATGAGGTTATCAAGGCTCCCGATGTCAGAATCAGACAAATAAACAGTCGATCTTAGGGTTTTTAGATGTTTTGGATGTGATGGTAGCATCAATTTCTCCAAATTCTGAACCAATAATGAGATATAAACATTTGAATAGAACTTAAGGTTTTACGATGGTTTCCTTTGTGTCTATGACATCACCTCCCTCTCAAAGCGATAAGTTCCACATGAAGTAGTTATGTACTGAGTTCTAGAAATTGAATATTCATAGCTATTGGCTTTTTAGAGTTATATACATGTTGTACTGGAACACAATGATGATGGATATCCATGATGGAACTAGAAAGGTTTTGTAGTATATTTAGGTAAAGAATCAAGGGCATGATTCTCATGATGGATAGTACTCCTCTTTTGCCTCTAATGATGATCCTTTTGAAGTGGAATGGTGATCCTAGAAGTCTTAAACCCAACTTGTATCTTCTTCCTAGGACATTTGAATACCATGTGGCCAATGACAATACAACTCCTTTCTTTCAAATTTTAGGTTCATGAAACTTATTATGTGCACAACTCAGATGAACAATGGAAATACGAGTTTTGAATCTTAAGTGAATTGTTTTGCACACATACCATCTTTAAGCAAGTGGATACAATTATGAAAATATGATATAGATCAATGTGCACTTGAGCATGTATAAGAAAGATGATCAAAAAGTTGATTATCATAATGAAAATTTCATTTTACAAATATCCCTTCAACAAGAATGATTACATAATCATGTATGGTCCCATCTAGTTTCTTTGGTTGTATGGTCATCATCTTGACATGAGCTACACACAAGTTAATATCTTTCAAAATAGAAGTAAGGAATGAATCTCCTTCCTCTTGGGTGGCTTGAAGTGTTATTGATTATATCCATAGTCTAGTGCATTAATTTGAAGCACAAAGGATCTATAATGTTTGCTCACTTTTTTTGTTGCTTTTGCATTAGGAGAAACTTTTTAGGTTGTGCTACATATGAGCTATGATGTGGTTGGTAGTTCTTATTCATTTTACATGTATGCCTTGATTGACATTATGACACAATTTATGGCATATGTTTCTTTTCTCATATGTTGGTAGTGTGCTTTGAGCTTATACTAGTGACTTTATAGCCTCTACTTGATATGATGTTGGAATATGCTTATGTTTCATGATGGTTCCTTGAAGCTCTCTTTTTTGGATGAGTTGGAATGGCTACTTCATGTTTCATCATCTATGTTCTATTTGGAGGTATGTTGAGTTCAAATGGTTCATCACCAATAAGTAGTGGATCTATTCTTCCCCTTTGTGTGTGTCCTTAGAGTCTTTTTTTGAATAGTCACATCTATAGTTGATCTTCATCATTCTCTCAAGAATGATTCTATGGACAAGGCTATGAACTATTTTCATATTTTTAATCGACATCACTCTGTCATATGTAACCACTCTATGGCTGTATGGTGACCTCTATTGCATGTAGACCACTTCATCCTCTCTGATGGGGCTTCATCCAAAGTGGTCCTTATGTACCTTGAACATGGATAGGATATACCACAAAAACTTGTTAGTATAAAATAATCAAATGATGCCTCTTATGTAACTTCATTTCAAAGTTGAACCCTCAAAAACTTTTTGTGCATGACATTGATCATGATGCAAGGGACTTGTTGATAGCTTCCACTTTTCATTTGCAATGTTGTGTTGTAATTTTATGAAAACATTTCTAATTGTCAAACTCTTGTGAAAGTTGTTTGAAGAAAAGAAAGTGAGCACTATTCCAACTAGTCAACATGCATAGAACCACTAATATGACATGTACATTTTAAGAAATTACTATTAGACCTATAGTGGGACTTTTCCATTACTACTGTACTAGAATCTTGGCTGATAAAAATCGATACATCAAAATTCTCCATATGACAATACAACATGTAATATTTCAATGAATAAAATGAGCACAACCTAAAGAAATAAACAACATCTGAATGTAGTTTGTACTTTACCTTTCACTATTCCAAGTCATTGATGATTAGTATCTTTAATGTGAATTTGAGTCTATCACCACAACATGTACCAAAAAGATAAACATATATAAAATCAAATTAAAAAGGGATGCGAAAAGAAAATTAGTAGAGGTAGCTTTTACTCTAGAAGAAAAAGATTGATTTTTGAAGCCTCTATAGATTTTTTTTTTAATTTTATTTTTTGTGTTTTGTACAAATAGAAGCATATGTATATGATTTCTTCATAAACTAAGGATATGTTTTCTTCATTGACTCCTTAGTCATGGTTGCATGTTAAACATACTTATAATCATGTCGTCTTTATTTGTCCTCCTAATGAATAGATTCTATAAGCATGGAGAAATTCTTTCACACACATTTGCCTATCCATACTGTGTAATATTGGTGTCATTCTTTTTAAAAGAAGGAGAATTAAGAGAAACTATTTAAAAATTTAGAGTGCTTCTTTGGTGTTGATGAAGCACTTATTTCTTAGATGAATTACCTATGCAAAGGCAATATTGGTTTAATTCTTTTGAAAATATGAGAATCAAGAAAAAATATATACCTCATTAGAAGAATATGATGTTTGTGTCCTCCCACTCCACATGAAAGAGCTTCCAATGATAGTATTGTGTGTTTTTCCTCTTGAAAAATAGTAGATGAATACTCGAAAGTAAAATGAATAGTAAACCTTGGATTACAAGGAAAGAATGAACCACCTACTTCTACATGAATATTGTCATCTCATGGCAAAAAATATTCCTTATGAGTGATTCCATTACTGTTACATCTTCTCCTTGGAGAAAATTGTTCGAGTACCCCATGGCTGCAAGAATTTAGATGGTAAGAGAGAGGAAGAGAGAAGAGAATCAAAATAAGATGTATAATGGACTAAGAAGTATCTGTACATAGAGAAAAAAACTTTTTTGATATGTGCATGGGTCAGGGTGAGGTTTTCTGATGTGGCACTTTACTTCTGGAGAGAGTTTGAAAAAAGAACTATTTTGAGTGATGTGTACCTAAGATCCAACCTAGGGACTTGCGGAGAAAGAGACTATACCTCAATCCCCCTCAAGTGCATATAGTGGGGATTCACGCTTTATTTATCAATCCGATGAGTATCAAAACCTAGCCGAGTGTATGAGGACATGCATTCAAATGATGATAAATGCAAATGAGCTTCCCAAAGAGTGCAAACAAGGCAAAGACTAATCCAAACAAGCTTCAACTGTTAGTCATGGTGTCACGATACTTGGAGCAGCAGCCAATAGTAAATTGAGCATTTCTCTCAACTCCGAACTCTGAATATAGCAAATAGCATATGCATTTCGAAGCTCTCAAGAAGACGCATCCAATGGTGGTATTTTCACTTGATTCTGATGCTTCTACTTCAAGTTATGAGCAAAATACTGAGTCACAGGAATGACCTTCCTACACTTCAGCACTTCCTACACTTCACACACACCTTAACCACAGCAAACAAACACTTTCATGGATAGACAACACTTCCTAACACTCTTTTCAAGCAACACACATGCATACAAGCTCACAAAGAAGATGATACAGAGAGGAGAAGACACAAATTCGAAATTCTATGCTCTTGATTCTCACAATGGCAAAAAAGTATCTACAAAGAGTCACAAATTGATTTATATACATGTGCCCTAAAAATGGTCCTTTCACACAAGAGACCAGCACTTTATTCACTAAAAAGCTAATTTCCTACTCATTTACATGGGTAAGCTACTAATCTCCATGGGTGAGCATCTAGAGGACTCCTCTGGTGCATTTACAACAGAAAATATGTTACAAAAATTGAGTGTCCAAATCGAAAAAATTTTGGGGCCTGTCTTTTTCTTTGCCTTTTGCTCTTCTTAGCTCTGCAACACTCTCCCCCTCTTCGTCTCTGTCGTCCCTTGGCAGGCTTTACTTCTTGTCTATCACTTGTTGTCCGCACGCATCTTTTGGTCAGTTCTGCCTACTAGTTGGACTGGCATTCCGTTTTAATGGCCCTGTTCTTGATTCTTCTTTTACATCCTCTGGGCCTGATGCATTTGTTTTGCCTGTTCTTTTCTTTTCATCGCCCACAACCCTTGGTCAGTTCTGCCTGTTTGTTAAACAGGTGTTCCGTTTTGATGGCCTCTTCTTGATTCTTGTTTTACATCCTCTGGGTGTGATGCATTCATCGTGCCTGTTAAGTCGGGTTGCCACGCACGCCACCAGTGGAAGGTATGAGGATGTGGTCCTTCAACCTTCGCTCTGGACCTTCCAAAGATCAAGAGGTTGAAGCACCCTCTTGTGGTTTCGGAACCGCTGGATATCTTCTTGCACTTCTTCATGGATACTTTCTTGGCCGTGGTTCCTCCTTCCACCTTCGTGCTTTTCCTTGATATGTGCCCCTGCGGGGCTCTGTGCAGAGATGGGTGTTGCACCCCTGCGGGGCTTCTTGCACAGATGTATCTTCAGATATGATCTTTTTAGTGAAGCTTCTTTCTTTGTCTTCTTCTTTTCTTCTTTTTGCTTGACTCTCCCTCAACACTGCCCTCCTCTTGAACTATGTCCTCCCCGACAGGCTTTGGAAGTCGATGGGAGTATGTTCTGTATACTTTTTGCTTTGTTTCATTAAGCAGATTAGCTTCTCGTATCATTAGTTGCTTCCACTATTCTGCTTTCACACCATCATGTGGTGGCTGTCTGTGGTCAGCAAAGAAACTCAGTTCATATGCCACTAATCTGGCATTCAAATTGGATGACATCTTTAAGAAAATTTCTGAGTCAATTTCAAAAAACCCTGTAAAAAATGCTTCTTCGAATGTTTGCATATAGGTACTTGGTAGAAACATGAGCCTAGAATAATAGGCCATGATTGTGGGTCAGCTTGACATAACAAACAGATAAAAAATGAGGATGTATGTGCCTTGATTAATACCAATGAAATTCATAAATGTGTACGCCGCATGTTTGAAGACTTTCAATACCGTAAGTATCATGCTGAGTATTTTATTCGTCATCTTGATAGCCAGATCAGGTACTGTTGCATAACAATGCAGCCAAATTTCAATGGTTTTTATCATATAATCTTCCGTTGGTAGATAATTATGAGGCAGGCTTGGAAGTAGCGGATAATTCAGCCACTGTTTATTGATAACACCATTCTTTTGCATATCCAAAAATTCTCTGGCTTCTCGGCAACGTGGTGTTGGGCAAAATGAAGGGTTTACCTATAATAAGTATGGTGCTGCTTGCCAGTGCACCCGCAGTGTAGGATTTTTCTCCAAAAATTTTCTTCTCCAGACAGGCTGTGCTGCTTCAAATTCTTCTTAAGTATAATTGAACGTGTCATTTTTGAACTGCAACTGTTCGTCTGGCTTTTTCCGTGTGATCTTCTTTTTGTATTGTCTTGTTTTCTCTTTCAATAATCCGTACGGAATGTTGAAAGGCTTCATGATCGTCTCCAAGTCTTTACCTTTAATCTTTTCTTCTTTCATGACTTTGATGACTTCATTTTCAAAATTTTCTATCAACCGGGACACCAATAGTGCCCGTTCCTTCTGACCTATTTCTGTAGTGTATGGCATTGGATGATCATCACATGGGTCCGCCATCTGCTCTTTTATTGGAGAATTATAAATCCGGGGAGATAGAGGACGTACCTCTACCTCGTCAGTAGGATTTTCTTGTGTTGGCTCTACTGGTGTCCCGATGGATATTTTTTCTTCTGCTTTGGTTTCAAATTGTGCAAGTCGTTCAGTTTTCTCTTTTAGTTCTTGCATTGCTGCCCTTAGTGCTTCTTTTGTCGTAAGCAACTCATTGCGAATTTCTGCTACATGATCCATGTTTTCGCTGTAACTTTTTACAAGTTTGGGGTTCACATTTTGCAGTTGCATTTTAAATTCATTTGTTTCATTGATGTATTTTCTTTCCCATTCTTCTGTTCGGTCTTGCTCTTGCTTTAGCAAATCTACATATTTCTCAATCTGATCTCTTAATCCCTTCTAGTCAGTAGTTGATGGCTCCTGATTTTCTATAGGCTGGTCATATAGCAATGCCTTCATCAATTCTTTATTGCGGCTACGTAAGCTATCATTTTCCTCCATGTATACCTTTAGTTGTGTTTCTAGTAAGTTGCTTTTGGCTTTCATTCTCTCTTTATCTGCTTTGCTGGCTTCATGTTGTTTTTGTAAATCCGTCAGTTGTGCTTGGAGTTGATGATGCTGCTTCATCAATGTATCACATTGAGCTTTGACTGCGGTTATTTCTATATTCTTAGTTGAAATTTCTTGCTGGGCCTGGATGAGCTGTGCGGACAATTGTTCACTCATGACTTGAAATTGATTCTTTTCTCACATGGCCTTGTCATAGTCCGCATCTGTTTCCATCATTTGTTGTTGTGTATCCATGGCCGTTTGTATCATTTGCTTGACAACAGGTTTCAATTGAGTTACATCCACATTTAACCATGTGGTAGGGATACTAGGTTCTGCTCCTGTTGTCACATCTTTCCCTTGTGCAATATGTAACATAGTATCATGGGGCTGCCTAATATGAAGTTGGATCCTTGGCTCAGCCTCCTTATGGTCAATTTTACCTTGAGGTGTATCGTAAGGTACCTTGATCATAATTGGCTCCTTATTTGGTTGTAGGCCTGAGTCCTGGTCCACTGGAGTTTGTATTTCCTCTATGATAGGTGGCACTGCATCTTTATTAGTTATTGGAACTTCCTTGATGCTCATCTTTGACTGATCATTTAACTGAATTAAGTGTTCCTGGTCGGTTTGTACTTCCTGGTGCTGTGCTTTTTGTTGTTGATTGTCAGGTGTGACTTCAACCTGATTTATTTCTGTCCATTCTTCGTTATTTATTTCGGTTCGTATATCAGTGTCTGATGTGTCCTTCTCGGACTGGATTCTTCATCAGAGCTCGAATCTTCTAACCCTAGTTCTTTGTATCTGGAAGATTGTTCTGGAGTATGTTCTTTATCCTTGCGTGTCTTTTCCTGGCTTGCCTGTCTGTAATGATGAACTTGGACATTTAAGTTGACTTGCCCTTGCATGTACTGATGCGTTTTTTCCAAAGCTGCGAAGAGGTCTCTTTTGGTTATTGGCTGCTGTGTCATAGGAATCTTTGGTAACACATGTGTTCTTTTTTATTGTGGTGTGTCCTGAGCTTCTTCCTCTCTTAGGCGTTTAGTTCCCCTCATGGGTTTCTTTGAACTGGTTCCTACTTCTTCAATAGAGATGGTTGTTTTCTTTTTCTTTGGAACAGTCGCTGACTTGGCATATTTGGCTAGCTCTGTTGAGGTTGGCATTTTGCGCAAGCAGTACTTCATGTCAAGTGCCTCATAAATGAGTAGGGTCAAAGCCGAACTCCCATTCAAAAACTTTTTCTGACCCCACTTCTTCTTAGCTTCAAATAGGCGGTCTTGAACATATGGAGTCATATTTACTTGATTTCCGACTTGCCGTATAGCATGTGAGAGTAATTGCACAACAATATTTTGAGGTGTAACATAATCCTGGTAGGAGATGGTTGAACCACACCCTAAGAGAGAGGATTAGGAAGTAATCCTCAACCATGGCTTTTGGGGCAAGTGGTTAGCCCATCACATTCCTAACCAAGAGGTTGTGAGTTCAATTCCTTACATTGGTATCAGAGCCTAGGAAGTAGGCTTGGGCAAAGTGGAATGATCCAATGGCCTCTAAAAAAGGCGCTTGGGCATCCTCCATGTGAAAGGGTAGGAATTGTGGAAGGCGCGCGCATCGGTTTCAAGGATGGACCTTACAATGATTGGGGTGTATCTCTCAATCCGTAGGTCGGATTGAGGCATGTAATATACCGTTGGAAAGCTCTCGGAACGAACTTTCCAATGAGCTAGCTTGGAAGTGTGAATTCCTTGGGAATACTTGGGTGGAACTTGATTGAGTGTTCAAGATACCAAGCATGGGTGAGAACAAGGTTCAAGACTGAGGTTGAGAACAAGGGCTCGAGACACCAAGGTTGCGAACAAGAAGGTTCAAGAAACCAAGGTTGAGAGCAAGGGTTCAAGAGACCAAGGTTGCGAACAAGGTTCAAGAAACTATGCGAGGTTGAGGGACATCAATTCAAGGGCACCTAGGGAGTTCAAGGGACTGATCACCGAGGCTAGAGGGATACAAGAGTAGATCATTGAGGACAATGATCGACCAAGGGGGGAAGAATGTAACATAATCCTGGTAGGAGATGGTTGAACCACACCCTAAGAGAGAGGATTAGGAAGTAATCCTCAACCATGGCTTTTGGGGCAAGTGGTTAGCCCATCACATTCCTAACCAAGAGGTTGTGAGTTCAATTCCTTACATGAGGTGTTGTGTATCTATGCATACTTGGGAAGCAAAAATGCTGGTGAACTAAGGGAACAGCGTCTTCAATATCCGTTCTGTTGATTTCTAAAAATGTTTGCTTTTTCGGATCATGACACTCATCTTTGATATTCGTCAGTCCTTCTTGATTCCATCCAAAAGCTCTGTTAATTAGCTCATGAGTGAATTGAATTGTTTTCCAGGTACCAACTTTGTCAATTACCCTTGCTTCAGGGACTGATACCTTATTCGATGCAGACTGAAGTGTATTCATCACTTGCGTACATCTCTGGAAATCTGGCAGATAGATAGGCAGTCTTAGGAATGCATCAATTCCTGCTTGTGTCCAGACATCCGTCATGCGCGTAATCCTTGTACGATAGTCTTGAAATCTTGTGACATGATAGGGAAATAGTGATCCCTATCCATAATCTTGAGGGTTGCCATGAAAATGAGATCGGACACTGGTTGGTCATCCAGAAACCAATGACCTCTTGCCTTCGTTATTGATTCCAAGGGAAGAAGCTGGACCTCTTCCTCTTGCGTAGCCTCGGAATTAGAAGATGGCATCTGTACTCAATATAGAGTAGTAGTTAGTGGCCAGATGGTATCAAGAATCATCCTTCATTTATCCATCATCAGATTGGCAACTCTCCGCATGAATGGTGTCGTCCCTTCCCCATGGGTGTGAGAAAGGTAATACCTGGGATTTTTCATACTTTTAGATAGTTTTATGTTTTTGTCTGAAAGAAAAACAGAAAGGTTAGTTCATAGCCGAAGCGGTTATTAATTTTTGAGTGATTTTCTTTAGATTATGTACAAGTGCTCTCCTATTTCCCAAGAGGGAAATGTGCTTCACTATCCTGAAGTAGAAGAAGAATGTGCCGAATGCTTGGCCTTGTAATGTGGCCCTATTATGCATACTTTGGATTCTGGTAACTCCAGATGTGTGCAACTCGAATTATTTGGTTGATGCATACATCTAGTCTTGCCTTCCGGCATCCAAATCTGCTTTATTCTGTTGGGAGAGATTGTGTTTCCAACATTCCTGGTGAATGTGGTGCTTCTCATATGGTGCTTCTGCTTTGTCTGCTTCTTAAATCTTGGAATGATGTGTGAATCGTATGTAGACTCCTACTCTATCCTGTAGCAGTTTAGCTTCTGTCGTTTTGCCTTTAGATCATACTGATTCTCCTTGTGCCTTGATTCGTCCTTCTTGATGATTGTCCTTTGAGCACATGACTTGGGAATCCATATTTGTGTTCAGTCTGACTGGGCGGCTATCACCTTCTTCAGAATCCATTACTCCAGCAATTCTTTGTGGACCGAGGTGTTCCCATTGAGTTGCTTGCTTGTTCGATGGTTCGTTCTGATGTCGATAATGTTTTTGTTGTTGAAGATATGCCGACACTTGATCCTTCCATATCCAGGCTTGACTAGTTTAAGGAATGGGGTATATTCTAATAGGTGTAGATTTGCAATGGTCCTGAGGACTAGTCTCTCTTGTGCGTGGTTTCTCACTGAGGCTGTTTTCGAATAGAATACTACTCTTGTGACTTGCTAGATTAGAAGATTGTGTGCAAGCGGAGTTCGGTGTATCCTCATATGAAGTACTCAATGAAGGAGTTTCCATAGTGCTAGTGAACATACATTCGTCATCGTGTTCATTAGACTGAGCTCTCGGGTCTATATCCTTGGCTTTGATGGATCGTTCGTCTAACATGCTGAATACCTCGCGATGTCCTATCTTGGCAGAGATGTATCCTAGGGCCAACTGAATAGTCACTTCATATTCGTATATCCAATCTTGACCTAACACAAGCTCTTCTAATAAATCCTGATCATGGCATACTAAGAGTTTTTGTTCCATTGTGTTGTTTCCGAGATGTAGAGATAAGGTAACCTCACCTATACATTGAGTAATTTTTCCTCCTATTCCTACCAGCTGTGCCTTTGATGGGCGTAATTCTTCTTTGAGTTTTTGTGTCAATGAATACTTAATACAACTTACAACTGCTCCTGTATCAATGAGAGCATCCACTAAGTGGTACTCTTCTTTTCCAGCGCCCAAATTCAAATAAGGTTGCTTGATTTGTTGTCCTAGGTTTTCAGAGGCTCTAAAGTTAGCCATTGGGACGGGCTCCTCGCCTAGTCGATATCTCTCATCTCGCTCTCTTTTACACTCTTTTCGTCTCTTGATTCGTTCTAGTGCTTCCTGTCGGGCTTCTTCTCGTATCCTTTCTTCCTCGATGCGTCTATTTTTACCCATTATAGACGTGACATTAGCTCTTCTGTCAATGGCTCTAAATATTTTTTTACTTGACATCCACTGATATAGTTTGGTAGCACTTCTCCATCTAGGGTTGCTAAACTAATGGCTCCACTGGTAGATATACGATTGATGATTAATGGGCCATATCATCTTTTTGCAATTTCTTTGCGTGTTGTTTCAAAGTATAAACCAAAACCAAATCTCCTTCCCTCAAATTTTTATCTTTAATATGAGCATCAAAATATACCTTCTGTCACCTTTTTGCAGCATAAATCCCTGCTACTGCTTGTAACCTAGTTTCATGTAACTTTTCTATTTGATCCAATTGAGCTGATAGTTCATATCCCGTCCACTCGTAAGTTGTTGCTACCCTGAGAGTGGGTATTAAGAAATCAATTTGCAAAATAGCATTCTGTCCATATACTAAGTTAAAAGGAGTAGTTCCTATGGCGGTCTTGTAGGCTACTCGGAATTCCCATAAAGCATGGTGTAATTGTTTATCCCAATCCGATCTACCATTGTTAACAATTTTAGTGAGAACTATGCACAAGATTTTATTTGAACTTTCGGCCTGTCCATTGGCTTGCGGGTGATATGGGGCTGATTTCTTATGAATTACTAAAAATTCATCCAGTAGGGCTTCTATCACTTCATTCACAAAATGCGTACCTCTATCACTCACAATTTCTATCGGTAGTCCAAATCTAGTGAAGACGTTCTCGAAGAGAAACTTGGCTGTAGTTCTTGCATCATTTTTCTTGGTTGCTGTGGCTTCAACCCATTTGGTCAAATAGTCTGTGGCTACAATTATGTGCTCGGCGTGGGATCCTTTAGCTGGTGGGCTAATAGGTCCTATGAAATCTATTCCCCATTTAGTAAAGGCTCTGGCACTCATCATGGGTTTCAGTGGCATTTCATCTCTTCTAATGGGATACTTCGTTCGTTGACAAGTATCACATCTTTGAACATATGTGGCTGCATCCTGATGTAGAGTTGGCCACCACATTCCAGCAAAGAGAATCATTTTTGCAGTTTTATCTGCAGAAAAATGTCCTCCTGCAGCTCCTGTATGTGCCATCTCTAAAACAGCCAGATATTCGTCTTCATGAATGCACATTCGTAAATGATTATCTCTTCCTCGCTTAAAGAGTTGTTTTCCTATGAGAGCATAGTCCTTACTTTGTTCTACAAGTGCACGTTTCCTTGCTAGAGTGGCTCCTTCTGGGTACTCTTGGGTCTTTAAGAACTTCACCAAAGGCATGCTCCATCTTGGTGCCACTATGGAGTAGCATAGAATAGATTTCTCTTCTGGATTTCGTTCTCGACAAGTTGGGCAAGTTGATACATAGTTATATGTATCCCTTTGCATGGTTGGCCAATATATGCCTAACCTCTTTAGTGTTTGCCATGTTCCGTTAGCATTTAAATGGGTTTTCCATTGATTTACACGTGCCTTTTGAAGCCACATTTCTTGTTCCTCTTCTTCTACACATCTCATGAGTAATCCACTTGAGTCTTGGTGATATAGACTTCCAGCAATGATATGAAGGTTTTTAGTCTTCCATAGATCTTGGTTTCGAGTGGGTGTGATCCCATGTTTAGGTCCATATGTGAGTATAGGGATCAACGTTTCCGCCCATCGGGGACATACTTCGAGGTTAAACAGGTATGTGTCAGGCAGATCATCCGGTACTCCTATAGGTGGTTCTCCATGTGTCATTCTTGATAAGTGATCTGCTCTAACGTGGGTATTCCCTTTCTTGACTACTACTTCAAAATCAAATTCCATCAACAATAGAAACCATCGTACTAGTCGTCCTGTATTACAAGGCTTATTGACCAAGTACAGTAGGGCTTGATGATCAATGAAGAATTTGAATTTGTTTGCCAATAAGTAGTGTCGAAACTTCTTTACTGCGTACACCATTCCTAGACCTTCTCTTTCAATCGTAGTATAATTGCGTTCTGCTTGATTCAATTGTCTATTGGCATAGGCTATAGGGTGATCTAATTTTCCTGTATCTGCGGGTTGAGCTAGGATGCAACCAATGGCAAACTTGGAAGCATCTACGTGAATGTGAAATGGTTTGTTCCAATTAGGTACTCGAAGGATTGGGGCTGGACTTAATCAACTCTTTAATTCGTTAAAGGCCTTTTCACATTCTTCAATCCAATCAAACTGAGACAATAATGCATAAAGAGGTCTAGCAATTATGGCATACATATGTATAAATCTTCGGTAGTATCTGCAATGTCCCATAAATGCTTGTACTTCTTTAGCAGTCTTTGGTCTCGGCAAATCCAGAATTACTTTGATTTTGTCTTCATCTGTCGAGATTCCATTCTTAGAGACAATATGTCCTAATATCTTTCCTTGTCGCACCATGAAGACACACTTTTCTAGATTGAGGCATACTCTATATTGTCGACATTTGGCAAAGATCTTTCCTAGTTCAGGGATATGCTCTGATCGTACAGCTGAATAAGTGCATAAATCATCCACATATACTTCCATACTCTTTCTCAAGAACTCCTTGAATACATGGCACATCAGTCTTTGGAAGGTGGCTGGGGCATTGGTTAGTCCAAAAGGCATGACTCTAAAGGCGTATACTCCCCATTCCGTAGCAAAGGCTGTTTTATGTTGGTCCTTAGGAGCAATGGCTACCTGATTATACCCTGAAAAGCCGTCCAAAAAACTATAAACTTCCTTCCCTGCCACTCTTTCCAAAAGATGATCCGTGATGGGTAATGGGTAACTATCCCTTATGGTGGCAGCATTTACCTTTTTCAGGTTTATGCATACTCTTAACTTACCATTCTTTTTCGGTACAACCACCAAAGGTGACACTCATTCCGTATGTTCGATCTCGTAAATGAACCCAACATCTAACAACTTATCGATACTCTTCCTTGATTTTTGTTGAGTAAACATCATTGTATGTGTATGGTCTTTGTTTGGAAGGTTTAGCTTCATATGTCATAGGGATTCTATGGGCACATATGGAAGGATCCACTCCTTTCAAGTCCTTATATGTCCAAGCAAAGACATCTTTGTATTCCCTTATGAGGCTTATTAACTCTTGTTCTTCCTCCATAGAGACATCCTGACCTATAAAAGTACATCGTTCCTCTCCTTCCTCTAAAGTTACTACTATTTTCTTGGTCTTCTCTTTGTTGTCATATGCTATTCCTAGCTGTGCTTCTCGTTTTGGCATTTGAATAGCAATTTTCCTCTTTAGCTATCTGTGTGCCATCAAGTAGAGAAAGAAGCAAAACTTCCTGATCGTCCCCAATCTTAGCACCTGATGCCCGCTCTCAAAGGTATGCGGGAGGAAGAGCAATATGAGGATGGAAAGCACACTGCTATGCAGAAGGAGGCATACCTAATACTTTCTCTCAATATCTTGCGATGTGGCGTTCAGTTCGTGTGTGATAGATGGGAGCGCTTCTACTCAAGATGCAGGCAATGATGGCTGGTTCGCGCACGACTGCAAAAGTCAGGTCATCATGTGAAATAGATGCAGAGCTTTCTGACAAATTGCATATTGAATGCACCGTTACCGTCTCAGGAATCTTAGATGATTTCTAAGTCCATTTGACTCCTCTGAACGTCAGCACTAATGTAAATAATGAAGTATTCATTCCAGCTCAATGCTCTATTTTATTTATTTTGCAAAAAAAAGGGAGAACAAAGGGGGATGAATGTGCCAACGGAACACAATTCAGTTGCTTGTATTCATTGAACGGCTTGCTATTTTATGAAAGAGAAAGAGAACGATAATGAGGTGGCTATATTGAAATTTTTTTTCTTCTTGAAATTATGGAGAATTGATGAAACTCTTTTACATGTTTTATCTATCAACATTGGCACAATTAAAGAATATCATAAGGTTGTACACACACATGGCTCTTTTGTAAAGGGATTAGACACCACCTTCATTGAAGAAGGTAGGACCTTCCCTATGAGCTTTGCAACAACTTATATTTTAATGTACTCTCACAAACAAGGACCAATGCAAGAAAGCGACATCAACAACAAAGCAAGAGCAAGGAGAAGTCTAGTTACGAAGAAAGGACACGCCTTCAACAACTACAACAAGTGGAAGGCACTTAAAGATCTCATCAATGGATCCAAAGAAGGATGCACCATTAACAAAGGTCTTCAACAAATCAAAATCCATGGTGGCAAATGGATCCAAAAGCACTACCTGCCCCATTTTGTAAACCCTCTTGTATGTATAGGGATCCCATATGTCCCTTAATCCCGAAAACCACTTGGATCCCAAATGTCCAAGTATATGTCTTGGGATCACATATGTCCCAAGATCCCAATGATGCCATATGTCCCACACACCATGGATCCCATATGTCCATGGAGCTAAAAATCTAAGGATGCCATATATCCTACAGTTGGATGCCATATGTCCAAGTTGTGTCTAAGGATCCCATATGTCTTTAGATCCTAAAGACCAATGGACTAAGTGATCCCATATGTCACTAGTCCCCCATATTACAAACAAAAGGGTCATCACATGGAGGGGGGTGTTGAGATATCCATCCTCTACCCTTTTGTATTCACATGCATCCACTATTATCCCACATGCAAGGGCTTTCTCACAAGCTCACATGCATTCTCATGTAAGCTCCACTTATCCCACATGCCATGTACTTTGCCCTCTCATCCTTATAAGGCCGGCCTCACTTCATTTCTACTCATTCACTCATGCACTACCATGAGGCTCTCTCCTTGAGGTGCAAGCTCCATGCTTCTTATGTAAGTTTCTTTTTTCATAATTTAGTTCATTTCATTTCATTTCTTCATTATGTCATTTCAAGTGTGTTTTGAGCCTCCATAGCTTGTTCTTGGTTTGTGTTTATCTTGGGCCATGTTTCTCAACATTTTGTACTTAGGGATATTATTTAGCTCTTACTTCAGTTATTATCATCATCAATAGAGTGAGTATTCCAGTTATCCGTCTTCTCCGTGTGTGGTGTTGCATTTGTGCTCCTTGTGTGTGATTCTCGTGTCTTTCTCACACTTCTACACACACCCAACACGAAGAATGTTATAAAGTAAGTTTATGACATGAGGATCCAAGAGGTCCACATGGCTCTAGGATCGTACATCATTTGGTCATTCAAGTGTAAGAAAGAAGTCTTAAGAGTAGATTTAAGTGCAGGTGCTTATGCTCTGTAGACAAGCAAATGTGCTTGGCCTAGTGGTTTAAGTCATATGGATGAGAAGGAAGAGGCCTTGGGTTCAAGTCCTATAATAGACTTGGGAGAGTGCTTTGCCCCAAGAGCTCTAGAGCCTTCTAGAAGCATCCACTTGAGTTGACTCCAATTAACTAGGACACTTGGCACACATGTAGTTACATGGCCGACACTTGGATGGTTAGTATCCACCTACCATAGTAAGCAGTCCCCTAGAGAGAGCTATATATAGAGGCATAAGGTCGAGAGGAGAGTCATCTATCTTGCACATGGTGGTTGTAATCCTTAGTTCTTTGCAAGATGGAGGTGGATATGGAGATGGAGATGGAGATGGAGATAGAGACAGAGATAGAGATAGAGACAGAGATAAAGACAAATATAGAAATAGAGACACAAATAGAGATAGAGATAGAGATAGAGATAGAGATAGAAATAGAGATGCAAATAGATATAGAGATTGTGCTAGGCATGAACTTGTTCCTGAAAGGAGGGGATTTCCATAAGATGGTAATGATAGGCATCAACTTGTTGCCAACAAGCCCCTCGTTTCTAGAGGAACTCAATGCTTAGAATTGAGTTCACACATATGAAGTCGATGGTAGGCATTGAATCCCTTATGAAAAGAGGGGATATCAAATGTTTGTGTACAAGCCCCTAGAATTATTGCTTACCCTGCCCATATAGTGACATCCCTCATAAGTGCTTTTGCACATCCTTTCCCCATCTAATGTTGCCTAGCAACAATTTCATTCTTAGAGAGACTTGAAACATTCAACTCAATGCTAGGCATTGAGTCCCTCTTGAAGAGAGGAGATTTTTTCTATTTGGCATTGATTTCTTGTGGAAAATCCCACATAACTATTTATTTTCTTCTCCCCATTGAATGATGCCACTTTCATAAGAACTTTTTCTTATCCTCTCACCATCTAATGATGCCTTCATCACCAAGCTTGGGTAAAACTATGAAACTTCTACTCGTACAAACAAGAATAACAATCTTCTCTACTTTCACCTTTTGCATGTGTTTGGGTGCACCAATCAAAATATTATCATTTACTCAAGTAATTGCTTAGATTCCCTCAAGGTTATGACAAATTTAGGAACATGAGTGACTATATACTCATGATGAAATTTTAGAAAAAAAATCATCGCCCATGAATCAGGTTGCGTGGATATACCATAGAACAATTCATGATAGGACTAAAAAATGCACAAGAATTGAAAGACTCACCGATGTCAATGATTACATTAAATTTGCTGAAACTTGATCAATGAAGACTGTCTCAAAGGGGCATACAATCACTTTGTAGTCGACTTGGCATAATATATATTTACTAATGCATGGATTAATCCAAAACAAGAGTAGTTTGTAATTGTTAGACTAAAGATTTGAATACAACAAAGGGCTTTTATTTCATCATCATTTACAAGAGAAGAATTCGTAGGGTTTATAACTCACATGTGGGTGTTGATAAGTCATTGGTGAATACATACCAAAAGCCATAAAAACTAACTATGAGATTGATTGAATTATTATCCAATGATCATGATTGGATCCTAGATTTGTTTTCAAGGATAAGTGCTTCTAGTCTTCAGTATTTTTGTGTAAGCTATTATTATAAGTAGACCTTAATATTCTCTTCTATTTTTAGTAACCACCATGGCATGCACACTTAAAACTCTTCTGACATTGCATCACTTTAAAAGAAAATATGAAATTGAGGTTTGGTTCTTAAATATGAGGATTCAAGGACTCAATGAGTACCCAAATGAAGACAAAGAGGTGGTAAGGAATCACGTACACAAAACAAAGAGGTTTCGACATGCTTTAAGGGAGTGTAGTTCCCTCTCATTGCTGACAAGCATGGAGAATTCACAAACCTAGAGGAGTATATTCAAGAGACCAAAATCAATTGTGTGTCATACATGCAAGGGAATGCGGAGGTTGTTGTTTTCAAAGAAGAAATGGATTTACTCTTGCTCTGTTCATTGTGCAAGGGCTCCATTAGAGTGGCATAAATACATGGACTTTTATTGCTTTTAACATTAATGAAAATGAATCTTTTTATCTATACTATCTCTTCATACTTTCTCATTATGATCTATGTTTTATCATGCCATTCTTTTCATTTGCAATCTTCATGTGTCCATTAGGGTGGCATATGAAGAGGTAGTTAATGATTAAGTCGTATCTTGTTGGAAAAAAGGTATTCTTATGGGTGTTGGAAAAGAATAGTATTTGTGAGACGTTTCAATTTTTGTATGTCACTTCAAACATGAGAATTCAAGTTTACACACACATATGATCATTAAGAAATGTCTTGTTTTTGGTTACTATGAAGTATTTAGGTTATAGTTGTCTTCCTAGTCTCCATTTTGGGTTATTAAATACCTTATGTTAGTTTGAGTATTCTAAATAACTTTAGGCTTACAATAAATTATTTTCTCGTTGAAATAGCGTCAATGTGTTGATAATAATACTAAACATGTTAGATCTCATTATCACTAGAGATGACTTGCATGGAATTAGCAATGAAGATGATGGTTGGATGAGAACCCTATAAGTACACCAATGAGGGCATGATTCTTATTTTTGATTCTTTTTCTCACAAAATCCCCTCAAAAGACCTTAATCACATGATACAATACCATTAAAATCCTTCTTTGAGGTTGTGTTTCATTGTATCTAGAATAACATGATATAATTTACAATGTGAAATCCTTATACATAATACGATGGGACTCTTATAAGTACTATACTCAATCTATTGTTGTATCAAACACTTGAATCAAGTTTTTTTTTTTAACAAAAAAAGTTTAACTACCATTTCGAGAAGAACGATTTGACAAAGTCGAAAAACATGAAATGTAGAAGAGAGGTAGGGAAGTTATAAAATAGGTTTATAAGCGTGGCATCCCCTTGATGATAAATCCATTTTCTTTTCATCTTATCACACAATGGATTACAAAGATCATTGAGCTTTGAAAGGCTCTTAGCCCCTTTTCACACTAGAGAGAAAAAATCCTCTATATAAAATTCTCTTGGCTATCTCAAGCTTACTTGTAGCTTCTCTATATAAAATTCTCTTTCCTATCTCAAGCTTACTTGAAGCTTAGAGTGCATATGGTCCTTTGAGCTTTCATGTTTAATTGTAAGATGCTTTGAACCCTCTCTCAAAATCGTTCACTCATAGGGAAGGAGAAGAAAAGGTGCTTGATATCC